>CALZFC010000103.1:957500-1062500 GCA_945643635.1 Allodiplogaster sudhausi
CCCCTGGGCACGGACCTTTTAACATTCCTCACATATTGTGCCTTTCACACATGGCTTTACGGTCTAGTTTGGTCTAGTTTGCTCCTACTCAGAGAACATTTATAGTGTACATTTATGGTGTGCTTTTAAAAGTACGACGCGTTTCGGCCAATTTGCAATGCAATACCACCACCACTCTCTCCACCAGATGCAGAGTGGGGGGGGGGGGGATTAGAATGGGATGAGGAGGGTTGAAGCCATGAAAAAGAGGAAAGAGATGGGGAAACAGGGCGAGGGAGGGACGGAGAGAGAGAGAGAGAGAGTGAGAGAGAGAGAAGAGAGAAGAGAGAAGAGAGAAGAGAGAGAGAGAGAAAGAGAGAGAGACCCAAAAGATGCAGAGAAACGAACGAGTGGGGTATTAACGAGTCGGGCTGTAGAACGCATACAAGGAAGAAGCAAGCCGAAATGGTGAGAGTGGGAGTGCATAGAGAGTGAGAAGAAGCTGGCAGTGAGTGAGTGTGAGAGAGAGAAAGAGACAAAGACAGAGAGAGAGAGAGAGAGAGAGAGAGAGAGAGAGAGAAAACAGAGGGTGCAAGAAAATAAAAGATCCAGCGCGAAGCAGAACCGAGAGAGAGCCACCTTGAGATTTGGATATCCCCCCAATGGTGCACGCGACAGTTGAGGTGTGTCCTGGGGTTGCCGTAAAAAGAGGAAGACGAGATACTTTCGCCAGGTAGAGGGAGCAAGAGAGAGAGAGAGAGAGAGAGAGAGAGAGAGAGAGAACAAGATAGGGAGAAAGATCGAGAGAGAAACAGACAGACAGCGAGTGATGAAGAGAGAATTTGCACCGGCTAGAACAGGGAAGAAAACAAGAAAAGAGCCAAAGTGACTGGATGAAACCGACAAGGAAAGCTGAGAGAAAACAAGCAGGTCAAAAAGGCGTGGTCGAAAGTGGAGGAAAGTGTATGAGGAAAGTGATGGCGGGAGATTGCGAAATGGAAGGCGGAGAGAGAGAGAGTAGAGAGAGCGAGAGAGAGAGAGAGAGAGTAGAGAGAAAGAGAGAGGATAGAGAGACATAATACAGACAGAGAGAGCAAGAGAGCGAGGGATAGAGAGAGAGAAAGTTAGAGATAGAGAGAGAACACTGGAAACGAAATAAAGCCCATTTAGAATCCTTAGTGAAGACAACGTCGATAGAGAGGAAACAACGAGAAGAATGGATGGTATGGGGGAAAAATGGCCAAATATGGGACGGGACATATGGGCCGGGAGGGAGGTGTGGCAGGAGATATGTAGAAAGTGAGATGGCAAACGAAGAACCTTGAGAGAGAGAGAGAGAGAGACAGAGAGAGACAGTGACGGAGACATAGAAGCGAGAGAGAGAATGAGAGAGAGGGAGAGAGAAGACAGAGAAAAGAGAGAGATCCAGAGAAGCAGCGCAATTGAGCAATACAAAGAAATTGTTTAGCAGGCGCGGCTTGAATTTGGGTGGGGATGTGCGGGGAGGAGAAAGGTCGGAGTGAGGACTCAATAAGTCGGATTGACTCGGATAGGGTGCGGTGAGGTTATAAAAAAAACTTCAACTTACATAGTCCAATAATAATAGAGCCTAAAAGCTGTGGTAAAAAATATAAATATATAAATGCAAATTTACACTAATCAGACAAATGAATGGTCATTGTTGAAAAAAGTAGCCTATTTGCTCAGGAACATCTGCTGTCGCTATTGATCAGAGAAAGCTATGCTGCCTATGAAAGATAGAAAGTGGAGAGAGCGAACGAGAGAGAGAGAGAGAGAGAGAGAATTGGAGGGTGAGACAGAGAAAGAAAGAGACATATATGAAAATAGTGAATGGAGACATAAGGTAAGCGTGAGAAGTACAGAAAGAAAGGAAGCATAGGGCTTAACAAAAATCTATTTAAACTTTGCTTAGTTTATTTTTTTAAGTACAGTTTTTTTCTAAATATATTTATAAATTAAATTGACTAAAAAAAACCGACGTGCTGCCTGACTGTTTGGACCGACGGTATTCGTGCGGAGCGCGTTTAGCTTCTTCGTGAAATCTGTAAAGAAACAGATTAAATCACTTTAAAATTGAGACAATAATGTTTGGGTGCAATTTTTTTCGGACGATCAAATCTTCATCACGAATCCACCGAAATAATAAAAGATCCGTAATAAATATTTTAAAAAAAAAACAGAAAAATATGAACGTATTGCATTTGTTTAGTTTGAACCTTCAATTTTTTTTATATTTCTGTGAATATAATATCAATAGGGTGTCAAGTCCTTCCAGAAAACGAGCAACAATTCGCACTAAATATATCGAATTTGCTGGCACCAAAGATCCAACTAAAAACCCAAGCAATTACGCAGTAGAGAAAAAAAATATCTCAGCAGAAATATTAATAGTCAAAACTTATCTCACGAGCCAACTCAAACAATCTATGCATGCATTAATTCATAATTCCCAAAAAAAAATAGATTCCAATGACGAAACTGTCATCCCGACACAAAATATATGGCGAAAATTCAGAAACTAAAAAGGAATTATAAATATAGTGAACATACAACTACAGTACTTCGCAGTGTCAGTAATACGGTAAGGAAATAATTCCATTGACAAAAACTTAATCGGAATATGATGCCGTTTTTAATCCACTTTTTTTTTTAAAGAAAAAAGGTTAATTGTTTGTCCTAAAGAATAAATAAAATCAAAATATCGCAGTCACGCATTCATGTTTCTGCTATACAAAAAGAATAAACTTGATGCAATTGCCTGGAAATGTGCGCCTCTTCGGAATGAAAAGCGATTCTTCATCAGCGAAAACGGAAAGCATGTAATTCAGCCGCCAACGCCATTAGTTAGATAAAGATCGAAAATGCAATGAAGCATGAGTTTTGGTCCCGCCACGAAAGAAGCATGCGTTCTGGTCCCGCCACGAAGGAAGCATGCGTTTTGGCCCCGCCACGAAAGCGTCCCTAATTCTAATTCTAACTAATTTCACTGTAACTCTGCCATTCATCGCAAATCATACGTGGAAAGAGGAGGAACTTTCTTCACATTCCGCATCCACCCAAAAAAGCCACACTGTTGAGGACCCAGCCGAACAGGGCGGAGCAATGGTTGAAATTTTTAACTTAAAACCCGATTTGCTGCAAAAACGCTGGTGAGTTATTGCCCCGATCATGGCCAAAATCAGGATGGGGAATAATAATCTACCTTTTGAACAATGCGATCCGTATAAAGCAAACGGAATAAATGGTGATTTTGAGTATGCCATTATCTTTCATAGATTGATTACTTCTAGAAATCTAGAAACAAAAGACGACGGAGGCTACTTGAATAATGTTCCTACAATTATATAGCTTCACCACTCTTCGCCGCTTCCCAAGAGTGTTGAAAGAGGTTTGATGCGTAACTCTCGACTGGGGAGTTGCAGTCTTTATCCCCGGTGCGGGACGGGGGAACATTGGTATTACAAGGAGCATTCCGCTAAGCCGGAGGGGTTCAACGGGGCCACTTGTTCCGACCTTTTAAAACACACACTAATACACACTGTTTCCAACCTGAAGTCTCATCCGCTAATATTTCAGCTTCTTCTCCGTCGTCCCCGTAGTCCTCCTCATAATAATCCTCGTCATCCTGTGCTCTCTCTTCTTGCTTTCTCTGCTTCTCTTCGTTCCTCTGCATCTCTGACTCCTCTTCGTCTCTCTGCTTCTCTGCTCCCTCCTCCTCATCCTCCTCTCTCCATCCCTCATCGACGATTCGCTCAGCAATCGCACGCGCATCTCCGTCACCTGCCATCGCTCGCTCCATCACGGTCAGCTCGTCGCGACTAAATTATATTTTTTTGAATATTTTTTATTCCCGCCAAAACCTACAAATTTAAAAACGTATGTAAAGAAATGTCGGAAACAAATTCTACTTAATAGCTAAAATAAATTAAATATTTGTATTTAAAGAAATTGCAATATTTACATAGGAAAAAACCCGGTAGTCACTATGCAGCTATGCAATATAAAACAGAACATAAACAGTAATATTTATTTAAAAATAAATCTTTTAAAAAAAAGTTCAAAAAGTCACGTACGCTCGGCGGTTCTGCTTGGCACCGCGGCGTGCGTCTAACGCACGCGTCACGCCGGTCATCATGGCGGCCTCCATGCTCCAGGCACGATGCCAAAAGAGTCTCCTCCTTCTTTCTCTGCTTCTCTCTCGCTCTCCTCTCCTCTCTCTCGATCTCTTCCCGAATCTTCGTCTTAACCCGGTCGAGACTTCCTTAAGTCCCTTGGGATCTTCTGTCGAGGAGGGGCCTCAAGCATTCTCCATGATTAATCGGATCCGACAACTCCGGGGAAGCAAGAAGAGGATGGCTCATGGTCAGGCGCGCGCGTCCGTCAACATCAGTATACAAGAAGCGTACGCAGTAACGAATGGCATTGCTGCTGTAGCTGGCAAAATGCCAAGAAACGGGGGCCAAAATAGATGGCCGCCAAACCAAAATATATATCCAAGTTGATTAGCTATTATCAATATGAAAGGCCGTAGAACTAGTTCAGCGAAGCAAGATTCTCAAATAGAAAGTCAAGAATACGTAAGAGAACAGCGCATGTCAAACTGATATTCTCCATTAATTAAAACTAAAACATAATAATACCAATTCATATCAAGCAGCACTAGTACGACATTGAGGAAACAATAAAAGCATGTTATCAGTTGGCAAGAAGCAAAACGTTGTTTCAACAAAAAGAACACAGGAAATCCCTTGCAAAGGCTCCATTAATTGCAGCAGCTTAATTGTATAACGAGTGGTTCATTATCATAGGCGAGAACTACCGTAGTCTTTCATTAGTAGCTAAGGCTATTCCGTTTGGGACTTTAGCCATTTCAAGTTTTCGGTTGTGATTTCTTCGTTCTTGGCCCATCTTCTTTGCTTTTCTTCTTCCTCTAAGACGGTCTATCGTGTAACCCGACTCCCGCATTGGGGATCTTCTTTTGAGGGGCAGAGTGACTTCATGAGTCGATCGGACTGAAAAATCAATTGCCTTCTGCCAGCCGGGCAAGAGAGAGAGAGAGAGAGAGAGAGAGAGAGAAAGGAGATAGAACAAGAAAGAGTGCATACTTTGAAGAAGGAGATAGTAGACAGAGGTAAAGAGAAAGAAGATGAGTGTGACGGACAGCTGGATACGAAAAGAGCGATTGAGAAAAAAATTATGGAGACGCAGACAGAGAGAGAGAGAGAGAGAGAGAGAGAGAGAGAGAGAGAATAGAGACATCGGCTGCGCTGAACGGACAGCGCCTATCATGTCACTGATAAGTACTGGCCACTCACGCCACATGCTCTGTGGAATGAGTAAAGGGCATGACGGAGAGTGTGAGAGTGATAGTGATAGAGAGATAGAGACAAAAGAGAGAAAAAAGAGCGAAACAGAGAGACTGAGAGAGAGAGCGAAAGATAAAGAGAGAGAGGGAGTGAGAGAGAGAAAGCAGAGATATAGTCAAAAAGAAGAAGTATAACACATCTGCATCAGTATACAATTCTCTCCCATGATTGGAGAGCTGGAGAGCCGCCTCTTCTTTCCTTTGCAGATGTGTGTAGTTTGTGGCTCAGGTCGAGAAGGTGAGCATGGGCTGTAGAGCTGAGGACACAAGAGAGAGCTAGAGATAGAGAGAAAGAGAGAGAGAGAGAGAGAGAGAGAGAGAGAGAAACAAGGCAGAGATAACGTGATGGCGAGGGACGAAAATGAGAGAGAACGAGATGGTAAGAGAGAGAGCGCGCAAGAGAGAAGGAGAGAGAAAGAGAGCAGAGTGAGATAGAGAGAGAGGGAGGGAGAACGAAAGAGAGCGCGAGTGAGGGAGCGAGATAGAGAGAGTGAGAGAGTGAGAGAGAGGCAGACGAACAGAGCGTGTGGGCTGGAAACGGCCAAGCCATGAGGAAGAGCATTGCCGGCGTGTCTCTCCGTCTCGACTTTTTCTTTTCTCTCATATCGCTTGCATTTCTCTTGCTTATTTCCTTTATTTCTCTCGTTTTTTTCGTCTCTTTCTGTCTGCTCTCTTCGCTCTCTCTCTCTCTCATTGTTATATTGCTCTCTCTTTCTTTGTACTCTCTCTCTCTCTCTCTCTCTCTCTGCCCCCTCCTTCGTGAGAATGGCATACCGCTAGGAAGCATAGCATAGTGGAAACATCCACACAAATCCGCCCCCATGAAAGGGCGTGCATACCTTTTGCCATTAGTCTTTAGCCTTTTTGCTTACATCCTGCAAAGTTCACGCTTAAACCCCGCGGCGCTTTCATTTTAAAGTTTTTCCTTGAACTTAATCGTGGTAATAGCCAAATTAAATAATGTTGAAATGTTGACGAATTCGATGGAAACATTTGTAGTGCTCCTTGCAAACGCACTTTTCAACTTTTCCACTCGTTCTTCTTTTTTTTCTTTTGAAACTTGAACTTAGTCTTGAAAGGTCGCGCGGCTCAACTTTTTCTTTGTGAAACTTCATGGCATTTTATCTATTATTCTATCAGAAAGGTTACTAACAGCACACTGCTCAATTTTCTCAAAGAAAAACGTTATCTGAAACCTTTCTTTCTTTTGTTTCCTAGTTTAATTTCTGCAAAACTGAAGCACACTTCTCGGCTGCTTTCTATTATTCTATTATAGTTTTTATTTTTATTCTTTTTTTTGTAGAATGGCCGACTTATTTCCAAGAATGACAATTTACGTATTTATTTGACGCTGAACTCTCTTTTGTTGATGATTCTGCTGATATTTATGCTCTTCTATTCTATGCGTAGCCATTTGATTATCTCATTGAGTTGCATAGAATAGAGAAATCTTTTCTTTTAGTTCCACGTTTCGATAGTTGAACTCCCCGACTCGCTTTTGAAAAGGTGGAGAGTATAGGTTGCGAGTGATGTTTCTGCCTTTCACATCACTGCACAAACATTTTCATGGGAACAATATAAAAGCTCTTTTTCACGTTTTCACATGTGTTTTTTTTCTATATAAAGGTTGCTCTGAGATTCGTGCATTTATGTATGTATAAATGAGACTATATCCAAGTAGTAAAGTTTCAACGAAAGCCATTTCACCTCAATCTTTCATCGAGCGACAGCCTGACTCAAGCTAAATCTACATATATAATTGTTGACATTTCACTCCAGCCGTTGGGTGTGTTGTGACAGAAAGCAGGTTAGGAGATCATTTCCACTACACTTTTGCAGAACAGAGCCGAAAGACTACGGATATACATGCTTTACTTCCCTTTCTTTTGTGCTAATAATAAGATTCGACGTGGTAGAGGCTTTATAATTCTATATATGTATGTATGTTTAAAAAAGTGTGAATGCTTTTGACGTACATGCATACATCTTCATTTTTTAGAGTTGTAGTTTATTACCGTTGACAAGGTATATAATATGCATTCGACCCTTTATTCCTCTCTCACGACTCCCTATGTTATTCTTGCTTTATTTACATTATGAGCTACATACAAACGCACATTTCACAAAAATGCTTTAACTTTATATTACTTTTTACATTTATATACATATGTACATACGTACATACATATGCATTTCCCTTTTTACGGAGAATTACATTGTCGCGTGTTTATTAATTGCCTAACATTTTTAATGTTTTAATTTGTTCTATTAAAGATTACTTTTTACTACCTTTACTTTATATATTTACTCTTTCCACTCTCGCTCTCCCTCTCTTTCACTCTGTCCCTCGCTTTCTCTCTCTGTTTCTCTCTCTCTCTCTCTCTTTCTCTCTCTCTTTTACTGTCTCACATTCTCGCATTCTCTCCCTTCCTCGCTCTCTCTCGCTCTCCCTCTCTCTCTCTCTCACTGTCTCACATTTTCTCATTTACTGTCCCTCACTCTCTCACATTCTCTCTCACTCTCGCTCTCTCTTAGGCCAAAAATGGAGGACGATTCCGGCGCTCTGGCAACATGCGTCATTTGTGGAGATCGCTCTACTGGCAAGCACTACGGAGCCCTCTCATGCGACGGCTGTAAAGGTTCTCTCTCTCTCTCTCTCCCTCTCTCCCTCTCTCTCCCTCTCTCTCTCTCTCTCTCTTTCTCTCTTTCTCACTCTTTCTCTCTATTCTGTGCCTGTCTCTCTTACTGTTTCTTAGTCTCTTCGTTTCTCTTTGTCTTGCATAAATTAGCTTCTTTTTTATGAGACGTAGTCAAAAACTCAACAAAACACTTCCTAGAAATGCTTACTGTCCGGTGCATGCGTACCCGGACTCTAGCGGTATGGGAAGAAAAATAAGGAAGAGGATTAAGGGCGGTTGTATATTCCCCATCGGGTCTACGATTACTCTCTCGGAGAAACTATTGGAAGACTTCATTATAGTATCTCTTTCTCTCTCTCTCTCTCTCTCTCTCTCTCTCTCGCCGAACAGGGCATTGTTATCTTCAATAGATGATGCGAGTATATGAGTTCTCGAAATCGCACCGCAAAAGCACCTTGCAAAGCATAAAAAAGCGTAAAAAGGCCATATCACAATGTCACAAAGTTTAAAGTATTGCGGAAAACAACTATAAGATTATATAGACTCTCTTCGATCGGCCATAAATACAACAATAGACTACACAGCAAAGCTAACATCCCTTGCACAGAAACAACCTTTGGGCTCTCTATCCATCTATTTTTCTCTCAATCTTCGTCCCTCTCTCTCTTTCTTCCGCTCTCTCTCTCCTTCCCTCAATATATACATATCTCTCTTTACTTAAATTCCCTATCTCTATCTCGATTTCTCTCACTCCCTCTCGCTCTCAATCTCCCTCTCTCTCTCTCCCATCCCATCTTCTTCTCTCAAATTTACCGTCATTACGTCATTTGGATTTCTATTTTTGGGGAATGCGGCACAAACCCATGGAAATGCATATAATATCCGAGGAACAAAAAAAAAGAGATTAAGATTAGAACTATGCGTAATAAACTAATGCGAGCAGTTTTGGGTAAATATAAGGAAAGTGCATTTATTAATTGTCATTCCTGAGGGATAAATGATAAAGCTAGAGCAAATAAAATGTTTTTTTTTTTTTAAATTAGAAAGCCAAGTGAAACTTGCAAAACAAGAGAAAATGTGCTGAGAAAGATGAAAAGCAACAAGTATGAATAACGTTTAATAAAGCACTTTGTAAACACATTAATTATAAGTCTAAACACAAGAAGAATCGCAACGAGCTATGAGACGGAACATCCTCGCATAATCTGTCGATGGATGCTGATCTGTTGTTTCCGGTCTCTTTCTTTCTTTGCAGCTCTCTCTCTCTCTCTCTTTCTCTCTCGCTCTCTCTCTCTTTTTCTTTCTCTCACTATCTCTGTCTCTCTCTCTCTTGCTCTCCCTATCTCTCTGCATGATCCTTGACTTTCATGTTTTCCTTCCAATTCATTGTTTAACTCACTCGCTTCAATTTCTTTCCCAAGCATTTCTGACAATTAGGCTCTTCATGTCCTCTCTCGTCGTCTTTTATTTATCAAGCTCTCCATCTCTCATTCTCTTGTTCCTCTCTCTCTCTCTCATTCTCTCTCTCTCGTTCTCTGTCTCTCATGCTCTCGCCCTCTCTCTCTCTTTCTCTCTCTCTCTCTCTCTTTCTAATCTGCTTGCAGGCTTCTTCCGCCGCAGCGTCCGCAAGCGCCACAACTACATCTGCCGCTTTGGTGGCGGTTGTCTTGTGGACAAAGGCTAGTTCTTCTTTTGCTTCTCGAATCGTTTTCTTGTTAGGCTGCTCTTTCGGTGGCTTATTTTCGCTCTTGTTCTGTCCCTCTGCCTCTCTCTCCATCTCTTCTCTCTCCCCCTCTTCTCTCTCACTCGCTCTCTCCCCTCCCTCTCTCTCTCTCTCCTCTCCCTCTCTCTATTCTCTCTCTTTCTGTCTGTCTCTCTCTCTCACTCTGTCTCTCCCCCTTCTCTCATCCCCTCCCTCTCTCCCTCTTTCTCTCCCTCTCTCTCTCTCTATCTCTCTCTCTCTCACCCTGTCTCTCCCCCCTTCTCTCTCCTCCTCCCTCTCTCCCTCTTTCTCTCTCCCTCTCTCTCTCTCTCTCTCTCTCTCTCTCTCCAGACCACCGCAACACATGTCGTCGCTGCCGTTTCGAAGCATGCCTCTCGCACGGCATGCGTCCCGAGGCCGTTCAATCCGAACGCGACCGCATCGGCCCTCCTTCCATCCTGCCAGGAGGCAGCAGCAGCAACAGCAGCAGCATGCTCACCGGCTCGCCCCCCTCATCAGCAGCCGGGATGTCGTCGGCATTCTCGGTTTGTTTACTTGTTTACCATTTTGTTTACTTGTTTACAATTTTGTTTACTTTCCTCTTCCTGACCCCAGTATTTATTTATTTATTTATTCTGTTTGTTTTGCTCTTTTTTCTGTATCCTGTGCATTTTTACTCTCTATTCTTTATACAAAAGAGCCTGAATAAAAAGCCAATTCGAACCTTCCTTGTTCCTTTTTTCAGTCCACCGACACCACCCGAACATCCTCACCCTCCCGCGACGCGACCCCCACAGGCATCATCGAGCAGAAGCCGATCATGATCACTCCGGCAGCACCAATGACCGGTGAGGGGCGCAACTTGGCCTAGAGGCTAAAGTGAGAGGGGCAAGGAAGAAGCACCCGGGTTCGACTCCTCTAGGGAACCTTCAAAACTCTCTCGCTCCGATTTCAAAAAAAAATCGTCTTATCCTGTTGTGCAACAAGCAAATCGCATCGACGTCGGTCATAAACTTTTAAACTATTTCTGCACTTCCAAGGTGGATGAACAGCCGAACGGCTTGTTCCGTCATAATATCGTTTTGTGCAAGACGCAAACCACCTGGATGTCTGCCGAAATTTTTTTAAAACTTTTTTTTGACTATCTTTTCAAACCTTCTCATGTGATCTTTCGCTTCCAAAATTGTCTTAACTTCTTCTTCTCTCTCTACTCTCTCTCTCTCTCTCTCTCTCTCTCTCTCTCTCTCTGTCTCTCTCTCTCTCTGCTTCTCTCTTTCCAGCCTCACTTCTCCTCCCCGGTACCCGAACCACTCTCTCTCCCTCCCAATCATCTCGGAAACCCCCTCTGGCCGCTTCCTCCACTCGCAAGCGACGCGGAAGCGAGTGCTGTCTACTGCAGCGACTAGTCGATGCCGAGGCGGAGTTGAAGTATGTTAAGATCTCTGGCTCTCTCTCTCTCTCTCTCTCTCGCTGTCGCGCTCTCTCTCCCTCCCTCTCTCTTTCTCTTGCTCTCTCACTCTCTCTTGCTCTCGCTCTCCAACTCTCTCTTTCTATCGCTCTCTCAGTCTTTCTTTCTCTTGCTATCTCTCTTTCTCTCGCTCTTTCTCTCTCTCACTCCTACTTTCTCTCTCTTTCTCTCGTTCTCTCTCTCGCTATCGCTCACTCTCACTCACGCTCTATCTATCTTTCTTTCAGTCTCTCTCTCTCTAATGCCGAATCTTATTCTCTTCTTTCTTGCTTACATGATTAGGACATTGCTTGAATTGTCTCATAATGGCAGAATAATCTCTGGTGATCTCAGAAACAACAAGATCTCTGATCTCTGATCAATAAACATCAAGCATCTGACTTTCATTTACTAATCACACGTTCTTTTTGACTTTAAGGAGACACACTCACTTGCAAGCATTCTTTGCACTTCTGTTGTCTCGCTCTCTTCGATCGCAACTTTCTTTCTTTCTTTCTCTCTCTTTCTCGCTTTCTCTCTCTTACTCTCTCTTACTCTCTCTCTCTTTCTGCTGTCGCTCTCTTTCCCTCTCAATCTCTTTCTCATTCTCTCTCTCTGTCCCCTCTCCGTCTCTGTCTCCCTCCCTTTCTCTCTCTTTGTCTCCCTTCTCTATTCTTTCAGCTCTTCATTTGAGTGCTAAACTCTATTTTTATTATCAATCAGAGCCATCCGCCACACTGTTATCACGAAGAATTCGGACGCGCGAAAGGAGGCAACGACTCTTGACGTCACTGATAGGTTCGTGGGCTGTATAAGGAGAGAGAGAGAGAGAGAGCGAAGAGAGAGAGAGAGAGAGAGAGAGAGAAGGTATAGCGAGAACGAGAGAGTCAAAGAGTGAGATAGAGCAAGTGGAAGAGAGAGAGAGAGAGAGAGAAAGAGAGAGAGAGAGGGAGAGAGGAAAAGAGGGCAACCAAAGGCCGAAGTGATAACAACCCTGGGTTGAAGCAAATACATTTATATAATTTGCATGGAATAACTATTGTATCCAAATGGAGTAAGAAAACAAGTTATCTCATGCCAATACGAGTCTATATTATAGAATGACAAATAGTAAACACGGATCTCTCTTCACAGTAGTATTTGGACTTACAGTATCCTTATTAGCGTATTCCTCTTACAGTAGCCCCCTCCTTACAGTATGCACCAGCAGCTCGTGCTCCTTGTCGAGTGGGCGAAACGCGTGAAGATCTTCGTCTCGCTCGACATTGGCGTGCAGCTGGCGCTCCTGCGCCACTTTGCCGCGCAGCACCTCGTCCTGTGCGCCGCGTACAGGTATTTCTATTATTTTTATTTTTATTTTATTGATTATTGATAGTTTATTGAATGATTTACTCGCATTTCGATTAAATTTATCGATTAATTTTTTTTATAATTTTTTCGTCATTTGATAAATTGCCGACAGTTAAAAATTGTTTGAAGTGTCTCTTTGTGTTACCAAGTAATGTAAGCTAACCCATATGGATGTTTATTCTTTTAGAAACCTTTGCGGATCAATTTTTCCTAATATTTTGCTATATCTAAAGGGGGGGGGGTTTACAATTAGTGAGGGGGGCTTTAATTAAAGGAGGAGGTTGATTACTGTATTCGCTAATTCTCCTCCCCTTCCAGATCCACACATCTTTCCGCAGACGCGCTCTGGCTCACGAACGATACGTGCCTGCCGAAGATATCGGCCATTCCGGACATTACTGGTTTGGGTCTCTTACTCTTTCTCATTTCTCTCTCTCTTTCTCTATCTTTCTTTCTCTCTCCTTCTCTCTCTCTTTCTTTCTCTTTCTCTCTTTCTTTCTCTTTCTCTCTCTCTCTCTCTCTCTCTCTCTCTCTCTTCTCTCTTTGTTTGTTTCATGAACATATGTATATACATGAATCTGGATATGATTGAAGAGCATTACAATTTTCGAATACTCGTTGTCAGCAGTTTCCGTTTCTGTATCTACTTAATTTTCTTCATTCTCTTTTTCTCTATTTCTCCATCCTCTTTCTTGCCTATTTTCCATACCTCGTTCTCTCCTTCTCTCTCACTCTCTCTCTCACTCTCTCTCTCTCTCACTTTCTCTCTACTCTTCATTCCTTTTCAGGTGTCGCTGCCCGTATCCTGGACACTCTGACGAAGGCCATGCGACGTCTCTCCCTCTCTCACGTCGAATACGTCGCACTCAAGGGCATCGCCTTCTTCGATCCATGTACGACAAAATCATTCATCACTATCGTTTTTGTCTCTTCTCTCTCTCTCTCTCTCTCTCTCTCTCTCTTCCTCTCTCTCTCTCACACATTTCAATAACTCTCTCCCGCTCCCTTTCAGCCTAACATTCCTGACTCCGTTTGTTTCAGTGGTGCGCGGCGTAGAGGATCACACTGACAGCGTACAACGTCTACGTGATCAGGTATTCTCCTTTCTCTCTCTCTCTCTCACTGTCTCTCTCATTCTCTATCTCTCTCTCCTCTCTCTCTCTCCTCAGCTCCTCGACTCCCTCGAACTTCATCTCCGCCGACAAGAGCACCGCCGCGCCTCCTCCCTGCACCCGCATCCTCCTGGCCACCGCCGCGCCACCCGTGGCAGCGTGAGCAGCAGCGGTGAGGAGAGCTGTCTCGCAGAGGAAGACGGCGAGGATATCAATACGGTATGCTTCTTTTTTCACTTCTAATTTTATTTTTATATTTATTTTTTTAAGAGCCTCTTTGCTTACAATTAGCTAGATATTCATATTTGTTTATGGTCTTTTGAAACTTTTTTTATTAAAATATATTATATTTTTGTATTTTTGTATTTATACTAATAAATAATTATAAATATCTGATGATTTGATGAAGGAGGAAGCGAGTGCCGCAGCCCGCCGTCGCCTCTCGCAGCTTCTGCTGTTGTTGCCCACGCTCGTCTCCGTGTCCAGGGATCTCATTGAGGTCGGCCCGTTTCTCTCTCTCTCTCTCGCTCTTTTCTCACTCTCCTCTCTCTCTCTCTCTTCGCTCTCTCCCCCCCTCTCTATCTCCCTCTTCTCTCTGTCTTGACTCTCTCTCTCTCTCTTTCTCATTCTCACTATTTTTTTTTTAGCTATTTCGCTATCTTTCTCGTCATTCACTCTCTCTTTCTCTCTCTCCCCCTCTCTCTCTCTCTGTCTCTGTGACCCGTATCTCTCGCTGTCTCTCTCCCTCTCTCTCTCTCTCTCTCTATTCCACCTCAATCTCTCTCGCCCTTTCCTCACTGTTCTTTCTCTCACACTCACTTTTTCCCTCCTCCCATCTTCACTCTCTCTCTCCCCTCTCTGTCTCCCTCTTCTCTCTGTACTCCCCTCTAACCCTCCTCTCTCTCTCTCTCTCTCTCTCTCTCTCTCTCTCTCCAGGATGTCCAGCTCGCTCGCGTCTTCCAGCTGGCCAACATTGACTACCTCATGACGGACCTCCTCATCCCCTACCGTATCTCACATGACAACACTGCACTGAAGCAGTTGCAAGAGTGATCCAAAAGAGTGTGAATACAAATAAATATAAACTTGTTTTCTTGTTTGTTTACCTCTCTTCGTTTTATTCTGTTCATTTACTTGTTTACCTGTTTACATTTCTATTACTATTCCGTAATAGTAGTTAGTAACCTTAGTCGCAGTAGTGCTTTGAATTCTAGCTAGTAAATATAAACTTACTATAAATTCTCTTTTATTCTCGATATTTGTCTCCCTCCAAAATATCCTGTGCCAGTTCTTCTCGTACACGGTCAGTGAGTAACTTCCTCAGATATCGCGTACCCCTACCTACCTACCCGAGAAGCGGCCTATTCAATAGGGAAGATAGCACGGTTTAAAGAGAGTAGTCTATACCGTAGTCAATACCGTAATCAATATCGTAGTCGATAAAGGTGTCAAGAAATATTTCTTGTTCAATGTTGTTAATGAGTTAGTAATAATCGATTGACTGCTTTAGTATACTATTAATTGCAACAGTATGAAATTTATTCATACTGTTCGCCGCGAATCGACTTGATACTTGTTTCCTTCTATTGTTCACGCCACAGCATTTGCCAGCCATCTGATAGAGTACCCAAATCGAGTGATATCTCCTCTTTTTTCTACAAGTACTTTTTCGCCATATTTCTTCAAATTATACTCGAATTCAATCGGTGTTACTCGATCGAGGAAAAGAGACCTTGTGATAGGGCCTCAACAATTACTGTATTGATTACTGACGCAATCCTCCGTATCTTACCTCTACTCCATGTTAGAAAATATTCCTTTCCATTTCCCCTTTCGATAGAAGGTTACACGGAGCAAAATGTGATTTTCCTCGTATGAAGCAGGTAAAATGACTTTCTTAATTAAAATAACTTTTTTAAAATGAGACATACCTATCTTCACTCTCTAGTCCGTTATGTTGTACGAACAAAATGTTTCTAAAAACAAACTAAATAAAATGCACTCTCGCTTTGTTCCAACAGTTAACAGCGTACACAGCGAGATGAGCATATAAATTGTGATGGGTCAAAAAACAAATTGATAACAGAAAAAAAACACTAACGAGAAATGAACGGTTCGTTAACCTACTTAATCCTTAAGTCGTTAAATACGCATCCTTTAGTAAAAGCTGGTCAGAATTCCTTAAATTCATACAGTACACCAGGGGAGGTGACTCACTTTGGCTTCTAAACTCTACAGTACTCAACAAAGATGGTGAATCTCATCTGTGATCTTAACTAACCTTACGTTACCTTAACACTAACTTGTTACAAAATCCCCTTAGAGAATACTAAATCTACCCCTACCGTAATCCCCCAAATATACCTAAACCCCGGCCCCGGCCCCCTTCTACTTATTCCTTGAGTGCATTGTCATAGATGCCAGCGAATCGGCCACGTCTCTCCAGCAGCTGCGCATGTCTCCATGGCTCGAGTGTCTTCCTGTTCTCTGCGTAGTTCTCATCGAGCAGCTCCGGCACGACGGGCTCGTCCGTGCCGAAGCGTCTAAACCGCGCCGTCAGAATCTCGTGTTGCAGATCCTTCGGATCGCGGTACTGGTCGAGGTACCTTGAGAAAAAGAATAAGATTATTTTCGAGGGATAAAGATGACCTTGAAAAGGAATATAGATCATTTTGAAGCAATAAATATTTGCCTCGAGAGAATCCATATTCCTTCAAAGTAATCTATATTCAAAGGAATATCCCCTCAAAATAATTTTGCATAAAAAAAATCATGTTGCACATCCTTCGGATCGCGGTACTGGTCGAGGTACCTTGAGAGGAAGGAATGAATTGACTACCGCGTTAAGGAATAAGCATTATTTTAAAGGAATCAAGATTACATTCAAAGAACAAAGATTACCTTAAGGGAATGAATATAGATATAAAACTTTTAATAAATTACTTTAAACCTTTATTTTAAAAAACATTATACTAAAATATTATTCTTAATTACTGTGGATTAATAAATTTATTGAATTGCATAAATAATTCAACCCAAAAATTTCAAAGAAAATATTTAGTTTGTATTTTTTACATTAATTAATAAAACAACTAACAAATCAAACGGCATGGGCTTCTTGGGGAACTCCTTTTGCTCTCTCTTTGCTGGCGGATTATATTCGTAATCGTAGAGGGGCGACTTCATTCCCATGCCATGCAGACACTCTTTCACGCTCAGGTCGTAGTGAACCGGAAAAAGGGATAAATTAATCATATTAATAAAATAAATTAATGCTGTTAATAATTTTAAAGACAAAGATGAATTTGTTTGCATGTGTAAAAATATTATTAAAACCATTACCAAAGTACTATGCCACCTTTCCCTCCCGTTTAAAATCATACGGTGTATAAGTTAGAATAGAACTTTTATAAGCCGTTGAAGGAAAATATATTAGAATCTAGTAAATTTCATAATAAAGTTTCAAACTAAACCATAAAATGTACAAAGAACAAGAAAGAAAAGACCAGAATTCAAACCTGAGAAAAGAGAATCGATGAAGGAGTAAGAACTTCTTCGTGCTTTTTGTAGAAATCCGCAGATGAGAAGACGCGGTCGGAGAGGAGGTGTCTACAGGAAAAAGACAATTAGTTAGCATCAAAATCAGCTTTTATGCTTAAATCTTTAAAAACTAGTCTTCAGAAAAAGAATAAAAACTTGCCATCAGCTGCCGTTGAATTATGATTTAAAAGAAACAATTGGCCATCCCACGATAGTATGTCTAATTGCCTTGACATTGATATATTACTAGCAAATCAAAATGGAATTACTTAAAATTAGAAATAATGACAGAGAAAAATATATGCACCCATAATCCTCCTCGACATTTATCTTCGTTGAATGTCGGAAGAGAAGAAAGGCGAGGCGATGATATCCAGAGCCGCAGAAGGGAAGAGCCTGTGAAATGTCTACATTTTAAACAAACGAAGCATATTCAAGCGTGGTCTATCAGATTACTTTAAAAAAAAATAAATATTAAAATAATAATTATAATAAATACCCTTTTAAAGGATAATTAGAGTAATCTACGATAAACAGATGTGATAATCAAAAAGTGCTAAAAACTTAAAGGTGAAAAACTATTATAACTAAAAAAATATTTAAAAAAAAATATGCCAAGATAATAGAGATACAGTACCTGCATATACCGTACTCTCTCCTCTCCTTCCTCCACTCCTTTTCCATCCGGAATGTTGGCAACGAGCCAATGAAGGATCTCTCCCTTCTTCTCCTCGAATGGATTTCCGTCTACGTTGATTGCGAGCAGAGTGTTGAAGCCATCGGAGCCAATCGATTCCAGTTCGACCTCAAATTAGACACCTTTTTCACATTTATAAATTCAAAGAAAATTAAGGAAAAATCAATTTGAGCAGAAGTCTAATATAGAAAAGTGTGACAAGCAATAGAATAAGTCAAGCTAAAATAAATATTTAAAGATATAATAAGAATAATAATGACAACAGTAGAGGAATCCAAGTACGGTATCATTATTGACCAAGTATACGGTAGCTATTAAAACTGTTTTTCTTCAATCTCACTTAAAAATCCTTTAAAAAAAGGGAAAAAAAATTTTTTACAGAAAAGATAACTAATTATGCTCACTTGTGGCTTCAACTTCGTATCGGCTGCATAGAGAACATTGCCCGTGTACACGGAATGCTCGCCAAAGGCCACTGAGAGATGCTGGACTCGTCTGAAATGTTTCCATTCTACATTATTACTGAACAGATGCATTTAAGGAACGTCATTTAAAAGTACTAAACAGCTTCTCATAGACGAAGCCAGAGCACCTGGTTAATAGTTCCGAAATTGTACTCGCACAATATTTGGTTATCAAGGGTTTGGTTATCAAGCCATTAAAGAAATCAAATAATCACTAGCAATATTTTGAGATCATATTTATTCTTTCTTTCTCTCCCTATCTCTCTCTCTCTCTCTCTGCTTCTTCCTATCCCATGTTCCAAGCCTTTACCTGAAGAAGACAGGTGCTCCAAAGATGTCGTCAAGAAGGCGAGCATGTGTGAAGATTCGGTCGTCTGCATCAGCGACCTTGTCCAGGTCCACGAGCACTGCAAAGTGGCAATCGTTAGAGATTTAGATATCATAAAAGAGTGGGAGAGTGAGAGAGAGAGAGACAGAGAGAGGAGAGTGAAAGAGAGCGAGAGATAGATAGGGAGAGAGAGAGAGAGAGAGAGAGAGAGAGAGAGAAATAACCCATCAAGAGCAACGAAAGCAGAAACTGTTCGCTTTTTCTGAGCCAAGCGGAACACGCCCAGCCTTCAAAAAGGATAATAAGACAACATTTTGCATTTCTATAATCCCGAAGAGTTACTGTAGCTCATAGAAGCGTAAATTACACTGGGAATTACTGTAGAAGGTAACTGTAGATATCTCTTCGTCTCTATCTCTCTCCCCTCTCTCTCTCTCTTCCCCCCTCTCTCTTCTCTCTCTCTCACTCTTCTCTCTCTCTCCCTCCATTTCTCTCTCTCTCTTCTCTCTCTCTCTCTCTCTTCCCCCCTCTCTCTTCTCTCTCTCACTCTTCTTTCTCTCTCCCTCCATTTCTCTCTCTCTCTCTCTCTTTCACTCTCTCTCTCTGACTAACACTGTAGCTTTCTTGACTGTCGTTCGAGTTCCGCTCTCGCTTCCTCGGAGAGGGGAGGTGGGTTCTGGCGTTCACGTGCCGCAAAGCCAATGTCGATGCGCGAGGGAACATCTTCAAGAAGAAGACATTTTCTTAAATTCACATTTTTATCCCCTAAAGCTTATCATAAGCGCTTACAGTGTACCAGATAAGTTAATCATAAACGTGGGGGGGGGGAATTTTTCCCATTTCTTCCCCACATAGTAAAACAATGGATTAAGGAGAAGTTGTCAAGGAAGCAAGCGGTAGGAAAAAAGCTAGGGAAATTGAAAGAAAAAAATACTGCTTCGAAAACAGGTGCTATTCGGCGAGGTTGTTGCCCCGCACTCTTACCTCTTCCATACCCTCACATTTACTATGCAAAATTTAGTAACTCAGTTTCGTCACATAATTATTAGATTTATAAATGAATAAATGAATAATTAAATTATTAATTAAATAAGATAATTAAGTAGACAAATAAGTAATTAATTACAAACCTTGTGCGATTATTTCGTCGAGTGATCTCATATGGTTGGCAGGGTCGATGATGTGCAGCTGAGGGTACTCGATCGGCTTGTCGATCCGCGCCTTGTACCACTTGTCGATTTCGTAGAATCTGCCGAGAAAACATTTACTTTCGTGAAAAAGAATCAAAAGAAAGCTTGAAAAAGATTAATTGTTTAAGAAGAATTCTGTAAGTAAAATATAACACTTACGATAAATGAAATTACTGCAATGATGTTAAAACGTACATGGCCCTCTCAAAGAATACAAGAAATATAAATATGACGGCAACATATCAGGGAAACGTAAAGGAACCAGTTATAAATGAGATAGGGTAAGAGGAAAGGTCGTCACGAAGCAACAGGAAAAAATTGACGGCTGTGAAAGCACATTCAAGAGATATTTAAAGTATTTTTAAAAGACATGGGCTAGAATGTGTAAAATCTAAATCATATGGCAAAGTACCTTGAAAATTGAAAAGAATTGCAAAGAAAAATCATGAAGAGGTTAGGCAAAGGTTTTAGAATAAGTATGAGATTTGTCGTGGAGGTCTCCGGAAAGGTTGCAAATAATCAAATTATCATCTACTTAACAAAAAAATTAGCTTTCGTCCCGAGCTTCTAAGCAATCTTCTATAAATCTAACGCAATGAAAGGAAAAACTTAAGCAATATACAACAACGAATTGGAGAAGCAGAAAAGTCATAGGTCTAAGATATAACGAGCAGATTAATGTTTTTTGCATGTTTTTTTTCAGCAAGCACAACATCGATGGCCTTGGCTGCTCTGAGCCTGTCTCCTGAACTTTTTGCCTTTCCCTCTGACCTGTTCGGGTAGAATGCGGCCGGGCCAGCCCATGCGATCATCCGTGGCCGCCACTTGCGGTCGATCTTGGGCAACTTTGGCGAGCGCAGCTTGCGAGGGACGAGTTTAGCGTACTGTGCGCCGCTCATCTCTCTTAATTAAAGTATTCAAACTGTATTCTTTTAAATAATAGTAACCAAGCAGAACGAAACTGTAAATAATTGAGCGAAAAATATTTATAAATTAACCAGAACAAACAAAATCACGTTCATCGCTGCTAACAGCCCTACATGTAGAATCTCTACTACAATATTTACGTTAAAATACTAAATAAATGCACGAAACACTGAGGGGAAAACAAAAATATGAGGAACTGGAATGTATTGGCAAACAGGAGGTTTTCTTGGTGCAGTGAAAGAGATGGACCGTAGATTGTTTTATTTAGGAAATACGGTACATGAATTCCGCGCTTGTCTTCATTGGGTCATCCTTTTATCAAGAACAAATTTCCTGTCTAATTATGTGCAGATTTCAAAGGGAGCATTCGCTAATGAGCCAGACAAGAAATGATCGTCGATAATAGTGTGAGGCGGGAAAAAAAACATCCGGGCTTCAGTTGGCTTCACAATGAGCAGGCCATTCCGCAGCTTTTCCTTATATTTTCGCATTTCAATATTAGCCACGCTCATAGCTTTCATACATCTTATATCGAATATCAAAGATTTACACTAAATTTTTTTATTTTTGCCAATATTTGCGGACCAAGTCGTGGTTCGATATATTTTCTTCTTCTGAATCTGGAACTCTCGAGATAGCAAAAAAAAAATTCAGCGGCTCCGAAGAAGGCCTTGGGCAGGCCTTGGTAAGCTGACCATGTACAATTGTCCGATATTTATTCATTTAATTCGATATCAAGTAAAAAAAAACAACTCCATACGGTTACATGTCATTAAAGACGTAACTAAAATACGTGAGAGTGTCAAATATGAGCCAATTGAGTGATAAGAAAAAAAGCATAAAATAAGGAATGACATGTCAAGTATATAAAATTAGAAAGACAAGGTGATCTTGTAACCAGATCTTATTAGAGAATGTAATATATAGGAGTAAATGAGAGAGAGAGACAGAGAAAGAAGCAGATGAAGAAGGTAGAATGACAGAAGGAAGCGAGAAATACCTGCTAGAGGGAGAGATGTGCATAAGCACCGCTGCCTTCACCCTGTCGGACAGGCCAGCAAATTCCACAGAGTGCTTGAGTTCCTTGACATCGGCGTCTTTCTTGAACAGTGACTTGCAAAGGCTCTGCAGAATGCAAGTTAGTCAATGTAGTTTCCAACGGCTCATAGAAACATAATTGAACGCATTTAAAAACGAACGTCAATCTCGGAGAACCAGCAGAGGTCGACCATGACCAGCTTCAACGTCACCGGTAGATCGCACTGTGCCGAGCAAAGGAACGCTACGCACTGGCGAAGCACGTAATCGATGCCGAGGCAGTGGCCGTGGCGGAGAAGGAGCGCAACGTTGTCCTCTAAATTTCTAAATTACAGAGGAAACCTCGGAAGCCAGGGGAAAAAGGTACTGTGGCTATGACAGACCCACCCTTATTTTGGGCCTCCCCAAAACCCTACCGCACCATGGTTTTGAGTGACACTAAGGAAGAAACAGGGAACCCACCGTGGTTTCCGGGCCCAATACCTCCTTCCCTACCCTAATATTCTGGGTCCTCGACAGCAGTTTTTATTCCCTGTCGGAAGTTTTACCAACACCAAAACTAAGTAATTCAAATCCCGAAAATAAATATGGATCTCAATCCACTGTAAAATGTTTTACTCGTGATTGGCTTGTGCGACGGGTAGATGACGTTAAGCAGCTCCACGAACTCGTCGTACTCGAAGTCATCGAGCGGGATCTCCTTCTAATGAAATAGCGAGTTACCTGCTTCACAAAAAGAGGCGCTTACCTTCGACGACCAAAACGACGTTAGAGAGGTTCTCCAACGGCACAGTGAAGTCGCGGAGAGATATCTTTCCCAAAAAATGAATAAAAAAATGTTTCACCCTTGTCTCCCTGCTTTCCAGGGGACCAGAAGGGATCTTTTCTCTGCACAATAACTTAAAAATACCAAATAAATGCAAAATTACTGCGGAAAGGGCACAAATTATAAGGAAATGCAACGAAATGGCAAAGAGGATTTATGCTCTCACCTCCTTTGTCGTTTCGAGCATAACCTACGTTTCAAACTCTACCCTCTCTCGCCTTCGTATTCCTTCCTTCTCTCTCTCTTAATTTCTCTCTCTCTCTTCCTTTCTTCTGTTGCTCTGCAACACCATTCTAGTACAGATACGGTTTATTAGGTGTAGCGTATATTGAAATCTAGTTGAACTACGGACATGAATTCCGTGTCCTTGTCCGGGTCATTCCTTTCATCGAATGCCCAAAGATGGCACATTTCCGTTTCCAACTTTGCTCAGAACCGTCTCTTTTTTTTCTCGATTGTAGACACCGTTGAGGAGGGAGAGAACGTCGGGGTTCAGAATCCACATTTAACTTTCACTAAAGGAGCTATAAAATCCTTACGAAGCAGAAGGGCACAGAAGGAAAAATGCGTCGGAGGCCGATAGCTTCAGGCGAGACATAGAACAATCACGGAAAGAGTGAGAGAGCTGGAGAGATATAATGCACATTGGCAACAGCAGTGTTCCTTGTAGGTTGATCAAGGATGAAACAAACATTTATGCTGAGCAAGAATAGGGGAGGGATACAAATAAAGAGTACAGGGAGTGAGGGCCAAAGAGTAGTTTGTTGGGTGGGAAGGGAAGCTCGCGGGGTGAAAAGGAAACTCATTCGAGGGCGTTCTTCCCGTTGACATCCTGCTTGTGTTTGTCCTTGCCTGCAGACGAAATCGCAGTCGCAGACGCGGCCTGAGCTCTATCCTAAGAGAAGCAAAGGAATTACTTAATACTTTTTAATAAAAACCTTATTATCAATACTTCTAAATAATAATAAAAAATCTCTCTGTGGAAAAAAAGCAACCTTAGACGACGCAACCTTCGACTTGACCTTTCGCGGTGCACTTCTCGCCTGAACATTGACTGTTTTATAGAGTTTACAAAAAAAAACCTCAATAAATTGACAGTAAGAGGAGTGACTTTGACCATTATTGACCAGATTCCATGACTGAAACCTCGCTGTGGAATGATGAGGTAGATAAAAACGGATCTGACAGTGAGAACGGGAGTGACGGAGATGACTTTCTCTTCCAACTTTCCTTCCACTTTCTTCGCGTCTTCCTTTTCCTTAAAGAGTCGAAGTTTTAAGTTAGATAGAAGAATTTTTAGCTTGATTAAAAAGTTTTTGGTTTAAAAGTTTAGAAGAATCATATGGATGATTCGACCAAATGTCAGGCGGTGGGACGTATTCCGCCAACTCCAGTCGATGATCTGCAGAGGATAAGGGATAGGAAGGTAGGTAGAGAAGGAAAATAACGAAACCGATGAAGAGTGAGAGTGAGAGTGAGAGAGAACGAGAGTAAGAATTAGCAAATGGAGAGGAAACGGAAGGAGAGAGAGTGTGTGAGAAAGAGAGACGTGTGGCGGAAGCGCGATCCTCCTTTCAAATTTTCGGCACTGTTATGAGAGATGAGATGAATGAGTACAGAAGGAGAGGAAACTGACAATCACTTCGATCCTATCGCTGCGTGCCTCCTTAGTGGCTTTGACGCTCTTCTCGAACTGCTTCATGCGCTCGTACAGCTCTGGCGGCAACTGCTCCTTGTTCTTCGGCTTCGGTGTCTGAAGAGAAGAACGATGAAGGCTAAGTAAGTAGTAATCATAAGTATAAGTATAAGGGAAGGAATCGGATAAGTAGAACCTTGCTAGGAGATTCCTTCTTTGGTGCAGATGTGGTGGATACCGGAAGACTGCAGAAAAAGAAAGCGTGAGAGAGCTCTTTCTCTCTCTCTCTCTCTCTCTCTCTCTCTCTCTGTCTATCACCCTATTCTCTCTTACTTGAACTTTCAAGCTTCTCTCTTCCTTCTCTTTCTAGCCTCATTTCCTTAATGACTAAGATCATTCGTTTTCCCGACTTTGCTTTTAAGTCATGTTAAAAACTAAGAGGAAATGAAAGGGCTCTGCAGTTATCAAAGATAATTTCAAAACAATTCTTTCTTTTTTAAATTGATACTGACCCCTTCCGCTTTTCTTTCTTTGGTGCAGAGGTGGTGCTGGTAGACGCCTGAGGAATGCTGAAAAAAGAAAGCGCGAGTGAGATAGCTTAGAGAGATCGTTCGTTTTGTATATAACTAACTGTTTCGTTGTGGCGGCCGTGCTGGCGGGAGCAGTCTTAGGCTTTGGAAATAACTCGATCGGTACGCCTAAAAGAAAAGAAACAAGTAAGGACAAGAAACATGGAAATTGTTGAGTATCGGGATGGAGAAGAAGCAATAGCAGCGATAACTGCTAAGAGCAGCAGAAGGGGCAACCGCATGGCGACAGAAATACTCCTACAAAGTTTGAAGCACTAATACTTCATCTTTTTTCCAGTCTGGATAAATCTCACCGCTCCCTCGATCCACTGTCTCCCGAAAGAAGAAGTGCCGCTCTCGCTGTTTGGCTTGTTCGAGGCAATTCTCATGAAATTTGGGTCATCCCATAAAACAATGATGTACCGTAAGACAAAAATAAATTTTCTTTAAGTTGTCGTGTTTTTGAACTCGTCCACTTCGATGTCGGGAGCAGACGAGAGAAGCAGGCGGCACGAATCGGTGCTAGTTTAAAATCTTCCGATATTTTCCGGTCTTTCAGATGACATTTATTTTTTAACAATCTTCACTTTTAGCAAACTAAAAAATATTTTTTTGACACTTGTCATTCTCCTGCATCGTCGGTTGTTGCCCGCACGGTTTAGATTGAAAAAAAAACTTTATATATATATATATATATACCAAGTTCACTTGAGCCCTTCTCTTTATTACAAAAATATATTAACCTATACATATTATACGAGGCATTCGAATGCTCGAATGCCCAAAAAATCCGCTCTGCTTCTCCATTTTCAGCCATTCTCCCGTTTGTCGTCATTTCTACTCACTTCTGTCCCTCTCTGTTGAAAGCGTTTGTGTTTGAAAATGTTCTTAAAATGATCTTACGAAATAAATTGAGAAATAACAGTAGTCCAGCATGTAATGATTGATGGCTCTAATATTATCCTTCAATTCGAACAGCCTTAGAATTGAATCGAGTCCCCCTCCTCCCATAAACCCCTCAACGATTTGTTGCAGTTTTACTGTTATAAAAAAATTCTTATCTACATATATATTTTTTATAACATATATATATAGGAAATATATATATGTATATGATTATTTCTTCATGTAATTTGGAATAATCCGACTAGTGATAAACTTTAGTTCTTTACCTTCGATTCATCCATACCTCGTTTTTAGTGTCACCAACTCTTTTTCATGAGTTTCTTTTCTTTATTAAACAGTGAACGACACTCAAAGATCAACATAGCTTTATAGCAAGAACCACAATAGAATTACCGGTAGATTCATGGGTCTGAGGAGATCGAAGGAGCATCAGAGCCATTTTGAGAAGAAAAAGGAGAATTTAGACGTTTGATGAGTCATCGTTAAAATAGACAATGATAGTTCTAGGGCAACTCTTTTTTTTTTTATAAATTTCAATCAGACCTAAAAAACACATCACCGGAAAGAACAAGAGGCAAAATGCTGTAAGAGTCTATTCGCCATGAGAAATGGGCACAAGTGGGCGTGGCCAAACGAAAGCGGCCAACGCTGATTGGCTGAAGGAGAGGAGCTTTGATCTAGCCGACTGAGAGGAGAGTGTGAACCCGGCATTCAGAGATATAAGTGGGCACATTGAAATGAGATGAAGCTAGAGAGAGAGAGAGAGAGCGAGAGAGAGAGAGAGAGAGAAAGAGAGAGAGATGCAGAGAGATAGAGAAAAGAGAGAGGGAGATACAATAAAAGTTGGCAAGTGAATAGGAAGAGGCACTAGAGATGATGTGCTGACAGCATTTCACATATCCGGAATAAATGTGCAAAAGGAGAGGTCATACAACACGCGCCATTACAAAATCTTCGCTCGACATCTCTCTCTCTCTCTCTCGCTTCTCTCTCTCTCTCTCTCTCTCGCTTTTCTATCTCTCCCTGTCTCTGTCCCTCTCTCTCTGTCTCTCTCTCTCTCTCTTTCTACTCGGGACCATTTCTGACTTTTTCTCTCAACGGAGGACACATCCACTTATCCGCACTCTACGGCTAACTATGGCGGTACATTCTACATAGTAGTGTCGGTGGTATGGAAAGTGAGAGAGAGAGAGAGAGAGAGGAGAGAGAGGGAGAAGAGAGAGAGAGAAAGAGAGGATAGTGAGTGAGAGAAAGAAAGAGAGAGAGAGAGAGAGAATGAGAGAAGAGATCCGCACGATCGAACTACTGAAAACTACTATACGTAATAAAAATGGCAAGTTTAGAAAGAAGATGAGCATATTCAGACACTTTCTACGCAACCGGCTACTATGAGGAATCCATCAAATTCCCGCTTCTTAGTTGCTCATGCTTTCTTGAGCGTCTGCTCTCACAATCAGCTACGACAGCCCGCCAAGTCTCTCGGCTGTCACGCGTCGAAGGGACGCCAGATTTGTGGCGGCTTACGGCGAGGCGTTTCTGCATGGATGGGTGGCGGTGAATAGAGGGACGGAGAGAGAGAGAGAAAGAGAGGAAAACAAGAGAGAGAGAGAGAGACCGGAAATGAGAGAAAGATTGATTGGAAAATCAGGGAAAGAGAGAGAGAAAGTCAGAGAGAGGGATACGAAGAGAGAGAGAGAGAGAAAGAGAGAGAGAGAAGCAGAGCCAGTTGGTACCTTCTTTGCCTCCACATGACGTGATCGAGGAGGGAGTAGAGAAGGCGGAAGACGAGGAGGACGATGAAGAGAGCGAGAGTGAAGATGAGCAGGCTCGTCTGGGCGTCTGGTCCTCTTCACTTTTTGAGCATTGGTCTCTGGCTTGGCTACTTTTTATGCGCGTCTCGTACGGATGGACGCGAGGGGTCGGGCGGCGAGGGGGAGCGCGAGGGACCCCCGCGCCGACTCCGGTGTCCGCCAACCGGCTCAAGGCAGAGGGCGCCGGTTGGAAAAGGGCTGGCGCCGTCGTCGGCGGAAACATGAAAGGAGGGAGGGAGAAGCCAGATTGAGCCTGGCTGAGCAGAAGGGAAGCGAGCGGATGGTGGGGAGGAAGGCCGAAGAGAGCAGCGGAGGGGGAGAAGAGAGAGGAAGAAGAGTGGGAGACGGAAGCGGGCAGAGGGGCTGACGAGTCGCGCTTGCTATGACGGGCGTCGCGAGGGCCATCCACGGTCACCTGGAGAGAGAGAGAGAGCGAGAGAGAGAGAGAGGGAGAGAGCGAGAGAGGGAGAGGGAGAGAGGGAGAGAGAGAGGGAGCGAGAGAACGAGAGAGAGAGAGAGGGAGAGAGCCTTCCCCCCACCAACCTTGATTGCACTGTTAACCGTCGCGACATGCATAGGCTCGGTGTGGATTGTAATCGTGAGTGTGAAGCTCTTGCCTGGAAAGAGGTAGAAGAAGTTGAAAGTAAAGAGAATCATAGCTTAAAAGTGGCATCCTACTCGGTTTGTAAATCTAGTTTGAAATGATTTTTATTGTTCGATAATAAATCATGTAAATATGTTTCATCGCACTTGATTACTACATTTATAAGGCATTAATTTGTTGTCTTAATAAAAACAAGCAGAGATGTGGCTACTATTGTTTAGATGACATCATTAACTGGCTTTGTGGCTGTTTGCCAAAAGATTAGCGGCCAGTATTACATGTCTTGTATCTAGCTTTATGTCCCTCTCTCACTCTTCCCCTCTCTCTCTTTTTCTTTCTCTCTCTCTATCTTCCTCTCTACCTACATACATAACTCTTTCTCTCTCCATCCCTCCTGCCTCCCCTGGTACTTGGCCGGTTACCGCTCTGTTATCTCTGTGCAAAATCTTCTCAGGTGTGCTACCATTGTCGCTACTACTTATGGGCTTGCTTTGTGATGGAAGGAAGAGGAAAGAGAGGACAGAGAGAGAGAGAGAGAGAAATGAAGGGAGAGGGGGAGAAAGAGGGAAAACGAAAAGTTGAAAGAAGTGGTTACACCCTCGAAGAAGCGAGCGCGGTAAAGTGGCTAGTCAGGACACGGGCAGATGCGAGGTGCCGATTGCATCTTGAGGCAAAAAGTGGTGGAAACGAGATGAGAGAGAGACAGAGTGCAGAGAAAGAGAGAAGAGGGAGAGAAGAGAGAGAGAGAGTGTGTAAAGAAACAGAAAAGAGGGAGAGAGGAGAGCGAGAGAGTGTAGAGAAAGTTGAGAAAGAGAGAAAGAAAGAAGGGAGTGGGTGTAAAAGGTGAGGTGGATGAGATGAAAGAGTTACTGGCAAAGTAAGTTACTGCTACCGCCGATCACCTTAAATTTTCACTGACTTTTGAATGAGAGGCAGAAAGGCATCAATAATAAAAAAACAGATTTAATTTCTTAGACATGAAAGTGGCCCTAGACTACATATAGTCCAGAGACCACTTTCCCATCAATTGCCTCAATATTTCTCCTTTTTTTCTCTCTCTCTCTCCTGAGATTTTCAGTTAGGTATTCTGATATTTCTGTTGATCGGCAAGCATGAGTTCGTATGACCAAGTATATGGATGCCATGTTCGGTAGCCTTGGCAGGGAGATGAGGATGGATAGAGAGAGAGAGAGAAAGAGAGAGAGAGAGAGAAAGAGAGAGAGAGAGAGGTAAGGTGAAATGGAGAGAAATTGAGAAAAAGAGAGAGATTGATCATAGGGAGGAAGGTACATGTACTCATCCCTTTGAAGATGGACCAAATCGCCAGTAGTGTGTGACAGCATGTTGGTACAAATGGATGATGATCGAGTGGGGAAGGGTAGAGATGGGGAAGTTGGAGAGGACGGAATGAGGAAGAGAGTGAGAGAGAGAGAGAGAGAGAGATCCTTGCCGAGTAAAATAACAGGTGGCACGATGTTTTCAAGGAGTTGGAGAGAGAGAGAGAGAGAGAGAGAGAGGGATAGAGAGAGAGCGAAAGAGAGAGAGGGAGAGGGAGGGAGAGAGAGAGTGAGAGAGATGGAGAGAGAGGGAAGAGATAGGTAGAGAGAGAGAATGAGAAAACGAAAACAGACGTGTCTGAGAAGGATCCGCGGATGTCCTCCTCGAAGTGGGCGGGCGCGATAAGCGTGGCGGCCAAGAGGGAAGATGTTTTATGCCTCCGCGGACCGCGTATGCCAATTAGCGTATCGCACCAGCGTATCAGATCAGTCACAGCCAGAACTCTCTCTCTCTCTCTCTCTCGTTCTCTCTCTCGTTCTCTCTTTCTATCTCTCTCTCTCTCTCTTCCTCTCCCTCTCATATTCCACGGCCTTCCAGCCTTTTCTGCCAGTAGCAAGGCCGACGAACATGGTGATGAGTGATGGAAAGAGAGGGAGGGAGAGAGAGTGAAGGCGAGAGATAGACAGAGAAAGTAGAGAGAGAAAGAGAAAGAGAAGAGAGAGAGAGAGAAAGAATGTAACAGATGAGATGGATATCGCCTAAGAATCGCGCGGCAACTCTGGATGAGCGGCTGAGGACGACAAAAAAAAGATCGGTGATCGTGTAAATGTCGATATACATATAGAGAGAGGAAGAGAGAAAGACAGAGAGAGAGAGTGACTAAGACAAAAAAAAAGAGAGAGAGAGTGACTAAGAGAGAAAGAGAGGGAGAGAGAAAGACAGAGAGAGAGAGACAGAGAGAGAGAGAGAGAGTGAGAAGGGACCGAGTGTTAGATGAGATCTCCGCCTGCAAGGAATGTGGTCGGCGGTCGCGCATGCGGCGTTTTGGTCTGAGAGGAGGAGGAAAACGAAAATTCAAATGAATCATGGCGGGAAAAATAATTTTCCTTACATGAATGGTAAGTAACTAGAAGAGCTACAGAGATATTGTAGTTATGAGCAATCGCGAGTACTGTACTATACAATTACTGCATGATGTTGATAGTGATCATCAGATTCATCTAAAGTGCGTTCACCGAAATTATCGTAACCCTTTGCCTGCGCAATCTTGTTATTTGGAGTTGTTTATGAGAAAGGAAAGAGGAGATCGGGTGGAAGAGAGAGAGAGAGAGAGAGAGAGAGAGAGAGCGAGCGAGAGAGAGCGAGAGAGCGAGAGAGATAATAAAACTGATAATTATAAAAATTCCATCGGGGGCTCGTGCCACTGGAATTCATAGCACTGCTTGGCATTCCAGACCGTTCCTGACAGGTTGCGAAAAAGAGAAGGAGACAGCGATAAATAGAGAGAGAAAGAGAGAGAGAATGAGAGAGAGATAAAGAGATGAGAAAGAGAGAGAGAAAGAGAGAGAGAAAGAGAGAGAGAGAGAAAGAGAGGTGCAGATAATACAAACCACAAAGAACGTCGTTATTGAGACGATTCCATTCCATCGTCTTCCTGATAAGCACATTCTGTACTAATAATTATGAAACTTGATCTTTCACTTTATTGTTGTCTCTTGCGTTCTTTCTCTCTCACTACCTCTATATTTCTCTCTCTCTCTTCTCTCTCTCTCTCTCTCTCTCGCTCCTCATCTCTGTCCCAATCGTTCTCTTATGTTCGCATGCTCTCTACGTAAATCTCCTCCTTTTCCTCGCTCCCGCTGTTTGCCTTTACAGCCTAAACTAAACTCCATTCTACCCTACCAAACATGCTAAACTTCTATCGTGGTTTGCGACGGTATGAACATGCGCATAAGACGAAAAGATGCTGGAAGGAGATAAGCAGAAGGGACAACCGAGTATGATGGAGATATGGAAAGAGTGTGAGATGGAGGAGACGAGTAGAGAGAGAGAGTGAGAGAGAGAGAGAAATAGGCACACCCTAGAGAAGAACGCTTGCTGAAGTCGGATAGGGAGTGGATTTGCGGGAACAAACCATTTCAACACAACCTTTCAACGAATTAATTTGGAAGTTCTCTCTATCTCTGCCTCTATCACTCTCTGTCTCTTTATATGTTCTTTTCTTCTGTATTTCTTTCTTTCTCTGCCTCTCTGCTCTCTCTCTCTCCATCTACCATGCCGATCATCAAAATCATCGTTTACCACAGCAGCGACATAAATGCAGGGTGACACGCCCCTTCACTCTCGTTGAGATGCTAATTTGTAAGAGGCTCAGTACCGCGCGAAGAGATCCGGGTGATGTTATCTCTCCTTCTCTATCTCTCTCCGTTTCTCTCTCTCTCTCTCTCTCTCTCTCTTGCTCTCTCGCTCTCTTTCTCTCTCTGCTCATCTCCAATTCTCTCCAACTCTCTCCCACTATGAACTCCCGCTCTCCTGCCCGCAATCGTCCTCTTTCTAGCATACTCTCCGACGCAGCAGATTTTGTGTACAAAAAAAACCACAGATTTTATGAAAGTGCTCTTCAGTTATTATTCAACATCAAAGAATATTTCGAAGGAAAAAAATTATATTGATTAATTAGAAAACGCCCACTGACCCCGTCCGCTCTTGCCGACGAAGCGGAGGTCATTGAATCGCGCGATCTGCCCGCGAACTTCTGCACTGCCGTTGCGCACCTTGAACTCGGGGAGAGCGGGGTTACGGTATGCATGATTCATTGGGATATGTTTTCAGGGAAGAAGATAAACGTGCATATACATAAATGAAGAAACGGTAATACAATATAAACAAATCATTATGAATATATATATATATATATATAATAATAATAATTTAATAATAGATAAATACAATAATAAATAAATATAATAAATAAAAACAATATTAAATAAATGTAATGATAAATAAAAATGATCATTAATAAACCTCGCCACACGGCGTTTCCTCGTTGCCAGCGGCGACTGAGACGGTCGTGCCATCAGGGATGGGAATGAGGATGAGCACGGTGAAGGGCTCGGGGAGAGACTGGAAGGGAAGAGAGAGTGAGAGAGAGGGAGAGAGAGAGATGGAGAGAGAGGGAGAGAGAGAGCGAGAGAGAGAGAACGAAAGGGGAGAGAGAAATAGAGAGAGAGAGAGAGAGAGAGAGCAGCAGTCTGAAAACTTATGTGAATATGCACATAACGCTATAGGTTTTCGTGCTATACAACATTTAGCTAATAAGTTTTTTTTATGTCTGATCGCCTTCTTTGCTTTTTTTTTACCCTGAAAGGAGTCCAGAATAGAACAGACCGGATGTGGCTTACTAATAAAGAGTTCATTGGTGGTTCGACACGCTTGTCTTCCGCCTCACAATCAGCGTTCTCTTATCAGTAACGAGTCGTTTGGTTATGCCAAAAGTAAACCTATATCTTTCTCTCTCTCTCGCTCTCCCTCCCTCTCTCTCGCACTCTCTCTCCCTCTCTATCTCTCTATCTCTCGCTCTCTCTCTCTCTCTCGAACACTATCTAACCTAAGATCGAGTCCTCAACTATTGAAACGGTCTCTATTTTCGTTGCTAGCGAGGCCATGTGACAAAACCATTTGGCATTCTCCTACACAGCAAAGCACGCGGAAGCTGTTGCTCTTTCTGGCGTCAACAATGTCATTCAATCACAAAGTGACAGTTTCGCACGTAGACACCCTCACGAGTGGAAGAATTTTCGTACATTTCTGTAGCGTCCATAGATGCACACCAAGAGGCAATAGATCAAATTTCGCGGTGAGAAAAAATGTTTACAAGAATTCCATTGATAACCTGTTGTCTTTAACATACATACATATGTACATATGTATCTTTGTATATACATATTTGGCATATGTAGATTATTATAGCCAACGATTTACAAACCCGGCCTTCTCTGTTTCTCTGTCTCTCTCTCTTTCTCACTCTCTCTCGCTCCCTCTTTTTCTCTCCTTCTCCCTCTCTCTCTCTCTATTTCACTTTGACGCAACACTACTAGTGCTCATTACGGTAAGTGCTCACTTTGTTGCATCGCCAATGTGGCGGGAGCGCAGTGCAGAGGACGTAGGAGCACGCTGTTTTCCTGCACAAAAATAAAGCATCAAATTTTTCTAGGCGGAAAAATTAACAATTTGAAATTGGCCAAACAATAAAAAGGCGGCCACCTGTACCGTAGTCGCGGCGCGTTCTTGAGTTGCTCATAGACGTGCCGGAGCGCGTCGTCGTCCAGCTTGCTATCGTCGTTATCATATTCGACAGGGGCGCCGCCCATTTTCAGTGCGAGAGAGAGAGGATACTGTAAAGAGCACACCGGAAATAGGAAGGAGATGAAGGAAATTATGCAGATCGTTCAATGCGTCAACAATAATGAGAAACATGATTTACATATATACAAGTTAAAAGTGCGAGCGCTAAACTTTCAAAAGAGTTGCGCAGATACCGTTACCGATTTGTGCAGCACTAATAACTTTAGAATTTGAGAGAGAGAGAGAAGCTTGAGAGGCGGCTATAATTGTTTATCCACTCTTTTTAAGCATGATTAAAATTTTCAAAGGTTCTATTACTTCTCTCTCGTATTCTGCGGAGTTGAGGAGAGGCCAAAATTATGTTGTTAATAAAGAAAGCAATAATTAGGATTTGTCGCCGGTCTAACATAAACGTCAGCCAATGCAAAGAAAACGCCTGAAATGCGGTTGGTGGAGGGCGAAATGGTAGGAAGAATGAGGAAGACGAAGAGAGACGGCAAGATCATAGACAGAGGAAGCCCCGCCCACTATCACTCCCGGGAGTAGAGAGAGAGAGAGATAGAGAGAGAGAGAGGAATGAGAGAAAAAACAGAGTTTAAATGGGAATGAGAGAAAGAGAGAGAGAGAGAGAGAGAGAGAGAGAGAGAGAGCAACTTCTGAGTCATGCGCAGATACAGAAGGACTCTACAGATATGCACTTGCTAACACGGGGGTGGAGAACATGTTCTAGCAGGCAGACAAAGAGATATAGGTCTTAAAAATGATGTGATCAGAGTTGGTAAAAAAAACCTCTGGGACCTCGAGACGAAAGGCTCTGGGTTTAATGGTTTTTTTTTTTGCTTCAACTCTCTCATCCTTTCGCGAGCATATCGTACACCTGTGACGGACAGAAATTATCGATCAATTAACTACATATATCAACGAGTATTTCATGTGTTTGAAGAACACACTAAAAGTATTCTTCTGCGACACTGAAGCATCTCAAATAAACGCGTTTGCTAAAATACGGTCATGCTAAATAAGGCGCTAGAGGAAGATATCGTTTGAATTAGCACAAGCAAACCCCAGGGCCATTTGTCTCATTCTTTCTTTCCGGCCATGACACGTTGTAGAACGCTGTGGCTATGAGGTGTTCTCAGCGCGATGATGCCGAAAAAATACTGAACGATCTGCCGGATATAAGGGAAAAGCACAGGCGATGCGATCTATGTCTGGATCGGTCTCCTTCTCTGTCACTCTCTCCCTGTCTGTCTATTTCTCTCCCTCTCTCTCTCTCTCTCTCTCTCTCTCTCCTTGTCACCTCTCATCCCTGGGGCGCGATGGCTGAGGGGCAAACCAAAATGGTAAAGCGACTGCTGGGAGAGACACGTTCATAAACGCCATCTCATAGACGCGCCGTTCATAAGGGTGAATGGATTGGGCAGGACTGCTTTTTAGAGAGGTAGGGAGGGAGAGGGAGAGGAGGGAGAGAGAGAGAGGGGCAGAGAGAGGGAGGGTAGGAGAGAGAGGGAGGGAGAGAAAAGGAGAGGGAGAGGCGAGAGATGAGAAAAGTGAGAGAGAGAAAGAGATGGCAGAGAAAGAGGAAATAAGCGTAATCTCACCTTCGGATCAAGCAGCCACTGCCGCTGTCGGCCACGACATGCACCACACACATACATACATACATACACGCAGACCTGTCACCCTCTCTTTTTCTCTCTGTACCTGTCTCTCTCTGTCTCTCTCTCTCTTTCTCTCGCTCTCCCACTCTCTCCTTCTCAATCTCTTTTTCTCTTTTTCTCCATCTCGCTCTCTCTCTCTCCAAATAGTCTACCTTTTTCAACGTCTGCTCTTGTACTCAAACATTCTTTCTTCCTCGACTTATCCTAAATAATTACTAGATTCGTTCTCTCGTTACGGTCTAATGCTGCTCTCTTTTTACCTCTTTTTAACACCGTTTATCAAATTCCCTTTCTTATATCTTACCTTCACTACTCTCTCTCTTTCTCTTTTTCTTTTTCCTTCTATTCCAAATAAAACGTCGAATACGGGCCTGTGGCCACCGCTGCGGTAGCGGTTGGTGAGGGAAAGACGACGGAGGAGGGACTGGAAGAGAGAGAGAGAGAGAGAGGGAGAGAGAGTGTAGAGAGAGTAGCAGAGAAGCAAAGAGAGGGAGAAGGAGAGGAGGCAAATAGGTAAAGGAAATAAAGGAGAGTGCCCCCTCGATCTCGGCCAACGACATGGCTTTCGGATCTCGTTGAGAGATTACACCACCTTCCGATCTCTGTAGAGAAATGTCGGTTACTCTCCATTCCTCCCTCCCCTCGGAAGTTTTCAACTTCTCTTTAGTGGTCTTGTACTTTTCTGTTTCCTTCAATCTCTGTTTCTCTCTCCCTTCTTCCTCTCTCTCTCTCTATCTCTCTCTCTCTCTGTTCCTCCTCTCTCTCCCTTCCTCCCTCTCTCTCTCTCTCCTCTCCTCATCCCCCACTGCCACTTCCCAACACATGTTCGACCAGCCTTGCGGTTTGTTTCCCCTCACGGCGTCACAACAGTGACAGCCGCTGCTTGGGTTGGCGAATGACAATGAGCGATGGATGGGATGGGAGGATAAGGAGAGAGTGATAAGAGAAGAGAGAGAGAGAGAAGAGAGAGAGGAGAGAGAGAGAAGAGAGAGAGAGAGGAGAGAGAGGGATGAGAGAGAGGAGCAGAGAAGCAGAGACGGATATCAGGAGGGCAGTCCGAGTGGAAACACGGCCATCGAGAGTGGCAGGGAACTAATCTCGGCGGTGGCGGTTTGGCTCTCGCCGAGTCTCCACTCTTCCAGGATCTTCTCCGCAGAAGCGGCAGTTGCTTCTTCCATTTTCTCATTCTTTTATCTCTCCGGGAGAGCCTCGCCTAATCGAAACCTCAATCACACTATCAGCAGAGCCACAGGCGATGAGGAGAGAGAGAGAGAGAGAAATAGAGAGAGAGAGAGAAGAGAGAGAGAGAAAGTATGTAGTGAGAGAAAGAGAGAGAAAGAGGGAGAGGAAGATACAACGAGAGAGAGAAAGTATGTAGTGAGAGAAAGAGAGAGAAAGAGGGAGAGGAAGATACAACGAGAGATAAAAAGTGATAAAAGATCAGAGGCTTCGAGAGATAACGCGAGGATGAAGAAGAAGTCGACATGGCCGCAAGCTTGCTCTGCTCATTCCTTCATTTCCAATGAGACAAGTGCTTGCTTCCGTGGGGAGAAGAAAAAGCTGGGGTTTGGGTTTTTTTTCTAACACAAAAGTAAAATTATAAAATTTAACCAAATAAAAATAACATGAAAATTACAACATGGCTAGAAAAAAGGGCACGCAGATATTATGTATACAACAACATCTTACACGATATTAATATTCGTTAAAAAAGTATGGTTTTACGAAGGTTCAAAGACCCCTTTAATTAAATTAATTATAAGGATCTCACGAAATTAATTATCAGTACAACACAGTGATAATAATAGTGTAAATAATAGTAATGATAATACTCCCTTGTGTTTATACTACATAGCATGCTACTTCTAGGAGTAGCGTGATAATGTCTAACAATAAGAGAGGGCGGGATTGTTACCTTGATGCCCGCCCTCTTTCAGCATTCCAAAATTGCACAACCATGATTGGACTTCTAACTATGGCGCTTTTCTATATTGTCCAATCTGATTTTCTGCACTTAAAGTCTCTTATCTTTCCTCATTTTGCGTCCGTCCTTGCTTCGTATTAACTCTCGCTAACTATCCTTCTCTCTTTGTCCCTCTCTTTCTTTCGCACTCTCTCTCACTCTCTCTACTCTATCTGTCTCCTATCTATATGATAGCTGAGTCAGGGGCGTTGCCCGTAATCAGCGAGGCTTCAGCTTCTTTTGTCACATGGCACGACCGCAAGGTTGCCGTTCAATTCCTTCTCTTTTAATATCTTGTCAACTGTCTCATTCTCTGCAGTCTCTCTATTTTTCCCTCTCATTTTTCTTTCTCCATCTCTCTTTCTTCCTCTCCCTGTCTCCCTCTCCCGTTCTCCTCTCTCTTTCTCCCTCTCTCTTTCTCCTTCTCTCCATTCTCTCTCGTCCCCCCTCTCTCTTTCTCCTTCTCTCTTCCTCCTGGCCCCACCCGTCTCAAACTAAATGCCCCACCTCATCTTATCAGCCTCCCTCTCAAGTCACGCATTCATTCATAAACATTTATTCAACTTCGTAACTGTCACGTACGAATCATTCCTCGTTCAAGGTTCATTAGATATAAATATTTAACAAGTGCATATTTATTGTATGTATATAAACATCAGAATCTTCTTGAGTAAGATGGAGATAAACTTTACAACTCAAAAAACCTTAAAGGAGGTCGATCACCAAAAAATTATGTGGTATTTAAAATTGCCGCGGCTCTTTGCATTCTCATTCGCTCGTGCTATTTTCACGCAGCGGGTTTGTGCGACCTGCGAAATAGCATGCGAGAATGAGAGTGAGGAATTGAACCAAAATTAAATATTTTTCGGTGATCGGCCTCCTTAAAAGGAGCACGAAACTAATATAATCTATTTCAATCTGAACATTGCGTTCGGGAATATCTAAATCGAATGCTCTCATTATGTATCTAAATTGTTCTTTAAGAATTCAATGATCAGAACAAAAGAATTTGTTCTGATGAGTCCACTCATCAGAACAAATTCTTATGGTGTACTTTTCAGTTAAAAAAGCTTTAAGGAATTGAATTCTGTCAGCTATCTTTACGAGGCCGCAGACTACGAAACCGAGCAGCTTTTTACCATTAAGCGTAGGACACCGAATGAGATAACGAATAGTTTACAGAGCGAGATCACTTTCCGATACCAGCCAATGTTCCATTCTGTAGCATCGGGAGAGAGAGATGAATAGGGAGACTGTGGAAGGAGAGAGAGAGAAAGAGAGAGAAAGAGAGAGAGAGAGAGAAAGAGAGAGAGACAGAGAGAGAGCTAATGCGTACCTAAATTGTTCTATAAGGAGTCAATGATCTTCGGAACTGAAAAGCTCTTCTTGACAATAGTGGTCAATGAACACTAATTTCTACGCCTTTCAGGTGTATTCCATGTGAGTGCAACTTTGGAAAGGAAACAAATGAAAGAAGTACATATAGTTATTTAACTTGCTAACCCCAAGGCAACACTGAAATGCAGGAACACGAGGAGAAGGCTATGTTTATTTCAATAAAAGGAGCCGCTGATATGTATAGGACTAGTGGATGGAGTACTTTCGTAAGGGCGAAAGGAATAGTGCATTTATGTATATATGTACTTACCTCACAAGATATGAGAAAATGCTCACGTGAGATATCTCCATGTTCAGGGAGGAAGACCCGGAGGTAGAATGGGGAGGCGAATTGGGGAGCTGTGAACATAATTCAAACACAAATTATTATTCTTAAATATTTTTATTGCAATTTTCACTATTATTTTTGATTGCATTTTTGCTATAATTAATTTTTGTTAATCAATATCGATCCTTTTTTCTTGTTGATTATTTCGTGCAAACAGCGTCAGTGGCTCGTTGCCATCGCACTGACGATGGCAAATGGAATTAATAAAAGTGGATGGATTAAACTAGGAATAAATACCCTTGTTTATTTCACTTTTCTGATTGCACTTCATTTCTTTATATTTGGCAAAATTACATTCCTAGAAGTCGTTGAGGGGATTAATAATAAAAAACAGTTTATGATTTAAAAAAAAAAATAATATGCATAATTATAAAAAGTTTTAAAAAAATTCATGAAGTACTTCATTAATAATATGTACATAATTTATAAAGTACATAACTATTTCTACCACGATACTACGCCAAGAAGGATTACATGACAAACATGGTGAAACCTGATCGTGAGCACTTTCTTTGATTTCTTGCGACTGTAAAGACTGACAATGAGTGGCTCATCTCATTGTCGAGTGTGTTGCTGTCGCCATGCGGTTGTCTCTTCTGCTGCTGTTAGCAGTTTTCGCTGTTATTGTTACTGCTCCCGGCCATCACAATGGTAGTTTGCGAATATTTTATATCAATCCAATGATAACAGAACTATTTCGGTTTCTCACTTTTTATTTTTCACATTTTTCCTCAGCTTTCACGGCTGGTACGACTCAAACAATTCCTCCTTTCGAAACGCAGCAATTTCCACTTTTGCTTGACCCTATCTTTTTCAGGCGAGCATACCCATAACGCCTCAACAACGAAACAGTTAGTTACAACCAATAAACTGCTTCTCTAACTTCTCTCACACTTTTTTTCCAGACCTCATGCATCCGCTACTTCTGCGCCAAAGCAGAAGGTTGGTATACTTATCCGATCCCTTTCCTTGACCAGCCTTTATCGTTCTTCTCTTCAGACACCGAAGCCGAAGAACAAGGAGCAGTTGCCGCCGGAGCTGTACGAGCGGATGAAGCAGTTCGAGAAGAGCGTCAATGCCACTAAGAATGCGCGCAGCGAAAGGATCGAAGCGATTGTCAGTTTCCTCTCCTTCTGTACTCATTCATCTCATCTCTCATAACAGTGCCGAAAATTTGAGAGGAGGATCGCGCTTCCGCCTCACGTCTCTCTTTCTCACACACTCACTCTCCTTCCGTTTCCTCTCCATTTGCTAACTCTTACTCTCTTTCTCTCTCGCTCAGTCTCTCCTTGCTATCCTCCCTTCTCTCTTTCAGATATTCTACATCTTCACCGCTCTCTGTGTTCTGACTGTGCTAGCGATCGCCTATGCCGTCTACGTCAACCGTTTGTGGTATGTTTATTTGTTTGCTTCAGTCTGTTAAACAAGTACAAAAGTAGTAAAATCAAGAGCTCACTGCATGTCCACCCTTCCCCCGTGGAAGTGTGGTAAGAATAGCAATGTCGATGTTCATTTCTTTATATTAGGCAAAATTGCATTCCTAGAAGTCGTTGAAGGGATTAATAATAAAAAACAGTTCATGATTTTTTTTTAAATAATATGCATAATTATAAAAAGTTTAAAAAAAATTCATGAAGTACTTCATTAATAATATGTACATAATTTATAAAGTACATAACTATTTCTACCACGATACTACGTGCCGCCAAGAAGGATTACATGACAAACATGGTGAAACCTGATCGTGAGCACTTGCCTGCTTTGAGGAATTCGACAAGCACTTCCGCCACTTCGCCTGTTAGTTCTTCATTGCGAGCAAGATGAATTTCACACTCCGTCTTTCACTCACCATCTCTCTCTTCACACTGATATCTCTCGCTTTCCATCTCTCTCTCTCTCTCTCTCACTCTCTCACTCTCCATCGGTTTCATTATTTTCCTTCTCTACCTACCTTCCTATCCCTTATCCTCTGCAGATCATCGTCTGGAGTTGGCGGAATACGTCCCACCACCTGACAATAAAAAGGAAAAGGTAAATAGTAACATAATCCAGCCATCTAGTTGTTTTTTTATTGAAAATAATACAAAGATTTTAATTTACCAAACTTTTTTTCCTTTCTGCTACAAAATTTTTGTGCTTCGGTACATTTAGTATTTAAAAAAAGCATTTCCTTTGCAGAATGCGCGTCATCGCAAGAATAAGAGCAATGCCAAGCAGGAGAGCAAAATTCAATATTTAGATTGAATCATCCATATGATTCTTCTAAACTTTTAAACCTAAAACTTTTAATCAAACTAAAAAATCTTCTAAACTTAAACTTAATACTTCTTTCTTCAAGGAAAAGGAAGACGTGAAGAAAGTGGAAGGAAAGTCGGAAGAGAAAGTCATCTCCGTCACTCCCGTTCTCACTGTCAGATCCGTTTTTATCTACCTCATCATTCCACAGCGAGGTTTCAGTCATGGAATCTGGTCAATAATGGTCAAAGTCACTCCTCTTACTGTCAATTGAGGCTTTTTCTGTAAACTCTATAAAACAGTCAATGTTCAGGCGAGAAGTGCGCCGCGAAAGGTCAAGTCGAAGGTTGCGTCGTCCAAGGTTGTTTTTTTTTACAGAGAAATTTTATTATTATTATTTAGAAGTATTGATAATAAGGTTCTTATTAAAAAGTATTAAGTAATTCCTTTGCTTCTCTTAGGATCGAGCTCAGGCCGCGTCCGCGACCGCGATTTCGTCTGCAGGCAAGGACAAACACAAGCAGGATGTCAACGGGAAGAATGCCCTCGAATGAGTTTCCTTTTCATCCCACGAGCTTCCCTTCCCACCCTACAAACTACTCTTTTGCCATCACTCCTTGTTCTCTTTATTTCTATCCCTCCCCTCTTCTTGCTCAGCATAAATGTTTGTTTCATCCTTGATCAACCTACAACGAATACTGCTATTCCAAAAGTTAAGCACAATGAGTTGTTTTACGGAGCTCTTCCAATATCCTTCCTTTATCTGGGCTACCGCCCTGAAGAAGGAGAGAGAGCAACTCTCTGGGATGGAATAGAGAGATTTTGAGGGAAGATATCATACGGCAATTCCAGGATATCCTAACCTAAGGCTGTATAGTCCAGCTGATCTTTCATTGACAAAATCAGTGGATAACGAAATTCAGGTGATTCGAAATTGTTAAAACCTTGCGTAATTGTAGCGATAAATGAAATGGAAAGCAAGCAGAATGAATAAGAGGAATACATAGCAGTATACAAGGGAAGTCTGGCTGTTTCCTGATAAGAAGAAGTAGCCGAAGGGTGTCATGTGTATGTACTTAAAGGAATTTTTCGATTAATATTTTCAGCGGCAGACTGTCGCTGCTATCCTCTTTTCTTTGCCTAGTCAAAGTCTAGCAATAACTCGACCAATCACCATCAAAGTAATTGAGTGATTGAATTTCGCGTGGTAGATCGTTGCTGCACAAGTACAAAATGGCCCACGTTTTCAAAATGATGGATTAATCTGTTATTCATTTCCTGCTCCTTCGTTCCCCCGAGTCGGCATTGTTAACAAGAAATCTCGCATTTCCTTCATTTTCTTGTGACCCTAAAACCAGGGTTTTTCATGGTCCTGGTGTGAGGAATGTCGAAAGAGTAGGGAATTCTACATACATACATATGTACATGCATACATATGTTCGATTAGCACACTTTGACATTTGCAACATCTATCGCCTCTTTCCATCTCTGTCAATTTTTTCTATTATTTGTTCTATTCTGCAAAGCATCATCATCTGTTTATACCTTTACAGTATCACGAAATTTGAGATGAAAAGAGAAAGAGAGAGAGAGAGAGAGAGAGTTACCGTAGAGGGAAGTCTACACTGTATAAATATATCTATGGAAATATGGATGTATGTATGTACAGGACATGGCTTTAAAATCAAAAGCTCAATAAAATTTAAAAAAAAAATGCTGAGAATAATAGAGCGGAAATCAAACTGTATATTTTAAGGCTACAACTTAAAATGCTGCAAAACAAAATCTGTAAAAACTAACGTAATAACAAAAAGAAGTGGACCTGGACAACATTTCCCGCTTTTGTCTCCTACAGCTTACAATTAGCAGAACTAAAACACAGTCTCAAAATGATGATCTGAACTTTGAGTGACTTGATCTCCGTAAATCTCTCTTTCCAGTTGACGAAGCCGCGCCGCTTCGCGCTGCGCTAATTTCTAAAGATAAAATGTTATTTCGCATATATCCGAAAAAAAGAAACGTAATAGACAATCTTTGTTCATCTGCATGTGCATATTCTAATTCTATATCACAACCAAAACATACATATACAGATGATAAATCCTTACAGTATCCTTTACCGATTACAGTACTCCTCAAACATGTCCTCATAAAGAGGCTACCGTACCCAGTAGAATGGCTCGGCGCGAGTTCTTCCGTACGGAGTGTAGTGAGAGACATGCTCGAGGTAGGCGAGTTTCGTCTCTCCGTCATACGCCAGGTAGGTACCGTGCTCGTCGAGCAGGGCAGGAACCATGTCGTAGACCACGCAGTTCTGGAGCAGGACAACTTGGCTGATTGGTTAACTGCTTCGAATCAGAGCGCAGAAGATCCGAGTTCGAGGTCGGGACAAGGGCTTTTGAGAGCGGTGAGCGAAAAATGTAATAAAAGTCTCGCTGACGCCGCAATCTTTGGCGAATCGCTGCATACGTGCCTTCGCATACGGAATGTCGTTTCGCTGTACGGTCATGTTCTAAGTAGAACATTATTTACGAAAAGAATGGCATGCTACTTGAAAAGTAACAAGAAAATAAAAAGGTATCATTCAATGATAGAAGAGACAGAGATTGAGAGAGGGAGAGAGAGAAAAATAGAGACAGAGAGAGAGAAAAGAAGCAGATACATTAATCTGCTCTGCCTTGTATCCCTTCCGAATCTTCTCGCTCAGCCTCTTCATCACGTGGAAATTGGTGGCCGGCATGGCGTCGAGCACGTAAAATAGACGGCTTCTATTTAAAAAAAATTTTTTTGTAACGATCATTTAATATCGACATCATCTGGTTTTTTTTAGATATAATTTCTTCATTAAAATACCAGCCAAGATTACTGTTTATTATGTACTTCTTAAACAAAATATTTGGGTAGACAAATACGGACATTTATAATATACATATAAGCTTCAAACAAACTTGTTCTGAATCTGTCGATATCGCTCAATCATCTCATCGTATGCCGGGTCACTGCCATTTGCAGGGATTGCCTCGAACTTTGGCCGATAGAATCTGGGTATTATTTGTGCTATGATTTTTGGTAAGGTTTACTCGATTTCTCTCTCACTCTCTCACTCCCTCTTCTCTCTCTCTCTTCTCTCTCTTCTCTTTCTTTTTGCCCCTTCTCTCTCTCTCTCCCTCTCTTTTCTACCTTTTCTCTCTCTTCGCCTCTCTCTCGCTTTCATCCAAAAATCTCTTCGATACCTTTGTAGAATGAAAGTGACGTCAGCGTCGAAGTCATCAAGAACATCTCCGTACTGGACAAAATTGAAGCACCACTCCTTGCGAGACGTGTTCGAGAGGACTTCGCAAGCTGAATGCATGTAATGATAAAAGTATTTAGATGCGCGATAATCGATTTTACCAAAAACATATCTGGGGATTTAAGATGGTTTAATTGGATTAAATAGGGATATATGTATGTTATACGAAGGAGAGGGTGAGATAAAGAGAGAGAGAGAGGGAGATACATAGAGAGAGAAAGAGAAAGAGGTACAAACAGAAAGAGAGAGAGAGAGAGTGAGAGTGAGAAAGAGAGAGAGAGAGATAGAGAAAGAGAGAGAGAAATAGAAAAAGAGAGAAATCGCTCCTCGCTGCTGGAATGCCTGGAAGGTGCTGTAGAAGTCGACGAACTGGCGCGCGACCATGCCAAGATGATCGCCGACGTAGCTGCTGCCCACGGCAGCGAAGCGGAGGCGGCCGTGGCCCGGCTGATTTATAGATGAATTGAATTTATTGAATTTATTTATTGAATTCAATATTTAATTTTAAAATTTAAAGGAAGACGATCACCGAAAAACGGCATTAATTGCCGTTATTCGAATTGCCGCATCTGCCCTGGGAGCAGGGGCACAGTCTCTTTCTCGTTTGCTGCTTCGCAAAATAGCACAAATCTCATATAATTATCGGTGATCGCCCTCCTTTGATATCTACACGCTTAATGTCATCGTTTTAACAACAAATTCGTTTCATTTCTGTGAGAAGGAGGAAAAAAACTACATATACATACATATGACGGTTCAAACAAATAAAACGGTCTTTTTAGCGTTTTCGACCTGTTATGTGCACATTTGCGCACAAATGTACGCGTACTTTTGACCAATTTTGGCTTATTCGTGTGAAATATTCCAAAAAAGTGTGCATTACGGGTCGAAAACGCAAAAATGATCTTTTTTTTTGGTTTGCACCGTCATATACATATGCATGTTGGAAAAAAGTTGAAAATCGAGTAATAACCGGCAGGGTGCAAACGCCCCAGGGCTTGTCGAGCTCGCCAAAGAACTCGGCGCCCGTCATGTTGCGGAAGGGCGAGTAGACGCACTCTTGCCTGATCAGATTCCGATCGAAGCCGTCGAAGATGCGCTCGTTCTCCGCGATTGAGGCGGCTTAATTTTTATTTTTTTATTTTGTTTTATAATAAAAAACGGACAAGGCAGACATTGAACTCAAACTCAAAGAATCAAAAGGCCAAAACGTTCTAGTTCAGCCCGGACACAAACATATAAGGAGAGAGTTTAAGAGTAAATAGAACACATGAAAGTAGGACTTTGTTCTTTTTTTAATATATTTTTTTATACACTTCACTTGCTGAACTATGAATATTTCAACAAAGTAGTTGTCTCGATAGGAACAGATAAATTCCATTCCTTGTGAAGATAAGTTTGCCAGTATGATTGCATATACATGCATAGATTATGTAAGTTGATAAATTGGGAGAAAGAAGAAAGAATAAATGACCGGTGATAGGATCCGTCTGATGTAGGGCGCGATTGATTGGAGGTGACGAAAGGATGAGCGCCACGGCCAGGCCAAGAAGGACGCCACAGCAGAAGCCTTAAAGGAGCCGCCACATCAAAAATTCATGCTTAACTTCGTGCGTCAGCTAAATTATTATAGAATATAATTGAGTTTAGTGCTCCTTTAAAGGCAAAGATTCATTTGATCCTCTGTCAAGTGCTATTGCACTAACCAACGCGAGCTGGCGACCACGTGCGATAGAAGCGCTCGAAGGCGAAATAAACAAGGAGAGTGACGCAGATCGAGCATGGAATTCCCGCCAGACGATATAAAAAAAAGATGGGCGTATTAAATTGCTTATATTTGAAAAAAAACTTCATAATTCCTTGTTGTAATAGACAATGATCCTTACAAATTGTGTTAATAAAAAAAAAGCACTTATCAGCTGTACTTAATGGATATTATACCAAACGACAACGGAGTCGTCTCTTGCACGAGATATACAGAGAAGGGCCAGTGGAAGAGGTAGAGAGAGTAGGAAATGTCGCCAAGGAAGACGAGAGGGTCGAACGAGAGGATACAGGCCACCTGGAAGGAGAGCTCTGTTGGGGTTACATCATTTATTCACATTTTACAAGCATATTTATTGTTTTTATAAATATTTATTTTGACCTTATTAATAAATAACACAAGAAAAAAGAGCTGGCATCGGCGAAGATGGAGAGACAGAGAGAGCGGGAGAGAGAAAGAGAACGGAAGGATGAGAGAGAGAGAGAAAGAGAGAGAGAAAATGAGGGAGGGCGGCTGGATATAAGGAGGGAGAGAGTGAGCAAGAGAGAGGGAGAGAGAGTGAGAGAGAAATGATGATAACAGAATCTCACCTGCGTTTCTTGGCTGGCTGCGGTGAGTAGAGCAGTGGCGGCAGTGACAACGATGCGAGTGATGGAGACGGGAAGTTGGAGAGGGAGGAAGAGGGCGACGAGGAGAAGGAGGAGGGAGGAGAAGCAGAGAAGCTGAGAAGAGAGAGAGAGAGAGAGAGAAGAGAGAGCATTACATAAGGAGAGGGGGAGAAAGATAAGAGATTAAATTACTGTTCGTGCCACTTCTTCAGTGACTTGACGCCACGAGCGTTCCTTGTCATCTTCATGCTTCTTTGCCTCCTCGACTGCCTGATTGTGAGGGCCATTTAGATTTTGATTTTGAAGTTTATGTGCTTTGATTTTAGCTGCACTTTTCTCTCTCTCTCTATCTCTCTCTCTGTCTCTCTCTTTCTTTCTCTCTCTCTCTCTCTCTCTCTCTCTCTCTCTTACAGAATCAGCACTCTCGGGGCGAACAGAAGATGTGGATGTGGAGTAGTGAAGAAGCGCCGTTGGCAAGAACTGCCACAGGCGTGCAGGCATCAGATTGAAAGCGAAGAGGGAAGGAGTGAGGAGATGGACGAGGAGAGACGACGTCATCACTAATGAAAAATGACGAATAATATATATGCAAAAAAATAATTAATAAAAACATTTTAATAGAAATTTACCACAATTCTGTTTCGACAGTTCGTAGAAACAACTATCTCCATAATTTTTTTTAAAGAGGAATCCACAAGACATATCGGCTAAAAATCGAAACAATACGTGAATATTTCAACAATTGCTTTCACACATCAGTTTATTTCCGGATGTACATAAATATATAAATAAACAGCATTTCACAAGTACCAGCCGCCAAGAAGATCCAGCGCGGCCAGCGACTCTGGAAGGCGAGCAGGAAGGGCGCGACAAGGTAGAATTGCACTTCGACCGACAGCGACCAAATGTGGGTGAACAGATTCTCAGCGCTCAATTGCTGAAAACATTGTAAAAAAAATATTCATAGGATTATTTTTAATTAAAAAAGAAATAAAAGAAAAAAGTGATAATAAAAAGATGAAGTGAAATAATAAAAAAAGTAATTTTGACCGTAAAATAGTCCTCAGTCTCGACCATCGCCTTGATATTCGTAAGAAGAAGTGTCGCCGCTCCGGCAGCTTTCTACATCAATTTCTCGATCTCACTTTTGCTCTCTCGATCTCGCTGTCATTGTCATTCTCTCATTTTGTAAGACTCTCTCCTACTCATATTATGATCCCCTTATCACGATATAGTTATTGAAACAATAAAAAATAATTAAGGCACCCCGAAACGCAAGTACCTGATTGTCTTTAATGTTGTAAGGGTCGGAGAGTACAATATAGATTGCAACGCCGACGGCGCAGTACAGAAGATGAAGAGGGATGATTCGCTTCAGACGGCGATAGTAGAAATCGCAGAGGGAGCGACGGCCAAAGCCGTGGCGTTGAAAGGAACGGGCGAGGATCGAGGAGATCAGGAAACCGGAGAGGACGAAGAAGCTGGTGGAGGGAGGAGAAAAGGACATGTGTTTATTTAATCACATACTGCGGAAAGCTTGTAAATAACACACAAAGTTCAGCGCTGTTGGGCAAAAAAAGAACGATATTCTCTACATTCTTGATGGCTTATTTACTTTAGGTGTTAAGAAGTTTTTCCCGTGTATCTCCTTGCGCATTGTTATCTCACTCTCACTCCCTCAATCTCCCCCTCTCACCCTCTCTCTCTCCCCCCTCTCACTCCCTCAATCTCCCCCTCTCACCCTCTCTCTCTCCCCCCTCTCACTCCCTCAATCTCCCCCTCTCACCCTCTCTCTCTCCCCCCTCTCACTCCCTCAATCTCCCCCTCTCACCCTCTCTCTCTCCCCCCTCTCACTCATTCAATCTCCCCCTCTCACCCTCTCTCTCTCCCCCCTCTCACTCCCTCAATCTCCCCCTCTCACCCTCTCTCTCTCCCCCCTCTCACTCCCTCAATCTCCCCCTCTCACCCTCTCTCTCTCCCCCCTCTCACTCCCTCAATCTCCCCCTCTCACCCTCTCTCTCTCCCCCCTCTCACTCCCTCAATCTCCCCCTCTCACCCTCTCTCTCTCCCCCCTCTCACTCCCTCAATCTCCCCCTCTCACTCTCTCTCTCTCCCCCCTCTCACTCCCTCAATCTCCCCCTCTCACCCTCTCTCTCTCCCCCCTCTCACTCCCTCAATCTCCCCCTCTCACCCTCTCTCTCTCCCCCCTCTCACTCCCTCAATCTCCCCCTCTCACCCTCTCTCTCTCCCCCCTCTCACTCCCTCAATCTCCCCCTCTCACCCTCTCTCTCTCCCCCCTCTCGGTCTCTCCATCTCAACAACAATCTCAACCATAAATGCTGACATGTCGACTCCGATGAATCCGTTCGGGCATGCCTCGGGGAAGAAGTGGAAAGCGAGGACGCCGGCGATGGCCAAGGCGCGCAGTCCTTGCAGCTCGGGACGATGGGTCATCGTTAACAAAATTAAAATTAATTCTTCTTTTTCGAAATATAAAATAAATTATCCCATTTTCTGGAAGAAAATATTTATTCGTGTATTTAATTTTAAGCAAAGGCCAGTCGGATGGTTTTCACTTATTGTTAAAGGGTACATATGATTCTATGTACAAGTTTGCAGATAAACTCATTATACATAGAACATTGGCAATTATTTGACAGCCGATGCATAAGGTGAACTATAAGTTTTTGGATGTTGTGATAATGGAAATTAGCTTTAGAGAGAGACAGAGAGATAAAGGAAGCAAAATTACGAGAAAGAATGTTGTTAGAGATTGTGAGAAAAATAAAGTATGGAAAAAGTGTTGAATAGTCACAGGACTTCTGCTATCATGTATTTTGAACAATGATCACGATCCAAAACGGTCAAAATTCGTATCAACACTGATGCTACCGCCCCACATTTCCATAAACCAAGACACTTTCAACTTCTACGAAAGAACAGGCTACACTTTAACATAGTTACCATTTCTCTCTTTCTCTGTCCATCTCTCGCTCTCTTCTATCTCTTTCGCTGTCTCCGTGACTCTAGTTTACTCTTTCGAAGCCGTGGAGACGAGAACAACCTCAAGTTTCTCCGTCTAACTACAAGAATGCATTCTAGTGAAGAAGAGGGAGGAGTTCTATCACTTTTCCAGACGACTGTTTGTGAATCTTTGAGCTGGTAGGTTTGCAGTGATTGAAACATCTATGATTAAGAGGATAACAGAGTGAGAGAGAGAGAAAGAGAAAGAGAGAGATAGAGAGAGGGCGAAACAGAGAGAAAAATAGAGATCCAGTAGAGACAGAAAAGAGAAGGTGAAAAAGAAGCGTCACGTAAGAGCAAACAAGAGAGGGAAAGGAAAAAAATTAAGTAGGCAAGTCAAAATATTTGGTGAGAGTTGAATAATATCAGAGACGGCACAGAGCGAGAGAGAGAGTGAGAGAGGGAGAGAGAGAAAGAGAGAGAGAGAGGAGAGTAAAGTAAATACATATGCTCGTTTGGTAAACAAGCAGACATAACACACAAAGGCCGCTAGAAAGGTTATGATAGGAAAGTGGCAACATAATCCCTTTTATATGCTAACCAGCGCCGCTGCTACTTTGTCTCATCGTTTTCGGAATGGTCAGACTATGCAATTTTGACGACAGCTAATGGTAAGCTGATCGAAACACGGCAGGTTCATAAAAACGAGGCATTTCTGTTTAGCCCAGCGGTTTATAGTAACTGCCGGGTATACATGGAAATAGTATACGCGTATGGTTATGTGCAGATGACATGAGGATGTATAATAATAAATATCCCTAATCATCCCACTGACTCGTCTTCTCTCCTCGATTGCGAGGTCAGAGAACGCCACAATTTACGTTCGCCAGGTTCCGCGTTTACTACTCCGTTCCGCGGCAACAACAAAAGTGTATCTGTGGAAACTTTTGACAATTTGCATAATAAAATGCCCAAATATATATGACGGCGCCAACTAAAAAATACGGTCGTTTTTGCATTCTAAACTGCAAATTTTTTTGGGCGTCTTTATCCACGTACGAAAGTGTGCAGAAATTCGAGTGAACAATTAGTACAAATCTACATGTATTAAACTGCTCAAAATCAGTTTGAGAATTGAGCAAAAATATACACGTACAAATTTTATTCGTAAAACGGAGTCAAAAATTAGCAGAAATGTACATGTACTAAAGTGCCCAAAAACAATAGAAGAAAGTGGGCACAAATATATGCGTACAAAAGTGTACGGAAAATCTGGGCCAGAAATTACGCGTACAAAACTGCTCAAAAAATTGAACACAAAAATACATGTACAAAAGTGCTCAAAAATGAAATACGAATGGCGAATAACCTCTTAATTACAGGAGTGAATTAATGCTTTTACAAGTAAAAAAACAACTAAATATCCTGCCTGTCTAGGAAAACAACAAAACTTTCACTTAATAAGTTTATAAAGTAAAAATTACAATATCGGTCATGCTCAATTTTTTGTGAAATTTTCTTCGCGTACTTTCTGGCCCAAATTTTCAGCACACTTTTGTACGCGTATATTTGTGCTCACTATTCTTGATGATTTTTGAGCACTTTAGTACATGTACTTTTCCGCACATTTTTCAGTCTGATTAATGTACACAGTTATACGCGTACTTTCATGCTCATTTTCCAAATGATTTATGCGCATGTTTGTGCATGCATATTTACTTGCAATTTGTTTTATAAGCTGCTTAGTACATGTACTTTTCTACACACATGACACAAATCTCTCGAAAACGCAAAAACGACCGTTTTTTAGCTGGCAGCGTCATATATCATGGAACTATAATATCTACCCTCTAACATAACATTTTAAACGGACGGAATTTAATTTGTCGAATATTTTTACATTTTTCACAAAATTCGCCAAGTATTGATTGAACTGTCAATTGTCCATAAAAGATCCATTAGAGTGATTATTACAAATCAATTTTCTATACAATTCAAAAATCTCATATAAACAATATTAATTCAATCAGCAAAAATGAACAAAACGTTCATTCTGACGGAAATTTGCAAGTGCGTCTAGCCATGGAGCGAGGCCCGGGGCGGGGACGCAGAGGAAATGGCACTCGTGTAGGGGGCCGTGATTGAGGTGGAGAGGGAGGAAGGAGAAGAGGAGAGGGGCAGAGAGGAGAGAGAGAGAGTGTGGAGTGACAAGAGAGCGCAGTGTGCGAGAGAAGCGTGTCTATTATTGCCTACCCAGTCGAATTGTTAGAAAAGGAAGCTGCAGGTTTCGATAAATGGTGGCTTTTATGAAACATTTCATACAATCTATTGCTTAAAAGAAACAATTATGTATGTACTTTTAAGGTATTGCGCTGAGTCCATTTGAACGATCCCGCTCTTCTTTCAATTTGATCGAAGATGCCTGTGAAACCGAGTTGATTTTCTTTGCATGAATTTTCTCTTCTTTTCTATCTCACTCCCCCTGAAGTTTAATCAAAAACAAATATTGATCGTGAAGGGCTTGGGGAAGGGACACGGCTGCCTTTTACCAGAGTGGACAACGCTGTTCGGGATTCATAGTGGATCCTACGGGGCAATGGTATGCCTGAAAGTACAGCATTGACATCCATTAAATGTGTGTTCCTTTTTAAATTTACTTCTTGATATTTTAAACAAAACTATAGCAGCATGTGATTATTGATAACATTTATGGCAATATTAATAGTGACCTCAGCAAACTCTGGCAGGTTCGCAAGGACGACCTTAACGCGAGTGCGTGCAGGCGCATGGGAATCCTTGCGAAGCTGAACGGCCAACTGCTTCGGCTTCACATTGCGGCACCACGGCTAAACAGACTATTGTTTGTTCCCGCCAAAATTCAAATATTTGTTAAATGATCTTAAAGCGACGAAGATACCGTGTTATGCAAATGCAAGAGTGAATGTCTTGCCTGCGCATAGCCGACAAAGAAGAGTTGTTCGTTGGTGAGCTGATCGACGAGGGGCGTACGAGGCTCGGGGCCGTGCTTCTCGAGATGCTTACGGTAGGCCTGCAACAACACACGAAAAATATTGTTTGACATATCAAACAATTAAAACAAATTGTTTGATATACCGAACAATATTGTTTAAGTTTTGCCCCGAAACAATGTCTGTTTCAAACAATGTTTTTTTGTGTGTGTGGACGATATCGGGTGAAACGATTTTTGATCTACAGCTATAAATCAACTGACTAGTCAACAGCTGTCGTGATACACGTTAAAAGTGGAAGTTGAAAACAAACTCGAAAAGATTGTTTGATACCGCCGTTGTCTGCAATGTTTTCTCCAAGGGTAAGCGTTCCATTAACATTGCGATGGATTTTGTCGAACTAAATATGACAGAGTTTAAATGGCACACAGAAGAATAGTTTTTACTCTTTCAAAAGGTCAATTGCAATTATTAAAATGTAAGGAACACCGCGTACAGAATGCGACAAAATTCCCTCGAATAGTAGTCCTATCGCTAGGTTGGCAACGCCAATCCTCCCAGGTATGCCCCATAGCTTATTGGATAGAGTCTCAGACCCTAGAGCTAGAGCTCGCTGGATCGAATCCGCTGGGTAGCAATCCTATCGATCACATACCCACCCATGTCCACAACAAAAACAGTCATAGTTATTTCTTCATGCGAGGAAGAGATCCAAATCAACGAACGCGTTCAGCGGAGTAGAGATCGACGAAACACTGAGAGAGTTCGTCAAACTTGCTTCTGGTCGCCGGCTCCCACCAGTCGTGCTTTCTTCCGTTGCCATCATAGTTATTGCCTGCGGCGTACAAGAAGGGTTCTCTTATTTCATAATAATAATACTATTTAAAAAAAACAGCCATTTTATAACTATAAAAATGAGAATAAAACTGCCCGTCTCTCACCATTATTATCGAATCCATGCGTGAACTCGTGTCCGACGACCGTTCCGATGGCGCCATAATTGAGTGCGAGTGGAAAGCCGTGGCAGAAGAAAGGCGGTTGCAGAATGGCGGCAGGAAAGTCTGGAGAATCGAAATTGTCAATGAACAAGTCCACTTTTCTTTCATCAGTTAACTTTTATAGAAAGGCAAATATAATTAGGTAAGCCGTTGTTGCCATCCTGACAGATGCCGTTGCGGTGTCGTCTGTATTCCGCGTTGATTATCATGGGATCCGCGGCAAATTCGAAACGATCGTCGGGCTCGAGGAGGCGGCCAAGTTCAAAGTTGACTCGCCACTGCAGAACCTTGGCCAATCCCACGACGTACGAGTCCGATGGCAGGACGTTCAACTGGAAGAAGCTTGCGAAATCTTCTTTCTTATGATTCTAAATTATCTGCTTAAATATGTATAATTTACAGCCTCATAGAAGTTGTCCAGCTTCTCGTCATCCAAAATCCAGTCGGGATAGCCAATTTTGCGGAAGACGTTCTCGAGCTTTTTCAGTGCTTCCTGCAATTTTTGAACGTTCTGAGATACTAGCTTGTGTATATTTAAAGGAAAGTAGCGTCGAGAACTTATGCGAAATTTCAAATTGCTCCCAGGACAGACGCGGCAATTCAAATGAGCATTAATAATTTTTTGACGATGATCGTCCTCCTAAAAGGAGAGCGATCACCGAAAAATTGTGTGATATTTCAAATTGCCGCGGCCCGATTCACTCTCATTCGCGCGTGCTATTTTCACGCAGCAGCGGGTTTGTGAGACCTGCGAAATAGCACGCGAGAATGAGAGTGAGGAATCACAGGGTAGACGCGGCAATTCTAACGAGCATTAATAATTTTTTTTACGATCATCGTCCTCCTTTAATATGTGCTGACACTTCTCGTGCTCTCGTCCATCCACTTGTTACTTTTGATGGACTCGCGAAAAGCTGCGCTAATTTCGTCGACCATCGCATCCGCGGCCGCTTTCGCGTCCTCAAGCAAAGAGTCGTCTTGTTTGAAGAGGACGGGGACGACGACGGCCACAATGGTACCTCCTTTTTCTTTTTTTTCTGTCTTTATTTTCTCTAATGTGCCTTAAGCACGAATTGGCCACCCCGTTGTGTGCCTCTTATTTATCTGATTGAGTTATTTATACCTCTCTCATTCATACGTTGCCCTATTACTCTTAAATATGCAAGCCAGATAAACAATATATGTATATAACGGCACCTCCTTGAAGTGCTTCTCGACGTAGAGAGCGCGGGTCGCGGCGTACTTGAGATGCAGAGCCTTTTCGGCGCACGCCTTAGCCCGCTTTATAGGAGGCGCCTCCTCACCGAATGTTTTCTTGAACAGACGCTGCAAATAACGGCGATATTCAGACATTTGTAGATATATTTAAGCTTTAAAAAGATATATTTAAAAAAATCATGAATATTTTCCATGCATGCCTGAAAAATCTGAACATATCTCGAGTCCAACACCGGTAGAAAGGTCTGCATGTAGGCGAGGAAGATGTAGTTGGCCACTAAACGCGAGTCGGTCTCACTAACGAATTATATTCACGGTTAGAGCTATGGTGCTTATATGTGTTTCTGTTTTGCGAACCTCTCAAAGGCATGTGCATATGTATAATTTTAACTACTATGCAATAATTTAAATTTGTTGTAAAGCCCACTTGAGCAGTTCTTTCAGTGGTTGCAGGTAGGTTTTATCGACGACAACGTCAGGATCAGCATCGAAATAGGCAAGGAGCGCGGGGGCTGACAACTTGACGTATCGAGGCCAATCAATCTGCAAACTCTCATGGTTTGCAATCTGATTTCAATAATATATTATTCTCGTATGCATATAAATAAGAGTGAGAAAATAAGAAGAGATTGACACGAACAAACGGAAAAGTCGTGCGCAATTCGCTGAACCTGAAACGGCACTCTTGTTTTCACGATCTTTTCTTCGCGCTCCCCGCGCGAATAGAAATGCCGTCTATTTGGCTCCCGGCCCGAGATCGAATAAAGAAGTCGATTATATAAATTTGTACTATGAAAATTTGTGCATCTACTCATCTATGCAATATTCAAGAATTAGTCGCGCGAAGTATCCTAATCGTCGGGTCTGTATAACGGCCTCATTGTCAGGTGTCTTTGAGGCATAATGGCTTTTTATGTCAACTTGCTCGATGTGCCATGAACATTGATTGACCTATAGAACGGAACTTTGGGTATGAACATTGATTGACCTATAGAACAGAACTTTGGGCATGAACATTGATTGACCTATAGAACGGAACTTTAGGTTCACGGAGCAACAGGTTAGAATGCCCCGGGGATGACAACATCGTAGTCCCAAGTGTCCAGGATGGAGCCCAAATAGCGTTCGTTGTTCGCTGCATTCTCACTGACGGCAAAATGCTGCGTTTGCTTGAGTCGTTCAGTTTGCTCAGTCGCTTTTCCAGCTCGAAGACCTTTCTAATGTCTTCGCGAAGCTGCTTCTTCGAAATCTCTCGCCCGACATCAGAACCGATAAGCGATACCTGGGGGGAAAACATTAAAACTTGGGAAAAACATTATTACCTGGGCTAAACATTAATACCTGGGGGGAATAACATTAATACCTGAGGAAGATGTTAAAAACCTGGGAATAACATTAATACCAGGGGGTAAACATTAATACCGGAGGAAAAAACATTAGGAAAGTCCGGTATTCACTATTTCACTCTGTAATAAAGTTCACAAAAGGAAACTAATTTAAATAGGAACCGTCTCGAAGGCGAACTCTTCATAAAACTTGATCGCCTTTGCATTCGCTTTCTCGTTCTGGTAGATTATATCCTCTCCGTAGATGGGCTTTTTCAATCTTAAGATGAATAACTTAGTGAGATCTCTACAATTTAATAGAAATAGAAAGAGCTAATAGAGCTTGCTTTAAGCATTCTTCTCGAATAGTTTGTTGCAATGGTGTCGACGGAGACAGAGAGAAAAGCATTTGCCGCGAGGCGAGAGGAAAGGAGGGCAAGCAGGGAGGTCAGGTCAAAGGCATCCGAATGCCAGTTCGGGTTGAGCATTGGGCAAGCACCGAGAGACTGAAACGGTGAGAGTGTTAGAGAGGCAGAGACAGAGACGAAGACAGACAAAGAGAGAAAAGAGAGAAGAGAGAGAGAGAGAGAGAGAGAGATGGAGAAAGAAGATGTGGAAAGGATGAAGAGAAATGATAATGCTGGCGAGAGACTTTGATTCCTTGTATGAGATTGGCTCCCTTCGCTCTCTCAATGGCCTCCTCGTCCATGCATGCCCGGTAGAGAGAACGGACCATCTGCTTGGCCTTTGATGATGAAGCGTCCAGTGGGGACCACAGGAGGTCTTAAAAACAACAATATCCTTTGTACGAAAACGAATTCTGACTCACGGGAGGCAGTTTTCATCACTGATTCTTACAAAAAATTTTATTAGAACTATAGCACATACAGTACCGTCCAACATTGTTGGGTCCGAAATTAATCCGATTAATTAAATTAATTTAAATAATTCAAACTGGAATTGCGAAGTGCTGAGGGCATGTCGTGCGATTTCCTCGGAGGGTTATATGTCTTTTTTCATTGCGCGTCACCCTAGAAAAACCGCTTTCCAAAATATGCCGAAATGACAAAGATCTGATAATTTTTCAACGCTACGCTGTTTAGCGGAATTTTTTACGGGGTGTTCGGCTGAGAAACGAGCTGGCTGAATCGAGCAGCCTAACTACACACTACAAATTAGAGTGAAATTTTCTAAGCGCTTCTTATTTTGTTTGAGTTTCTTCGTTTGTTTTGCTTGAGTTACTTATCATATTTGGGTATAAATGATAAGAAAAATGGAAAATAAGATTTTCTGTAGCGAGCAAAAAATTTGCTCCCGCAAAGTATCGAACACCGGACCTTGAGATTCCTAGCCAAACGCTGTCGCAATACACCACATGCAACTTAAGATATAAGGAATGTACCTTTACTATCACATTGTCCGCAGCCTCACCAAAGAAGCGTTGAGGATGAGAGGGATAGATAGAGGGGGAGAAGGAGAGAGATAAAACGAGACTGAGAGAGATATATTGGACGAGAGAGAGAGAGAGAAGGACAGAGAAAGAGAGGAGGGGATAGACTGAAAGAGTGAGAGAGATAGAGAAGAGAGGGAGAGTGAGAGTATGTGTGAAAGAGAGAGAGAAAGAGAGAGACAGTAAAGAGAGGGAGAGAGAGGGAGCGAATGAGAGAGACAGTAAAGAGAGGGAGAGAGAGGGAGAGAATGAGAGAGACAGTGAAGAGAGAAAGGTCGATGGTAGCATTGGGAGGTCTACGCTTTGCAAAAATTAACCTGAAAAGCCCCTTGAATCGTCATCCTCAACGCTTCTTTGGTGAGGCTGCGGACAATGTGATAGTAAAGGTACATTCCTTATATCTTAAGTTGCATGTGGTGTATTGCGACAGCGTTTGGCTAGGAATCTCAAGGTCCGGTGTTCGATACTTTGCGGGAGCAAATTTTTTGCTCGCTACAGAAAATCTTATTTTCCATTTTTCTTATCATTTATACCCAAATATGATAAGTAACTCAAGCAAAACAAACGAAGAAACTCAAACAAAATAAGAAGCGCTTAGAAAATTTCACTCTAATTTGTAGTTTGTAGTTAGGCTGCTCGATTCAGCCAGCTCGTTTCTCAGCAGAACACCCCGTAAAAAATTCCGCTAAACAGCGTAGCGTTGAAAAATTATCAGATCTTTGTCATTTCGGCATATTTTGGAAAGCGGTTTTTCTAGGGTGACGCGCAATGAAAAAAGACATATAACCCTCCGAGGAAATCGCACGACATGTCCTCAGCACTTCGCAATTCCAGTTTGAATTATTTAAATTAATTTAATTAATCGGATTAATTTCGGACCCAACAATGTTGGACGGTACTGTATATCACTCAAAAAAATTAATAGCTTCTCGTGCCTAAAAGCGATGTTGCAGTATCGCAAAGGGCCCAATTTCTGCACCGTCCGCAGGAATCGGATGCGCAGCAACCCAGCCACCGCACGCGAAGCCATAAAAGTCTTCGCATGGATCCACCTATATTTGTAAAATACTTCACAAAAAAAACGTTGTTTGAAACAATCATTATTTTGGAGTAAAACTGAAACAATATTGTATGATATATCAAACAATGAAAAAAATTGTTTGATATGTCAAACAATATTGTTCAGTTTTACGCCAAAACAATGATTGTTTCAAACAATTTTTGTGTGTTGTAGCTGCCTAATGTTTGCGTGAAAAACGAACACTCGTATTCATGGAAGCCGCAAGCATCTTTCCGGCTTCGATGAATCCCTGAGAAGAGAGAACAGAATTAAATATAAAAAGAACACTTCTATGATGTCATTTTTGGCGTCAATTTATTGACAATTCAGCAGACAGACCCGTTTATTTCTACCTGAGACGTTCCAATGTCGAGCTGGCGCACGGCTTCAGGCACCGGAGGCGCGGACACCAAAGCAGCGATGGTCAGCAGAAACAACGGCAACATGGTCACTCCAGATCTATTCGTCTCCCTCCTCAGTCGTCGTGTCAGGACCCGACACCTGAAGTTGAAATTCTTAATTACGCTACATTTGGTTAATGAATAAAAGAAGCATCGCCGGAGCAAAGAAGGAGACGAGAAAGGCGACCCGACCAGGCGCGAGCGGAGAACACGGGTGAAGTGATCATGAATGATTGGTCAGTGTTTCTTGCTTTGAATAGCATTTGAATAGCAATTTTAGTCTGAATTGTACTTTGGATGAAACGAATGAAATTTCGAATAAAATATTAAGAGTACAACACCAGTTTTTAAGTCCAGGAAAATGGAGGTCGTACAGCGGCCATGCCAAAAATTTTTTGTTTCATGTTGGCTTCAAAATAAGCAAGGATAGTCATCCTGGGGATATTTTTTTTTCGAGGATATTTTTTTGGCCATCTTATGAGATAATCTGTAGGGCGAGTACATTCTCTGGAGTATACGCCGTGCGTTCATTGAAGATTTGAATGAGACCCGACACCTTTAGCGAAAAAAAGCTTAGATTGAACATGGTCACGTTCAACGAAGAAAGATGGAAAGTATGCATTTTTTTTGGCCATCTTATGAGACAATCTGTAGGGCGAGTACATTCTCTGGAGTATACGCCGTGCGTTCATTGAAGATTTGGATGAGACCCGACACATTCAGCGAAAAAAAGCTTAGATTGAACATGGTCACGTTCAACGAAGAAAGATGGAAAGTATGCATTTTTTTGTTAGCAAAAAAAAGCTTAGATTGAACATGGTCACGTTCAACGAAGCAATTTGGAAAGTAGGAATTTTTTGGCCATCTTATGAGACAATCTGTAGGGCGAGTACATTCTCTGGAGTATACGCCGTGCGTTCATTGAAGATTTGAATGAGACCCGACACCTTCAGCGAAAAAAAGCGTAGATTGAACATGGTCACGTTCAACGAAGAAAGATGGAAAGTAGGAATTTTTTTTGGCCATCTTATGAGACAATCTGTAGGGCGAGTACATTCTCTGGAGTATACGCCGTGCGTTCATTGAAGATTTGGATGAGACCCGACACCTTCAGCGAAAAAAAGCTTAGATTGAACATGGTCACGTTCAACGAAGAAAGATGGAAAGTATGCATTTTTTTGTTAGCAAAAAAAAAGCTTAGATTGAACATGGTCACGTTCAACGAAGCAATTTGGAAAGTAGGAATTTTTTGGCCATCTTATGAGACAATCTGTAGGGCGAGTACATTCTCTGGAGTATACGCCGTGCGTTCATTGAAGATTTGAATGAGACCCGACACCTTTAGCGAAAAAAGCGTAGATTGAACATGGTCACGTTCAACGAAGAAAGATGGAAAGTAGGAATTTTTTGGCCATCTTATGAGACAATCTGTAGGGCGAGAACATTCTCTGGAGTATACGCCGTGCGTTCATTGAAGATTTGGATGAGACCCGACACCTTCAGCGAAAAAAAGCTTAGATTGAACATGGTCACGTTCAACGAAGAAAGATGGAAAGTATGCATTTTTTTGTTAGCAAAAAAAAAGCTTAGATTGAACATGGTCACTTTCAACGAAGAAAGATGGAAAGTATGCATTTTTTTTTGGCCATCTTATGAGACAATCTGTAGGGCGAGTACATTCTCTGGATTATACGCCGTGCGTTCATTGAAGATTTGAATGAGACCCGACACCTTTAGCGAAAAAAGCGTAGATTGAACATGGTCACGTTCAACGAAGAAAGATGGAAAGTATGCATTTTTTTTGGCCATCTTATGAGACAATCTGTAGGGCGAGTACATTCTCTGGAGTATACGCCGTGCGTTCATTGAAGATTTGAATGAGACCCGACACCTTTAGCGAAAAAAGCGTAGATTGAACATGGTCACGTTCAACGAAGAAAGATGGAAAGTAGGAATTTTTTGGCCATCTTATGAGACAATCTGTAGGGCGAGAACATTCTCTGGAGTATACGCCGTGCGTTCATTGAAGATTTGGATGAGACCCGACCCCTTCAGCGAAAAAAAGCTTAGATTGAACATGGTCACGTTCAACGAAGAAAGATGGAAAGTATGCATTTTTTTGTTAGCAAAAAAAAAGCTTAGATTGAACATGGTCACGTTCAACGAAGAAAGATGGAAAGTATGCATTTTTTTTTGGCCATCTTATGAGACAATCTGTAGGGCGAGTACATTCTCTGGAGTATACGCCGTGCGTTCATTGAAGATTTGAATGAGACCCGACACTTTCAGCGAAAAAAGATAGGATTGAACATGGCCACGTTCAACGAAGAAAGTTGGAAAGTAGAAATTTTTTTGGCCATCTTAACTAAGCGAGTATAATCTTCAAGGTCGCCTGTTATCTATCCCATGTAAAATTTTAGGCTGCAGAAGAAGTGCAGATGAATTGCAGAAGAAGTGCAGAAGAAGTTACATATGTAGTTAGATTGAGATCCTAAATTTATATAACTCAATAGAGTTGTCAACGTTTTGTTTTCTTATTGGTTTCAACTTATACGAGGATAGTCATTATGGTCCCTTGATTTGCCATGAAAGTCTTAGACATGATGTCCAGTATCTGAAGTCCAGTATCCAGGAAAATTGAGGTCCGTAAATATCGCACAGCAGCCATGTCAAAATTTTTTTTGCTTCATGTTGGCTTCAAACTAAGCAAGGATAGTCGTCCTGGGTTCCTTGATTTCCCATGAACAGTCTTCGACTGGAAGCCCAAGTATCAAGGAAGATTGAGGTTCGCAAATATACGGCTTCAAACTAAGCAAGCATAATCTTCATGGTCGCCTATTATCTATCCCATGTATAATTTTAGGCTGCAGAAGAAGTGCAGATGAATTGCAGAAGATGTGCAGAAGAAGATACATATGTAGTTAGATTGAGACCCTAAATTTATGTAACTCAATAGAGTTGTAAAAATTTTGTTTTCATATTGGTGTCAACTTATACGAGGAGAGTCATTATGGTCCCTTGATTTCCCATGAAAGTCTTACAATTAGACATGAAGTCCTGCCGCGCGTTTAATCTGTCCAAAGTTAGAAACTTTATCGGAACGTTCGCAACATTGGCGTTGTTGTCACAGGCTGAGAACAAGCTGGCAACATTCGGAGCTCATCACATTCTAACAAACCTCTGCAAATGTTTTGTTAGCACGGGGATTCGAACCCTAAGCCTTGCAAACTGCAATGCAGTCGCGTTACCCACTAGCCCACGCTGCTACTTGTGAACGGTCAAGCTTGAGCAGCACACAATCATTGCCCCATCTGAAACCAATATGATTTCTCCTCCTGACAATGAGGCCGAACGAAGAAAACATTTTAACATATATTTTCGAACTTTAGCTTTCAAAAGAAAATCGTTCGCTCTCTCTCGATCTCGATAAAACTCGGCGATCTCGCGTGTCGCAGGCTCGGCGACAATCTTTTTTTCTCTCTGCTCGTGAGAGGGGGAGGCAGGCAGAGAGCGGCGACGTCTTTTTTTTCTCTACCCTGTGCTATTTCGTTGGTGACGAGCAAAAGCACACCGAAGCAGCTTTTTCTCGCCATAACCTGCGTCTCCATCTTTGCGTTGTCTCTACATTTTCGTGCTTATTCTGACCAAGTGACCACTTCAGAAGTTCGAAATAGGAAGTGCACACAAGCGATAAGGTGATGACAAGCTGGATACATATTCGGAACACATGTGTATTAAGATAGGCTGGCAAACTGCCAATTCTTTTGTTGCGAACAAGATTCAAACAAGATTGTTTCGAACATGTTTCTAACTTTGGACAGATTAAACGCGCGGCAGTGTCCAGGAAAACTGAGGTCCTTAAATATCGCTCAGCGACGATGTCAGAAATTTTTTCGTTTCATGTCGGCTTCAAACTAAGCAAGGAAAAAAACTTCAAACATCCTGGGTTACATGATTTTCCATATATAGTGATAAACTACGCATTTCATTACGACTCTTATCGTGCCAGACAATGGCATTATCAAATGATTTTCGCATAGAATGGCACAACGTCATCAAAAATTCCCACAAAAGAGAAATAAATGATCTGTTATGGGAATGTTAAATACATAAAAGTGAATGTGTCTGTATAAGTATTCTTGTAATTACATTAACGGCACGGACGCGAACTTATGCATCGAATTCATTTCATTTTGTGTTTCTGCAGCACTTCGCTAACAATAAGTACTTGTACGCGGAGTAAAATAGATCAATTGAAAAAAAAACTTTCTATGGAAATTTGTTCGAAATAATTTAATCCTTCGATAACAAAGTGTACGTGCAGTAGGATAGGAATGTTTTTGAAGGAAAAAGTGTAAATTTTTGGATTTATTCAAGCGCTTATCACTGGAAGTGGAGCGGAAATTTTCGCTACAATAATTGCCGAAGGTGCAGCGGCGTTCTGTCCATTGGGACGCGAACAATAAGAGAAAAGCCTTGAGCGAACATCCTGAATGATGAGAAAATCTCTTAAATCTTTAACACCAAACGTAATTTACTATCACGTGTTCAAACGGTGTGCGCAAATACGATATAAGTACCTGTACTAATTAACGCATATAGTATACCTTTACAAAGAAGATGACGATGATTGGATCGGCCACGGGTGACCATGCGAAGAGCAGAGGAACGAGCATGGGAAAGAGGGCAAAGTTGAGGATCGGCGCAAGGAAAGACAGCGTAATTGGCACGTGGAGAGTCACGAAAGGCACTGACATCTTAAAAATGGAAGCTAGAATGGTCATTCAGAAACACGCCTGACCTGAACAACAGACATGATGGTGAGCCTTGCTTGAAGGCGTCTGGTCTGCTCCGAAATCGAACCCGCATGAGAAGAGAGATATCGAGAGATGCAAACGGAGGAGACGGCTGCGGCCAGAAGAGAGGAGAGCAGCATGGCCACCAGCAGGATGATGGCCACCCAGCCTGCCTCGTCTCCTGGATCCCCCTAATGTAATAATGTCTTCAAAAATTCAAGTTGAATCTAAAACATGGATATGACTTTTTGATGTAATTTTTTATTATTACTTTTAGAGCAAATATCCTCCTGCAAATATACGTTAAATAAAAAATACAACTTACTTTTAAAGATATGATAAATTCAGGATAGATGTTCCACGTGCATGCAATCACAAAGATTGCTGTCCATCCGGCTGCTCCCATTTCAACCGCCACCAAAACTGGCAAGAAGGCTCTATAATGCATTCGTGGCGCCGTTAACGGTCTAAATAGTTTTATATTTTATCAGTATTATTAAAAGTAAATATTGTGTACATTGTATTGTAAATAGCCTTGACAGAAATAAAAAAAATGTTGAATAGAATTGTACAGTACAGGCATTTTATTGCAATTTAAATGTTGTTTTTCTGAATGTCTTATAAGTTAACATATCCTAAAAATAATTTAATTATCTGTATAACTTGGCCGACCTACACACGGACAGGTAGCGGTGCACAAAATGTACGGTGGGCCGAAGGACACTGCCGGCAAGCGCAAAGAAGAAGAGAAACAAGAACATTGGCTCCGCACGGAAGAGACCGTCCCGGAACACGCGGACCATGCCCCAGTATGTGAGGACTGTCTGTTTCAGGCAAATGCTTAACTTTATCCATAAAGAAATCGTCACAAGAATACAAAAAATATATTACAAGATAATAATCCCGAAACGTTTTTTTTATTATTCTTAAATTTGTTCATATAAAAAAATAATTAGATAACAATGGCTCTGACTGGCATGGAGAAAGCGTAGACTAGTGCGAGGAACATGTTAGAAAGTGCGGCATGTTGGAGCAGCAGCCGCAGGGAGCCCAGGTGGTCTTCGGAAGAAGAAGCTCCTTAACTTTTTAGATTAAATTGTAGAGTTAGTTGAGTCAAAATACCACCACCGATTCGAAAGGTCAAAACGACGAATACGGCCGAGTTTCCGAGAAGAGAGAGTGCCAAGGCGAGCAGCGAATTCACTCGACCGAATTTGCCATTGTAGATGCCGATGCCGCAGCCGGCCATGTCGGTCCAGCAGTTCAGCTCGGGTTCTTCGGTATCCATCTGTTGGTGATTCGTTAATATACAGTACCGTCCAACATTGTGGGGTCCGAAATTTAAAAAAGCTCTCCGCGCAAATATAAATGCCGTCTATTTGGGTTCTTCTTTTCTTCTTACTGCCACGCCTATGTCAAAGTAATCAATCCGGAATGTAATGCAATTTGAATCGTATACATAACAAGATGGACATGAATGAAGTGAAAGAAGCGTCGAAGAGAAACAGAGAAAGAATGTGAGAGAATGGGAGAGTGAGAGAGCGAGCGAGAAATAGAGAGAAACAGACACACTTTGTTGTACACAGCGTGAGAATCGGAATGGGTGGACAAAAAGCAAAATAATTCGAAAAATATGAATTTCAAAATCTGAAATGTCGTTCGTGTGAAACATGAAACGGGAACGTCAGAGCGAAAACTTCCATCCCTTGAGAGAACAAGATATATGTATGTACATGAATCTCGAATAAGATCTATGCAAGCTGTCGTATTCGATGAGAAAGTCTGCAGTAAGTACTCGTAAAACTGAATTAAAGTTTCTCGTCTGGGCTGTTCATGGAAATAATTCGAAAAATAAGAATTTCAAAAACTGAAATGTAGTTCGTGTGAAAAATTAAATGTGAACGTCAGAACGTTGTACGCATCTCACACTCAGGTTAATATATATTTTTTTTCATTATATACTATTTGTTTAATTGAATAAATATTTTGATTTGTTTAAATAGTATAATTAAATAGTTTCAATTATCTTCTCATTCGTCTGCGCTTTAGGAACGTCAGTCAGTACATTTGTACCTAATAATTTTTTTATTGGAAGCAGGCTGCGTGGCCATCATCCTGCTGGTGGCCATGCTGCTCTCATCTCTTCTGGCCGCAGCCGTCTCCTCCGTTTGCATCTCTCGATATGCGGGTTCGATTTCGGAGCAGACTAGACGCCTTCAAGCAAGGCTCACCATCATGACTGCTGTTCAAGTCAGGCGAGTTTCTGTATAACCATTCTAGCTTCCATTTCTAAGATGTCAGTGCCTTTCGTGACTCTCCATGTGCCAATTACGCTGTCCTTCCTTGCTCCGATCCTCAACTTTGCCCTCTTCCCCATGCTCGTTCCTCTGCTTTTCGCATGGTCACCCGTGGCCGACCCATTCATTGTCATCTTCTTTGTTAAGGTATACCATATGCAGCAATTATTAAAGTCGAATTAGGGTTATTAGAAAAATATCAAAGTGATTTTGTCAGCATTCAGGATGTTCGTACCAAGCGTTAGTCTTATTTCTCGCGTCCCAAAGCACAGTGCGGCGCTTCAGCTTCGACAATGATTGCCTCGAAAATTTGAGCTGTTAACACTTCTGAAGTGCACAAAGCAATTTCGTTATAAAGTCTTTTACTTATTTATTTATCAACATCAAAATTAATGGGACGACACTTGGAGACGTAAATTCAGTAATTATTAAAAAGGTCCTACATTGTGATGGAGTAAAGATTAAGATATTTAAGGGAGAAAACTTTTAAAAAGTGAACTTAAGAGGGGGAAATTAAGGGGAAGAGGAAGGAAAGGAAAGGAAGAGTAGCCACTGCGCCCGCTCCACTCAGGGGGAGCCAGGCCCTGACTTCGTCTTGCCACCAATGACCAGGGAGAACTCGGCGACAATAAATTACATTTTTACTTTCGAAAACAAATTCCTATTTTACTGTTCGTACACTTTGCTTTTCTTTTTAAAATTTAAAACGACAAGAATAAAATTGAAATGGTCAAGAATAAAATTGAAAAGGACAAGATTAGATCGTTGTTTGACACGAGTACATATATTCACCTGTCTAACAAATTTGCACATTTCCGCAGCATCATAGCAAATCTAGCAGCAGCTTGTAAGCTCTATAAAGAGTTACTAAAAGAAATTCTAGTCTACTTCTAGCTATTGAAGGTTGCAGAAATAACAGACCTTATCCGTGTAAATTGCAAGAACTTACGCGAGCGTGCACAAAGCAATTTCGTTATAAAGTCAGAGAGAACTCGGCGACAAGTTTTCGTCATGAGAACGAAGATGAGAGGGTTGAGGCCGGCGAGGAGGAGGCCGAGCAGGTTGGAGGAGAAGGTCAAGTAGAAGAGAAAGATCTCGGACACCTTGAGGAATGGCAGCAGGGCAAATAGAATCTGGGCCACCTTAAGGGAGGCTTATATTAGTTCAAAGGATAACAGTGGCACAAGTGCAACATTGACGTCTGTTCATTATGAGTCGTGATCTTTTTGAAATTGTTAAATTTGCACATAATTCTGCTTTTGTCAATGAATTCTTATAACTCTGTTTTGTTAGAAAAGCATTGTGTAGTAACAGTACCGTGTAGAGCGCAAAGATCGCAACGCTTTGAAAAAGGAGACAAGATTCGGGAGAAGACGAGGAGACGCCGTTCTCCTTCAGGCCAGTCACAGACAGCCTCCGCGAGTGTCGGATACGGAAGAAGACGACAATGTAGATGGAGAGCATCGAGAGGCAACATGCGTACGTGACTAATTGGAAGAGCTGAGAGAAGGAGAAATCTACCATATTTAAGTAATTATTCCTTTTCTCTTACAACTGACATTCATGGTAATTATGGCAGCTTCTCTGCTAGGGATACGAGTGCAGATATCTCTGTAAGTCTTTTCGTTTTCGTTATATGCACGATAGCATCCGGCGTAAGAGAAGACGGCAGGGAAACAGATGGAACAGCTCCAGAGAACCGCGAGCAGCCGAGTGAGCAGCAGTCGCCTGAGATTGAGTCATTTTTTAAATGAGATATCTAAAAAAAATAACTTTTATCTTCCTATGTGTTATTATTAGTTATTTTAAGAGTTAAAAATAATTTTTTTTATCTTCCCATTTCATCGTTTGGACTAAAAGTTCGATTGGAGGTGATCCCGCCTTATGCAAATCAGTATTCTGCCAGATATTTTCATTTTTGATACTGTTTAATTTGATATAAAAGAGAGGTTAGATACAATAAACAGAGCCGTTTTTAATCAGGCTAAGAGAGGTAGAGCGAAGTTATGAAACAATTCCGAAAGAGCTTCGATAAACATGCGGCTTGATTTCATATACAAATGTACATTCGATGTATTCTATGTTATTCTTGCGAAATTCCTTCGTGCTAGGAACAATTCCTGATGAACCTTGTGAAGAGGCCCGAGGGTAGTGGATAAAATATGCAGAGTCGATTGATGGCCATGAGGAGCGAGAAGAACATGGAGCCGTAATTAGGAATGAGAGTGAAGCATTGGAAGACGCTGCCCCAGAACGAGGAATACATCGCCGTCTGCAATGCAGTTTTGTAATTTAAAGTTAGAAATTAAGAAGAAATTTTTGTTACAACTACAATAACAATAATTTTTCCTTGGCCACATTTTATATGAGCTGGTTAAAGTAGATTTCAATCTCGCCTACCCCGGCTCGATACGAAGTCAGAGCGTCAACGGCTTCGACGAGAACAAGCAAGGACGAGGCGATGCAGAGTTGAAGGACGATCAGGTAGAATGGATGCTGGAATTTAATCAAACACAATCTGTATGAATTCTTTCGCTAAAGAAATCTATGTTGTCTATGTTGGCAAATTCTCTTATGGCCCTCACACAAGTAAATAAACCACACCGACACACAGTTATTTCGGTGTGTAGATGTGGTTCATAATATGAAATAAAAAAAGAAACAATTAAATAACGAACTGCGTATAAGCGAGCCTTGACGAAAGCGAAGAAGAAGGCGGCATTGCAAGAGAAGGAAGAGAGGATGGCGCCGATGTGGAGGAGCACAAAGATGCCATGGGGGGCCTTGACGGCCTGCGCAGTCACCAAGCCAGTGGCGTAAACTTGAATACGCGTACTATCGTTCCTCCCCTTGCAGAAGTCCATCACCGACGCAACGTTTATTTTTCCCTGGAAGACAAGTAGAATTGATGGTGAGCGTCAACTAGAAAAACTCTTATGGTTAGCTCATAATTACAATAGAATTACCCAAAAGCGCATCTGTTTCTATGGGAAAAACAACAAAGCATATGATTCCTGGTGATCAGATCGTTTGTTTGACTTCAGCGCCCAATGTAATACTTTTTAAAAGGCTTCTTCTCACGTTCACAAATTCTTTAAACGCTTTCTAGATTTTCTTAGCGTTTGTGAAGTTTTCGACGGCCCATCCGAACAGGCCGGTTACATACACTTTAGAACATTTTCCCAAATTATTGATTGAAAGTTGGTTAGGAGAGACAATTCCAACAATCATTGCAATAATTGTCGGGATCGTAGCGAGATGGGATGGATATTCACGCGATCTTACGAATGACTTCGATCTCTGCTTCTGAAAATCCGCGTTAAGTACTTTAATCGGCTTTGAATAATAGATTTTGTTTTCAATTCTGACTTTCAAAAATAGCAATGGACTAATCGAGTTGAGCTCCGGGAATCAGAAGAGACAAAGAATTCCAACACGCATTGTGACAACAGCGCAGTGACCAATAGCACATCTGTAGCTGCTATAGCAAAGCTACAAAAATAACAAAAATATTACTGCATTGCAGTTCAAAAGTGCACCTGTCACAGGTGTGTTTCTGTTGAATTGAGATTATAATTGCTGAATGCGGAAGGGACTGCAAATCCGTTCTAAACATTTGACCTCGAATCTTCATGTCTGATGCCAAACATCTTTCCAAAGTGGTTGAATATATACATACATACATAACTCGGAATCTGTTTTTAGTATGCTCTGATTTTCTCTCTCGACTGCCCTTCCATGGGAAGTACAAGGGAGAGTAAGTGGAAGGTTTCCTGATAAGAATAGTAATACGCCGTCTGATTTTTGAAAATATTAAAAAACAACATTCGAATCTTCAAAACTCGCATTCAAGGGATGAAGCAGTTATCTCAACTTATAATTAGAAGCTTTTTGCTGTGTATGCATATAACGGTTACCTTGAGGATTCTGTATTATGAAAAAAACCTCCTCCTTATGCTTCTCATCTCTTTTTACTCCTCTCTTAGTTTCCAATCGGAGTGGGTTCGCTTGTGAAAGGCTAGAAGAAATAAATCAATTTATCATGACAATTATTCGAAGGAAAAGAATGGAAGAGAGGCGGAGCCAGCCAGAAATAGAAGATACGTTCCAGCAGCGATGCCGCCGAGGAGGCTTGAGCCAGAAGTTGTCTAAAGTCACAAGCTGGGTTTTTTGTAAATTTTCGCAGAGTATTTTCTTATATTATCAAATAAAAAAGTACAATCGAATTACGGTATTGTATACTAACATCCGCAGTGGTGAGGAGGACGCTTGAGCCTGGTGTCGTCTTAAATTAGCAAAAAAATTTTTCGCCCTATAATTTTATATACATAATAAAATCGAAGAAAAAGTCGAATTACGATTGTGCAGACTAACATCCTCAATTCTTGACGTGGTGCTGATGAGGGGAGACGTCTTCAAGAAATTTTGAATATTTCATTACAATTTTAAAGTTAAATTAATACGAAATAGGAAAATGTTACGGCTTAATGAATTTTGGTAAACACTATGACATATGAAAAGCATTTTATTGAGATGAGATCAACAAACAGTTTTAGCTGTCTCTTCAGCTAGCAGCATCGAGGTTTCGCGAAACCAATTGTCCCTCCGCTTTAGATTTTGCGCCTGAATTTTCAATAATTTCAATAATTCAAGGACAGCACGTATGTATATCGCTTAATATAAGAAAAAACCCGCAACTTCTGTTGAGAAAAAAGGTAATGAGAACAGGAGACCTCATCTAGGTCGTTGCAAGCGAATCCCTTCTTGCTGTCGCAGAAACACTCAAACACCGGGTTGGTAAGGGTGAAATCCTCCACCTCAATTAAACCTACCTTTATTTAAATTTGTTCTTCAATAAAGATGTATTCATTTCTTCGTTCCTTTAAATTAAAAAGAATAATCTTACGACATCCGTCCTCGAGACCTTCCTCTGGCATCTTCGCGACATATCCACGTCCAGTGTGATCGGTCTGCCAACTCAGAGCTTCCGCGATACCACCTGTCCCTTCGCCGAAGATTCCGCGCCTGAATTTTCAATGATTTAAAAAATTCAAGGACACCGTTTACTGCATATTATAAGAAAGAAAGATGGGACGTCTGTAGGAAAAGAAATGACTACAGCAGACCTCATCCAAGTCGTTGCAAGCGTATCCCTTCTTGCTGCGGCAGAAGCACTCGAACACCGGGCTGGTGAGGTTGAAAGGCTCCACCTCAATGAAGTCTATTTATATAATACATATGAAAAAACGCAATAATATTTTTTGACAATTAAAATCACAACCTTTTGACATTCATCCTCGAGATCCTCGTCTGGCAGTTTGTCGACACAGCCAAATCCAGTGTGATTGAATGAAATTCGAAAAACGTAAAGTTCAATGTTTCGTAATCTGTGAACGATAAATTACTGTATGCACCACCAGTTTATCAGCATTCTTCCCAGAAACCACGTAAAAAAGCTTTTTATTTTGCAAATTTTGCTGAACTTTCAAGATGCCACATGGTAAATTGTCGGTTAGCAGTCTTGGAAATTACACATTCTCATCATTATTTCACTGCGAAGTCGGTCGGCTTCCTTCCCATTTTTTTAATTCTCCGTCTGTTGATCTTTGAATAGGGGAATAAAAATGAATTTAATTCCAGTTCGTAATAATTGTATCACAATATTCTGAACAGACACATGATAAAATTAATATAGAAAATTTCGACGGGAAATGTTGTTCAAAAATTTTGGGCTTCTGTTTTTTTGTCGTTATATTATTTTTTTTAAACGGACATCATTGTTTTCTGGCTATAAAATTTATGAATCGGTTCCAGGTTGCTTTGTTTAGCCACAGAGAAACTATTTTAACGAAAAGATAGAAATGTTCGTGGAATCTGCCTTGAGAATGTGGACTTTTCTAGTATGGAAGTTCGATTATTGTGTGTTTTGCTAGAAATCTGGTTAGAACTTTCAATTTTTCAGCACTCTTCCCAGAAATCTTTTTTTTTCATATATTTTATTTAGCAATTTAATTGAATTTTGTGAACCCTGTAGGTAGAATATGGCAACACCCAGAGATCTTTTTGAAGCTCTTTGTTTAGTCCAATTAGTTTGTATTAGAAACTTCTTGACTGTGTGATTCCGCGATGACTCTAAATCAGTGTTTGTGGGCCCAGTTCGAAAAGTTCGCAGGCCGCAGAAAAATAGCTTCGTGAAAATAGCGACCGAGAATGAGAGGATCGAGGCGCGCGCCTATTTCTCTGCATTGAACGCGCATCTCTGGAAAGCAGGAAGATACTTGTATTAGACTTTGAAAAATCTAATATGCAAATTAGTGCTATTCAAATTTGTATCCGGCCCCGGCCCCCAGGGTTGGCCCCGGCCCCCAAGGTCGGCCCCGGCCCCGGCCCCCGTGGTCGGCCCCGAAGGAGGTCCTAACCCCAAAGCTAAAAAATTTTCTTTAAAAAATTCGCGTCGGGGAAAAATCCACCCAAAATTGAGAAAATGCCTATGCGCAATACATCTGTAACGCATACTGAATAAAGCGTGGCACATTTAGTCATAAATTGGCTCATAGTTTGTTCAACTGAGGGTGAACTTCATTTAATTATCCACAGCCCCAGGGTAGGCCCCGGCCCTCGAGGTGGGCCCCGGGCCCCGCTCCCGAGCTCGGCCACGGCCCCGGCCCCAGCCCCGGGGGCCGGGGCCGGCCACCCCTGCCTAAGTTACAAAAATCCCTCTTCCCTGAGAAAATTAACAATATTCTCTACCTTGAATTCGAAAATATTTTATTTTCCCGCCATTTTCAAAAAAATTTGGCAGAGAAACACTGTGGCCGACGGACGGGTCTTGCTTAACACGTCGGTCGGCAATTGTCCAGAGCACAAGTTTCTTCGGAGAGAGGAGAGATGCAGTAGCACCATTTCTGTGGATTCTTTACACCGTACTTTTTAACAATCTGCCCAAATCCGTCAGGGACTTCGTGGTAGGAGTTTTTCCCTTATAGCCTCCTTCAGCAAATCTATCTCATTTCAATCGGAAATTGCTCAATGAAATGTATGTGTTGATGATAAACAGTGTTTTTTGCCTCTGGAGGGTCTTCTGGGAGAGTACTCCTTCTTCCGCAGTTGGGCTTTCGCAGGTGAGATGAAGAGAATCTCTGTTTGGGCGTTCCTCATCCAGGGCTTCAACAACGTAATGACACATATGTATGTATGTACATACGTATGTAAATAAGTTAGTTTGACCCCGAGGAGCAACCGGATTTTTCTCGATCCTTGTCACCTGTCGTCAATGATCATCACGCCTGGGCCCACGCCCTTCCCGACGCCTGAGGACCCTTCTCCTGTGACTCATTATGCACATCGCCGAAAAGAAGAAGAGAGAAAAACCTGATTCACCACCTTTCCTTTTCCTGCTTTCCTTCCAGCTGATTCACCCTCCGTTCTTTCCAAACAAGCATTTAAAGGAGGTATCCGGGGAATAATTAATTTAGGTTTTTTCTATATGGAAAGTTCATCCTGGTGTACACCATATATCCTGAAAGTTTGAGCGATTTTCTTTAATTACATTCTGAGCAATAGTAACGTGGAAAACCTCTGGTAGAGAATTAGCTACCGTAGGTCAGAGCCGCCCTCCTATTTCACACGCTCTCTCGACCGAGCGATAGGCAACTTTATGAGCGCGCTCATTCAATCTGGTTCTCTAGCTCTACTGTATAATGATTCGCCGGATACTTCCTTTAAGAGAGCCTCTCTGTAAGGATCAAGCAGCGCTCAATGGGCGCCTGCCCCGGGGGAAAGTGTTGGATTTTGGTAACCAAAATTTTATGAGGAGTACCCACTTGCATTGTAAAAGAAATAATCAGGTCAAATTTGTTATAAAAAATTTTTCCTTCCCAGTGCATGCAATAGTATGGCAAAAATTTGAGTGTTCATAACTTCCTTAAAACTTAATTTTTTCAGTTTTCTTTTTTTTGTTTTATTTGACATTGCAAAGCACACAAAAAAGATGTATGACGTGTTTTTTGAAAATTTCATTTTTGACCAGTTTTAGGCATTTTTCTATTTCAGAAATTGGTTTTTTAGACATTTCAACTATTTTACGGATCGCGCCCGGGCCATTGAATAGTTTATAAGAAAGAGGAGAAAAAACTACACAAGACATGTTCTTATTTAGAAAATCGAATGATATACATTTTACGAAATTTTGACTTGAACCTGGTGCACTCGCGTTTTTGCTCGTTGGGATGAAACTGTATAATTACTTTCAAAGCTTTGTTTTTGGGATAATATCGATGTCGATATATTCGCCATTAAATTCTCTACCATAAAAGGTATCAATCACCGATATACGTATTAGCTTGGGACTCAGAGAATGCAATTATATGTTTTTCGAAAAAAAATAATTCAATGATAACTAATGAAACCCTCATTTTTAGTCCACAGAGGTAGCCAGTAGGAACAATTCTCCATATCATAAGATAGAGCGAAGAATTCTGCATACATATTCCCTTTTCGTGGAATTCGAAGGATATACATTTCCTTTTTTTTATCAATATAGAAGTCTTTCCACGTCATGCAAACGACCCATGATATCGAAGTGCATTCAACGATATATAACTTTGGTCAATCTTAAAATCAGGAAATCATAGGCATATCATCTAAGAGCTCTCACAGAGCTCTTCAAATGCTACATACATACTTTTATTGAAATATTTATATTTCTATGGAAAATTTCGTTCTGTACTTTTAGAAGGTTTAAAAAACTATTGTACAAACATTTCCGCATTTCAAAACATACATCATAAGAAAGAGCGTGAAATTTGCTTCTAGATGAACCCCTTTCAATAAACTTTCAAGTCTATATTGTTTTGTTATAAGTTATAAGAATAGGTAAAGTATCGTCGCTAGCCTTTAGCCCGAGAATTTCATTGTTTAGGTTATTCGAATTAGAATATTCCAATAATTTTTTACGTTGAAGAATTGTGCTAACCTAAGCTGATGCCCTATTCTTATAACTTATAACAGAACAATATAGACTTTAAAGTTTATTGAAAGGGGTTCACCTTGTAGAAAATTTCACGCTCTTTCTTATGATGTATGTTTTGAAATGCGGAAATGTCCTTTTTCGCGGGTGAGGTAACGGGAGCTCAACGAAGCAGGTTGTCAATTTCTCTTTAAAAGCGCGATATATCTCTTCTCCTGTGAGTCGCGTAAGCACCTGGGAGGAGAGGATTCTTCTTGCGGGGTGTCAAACGAGCGAGAGGATGTTGGGAAAGAGAGAGTCCTCGCTCTGCTCGGAGAAGAACGCGTGAAACATTAGTAATAGAGTCGATGGTTCTCCTACGAGCAAAGCCGCGACAGTCTCTCTCTCTCTCTCTCTCTCTCTCTCTCTCTCTCTCTCTTTCTCTCTTCAACAACACTCTCTCGCTAAACTGCCACTCTCTAGGAAGGATCCTCGTCCTCGTTGCTTCAGCGATTTACAGCGAGGCGAGCTATGTAGTAGAAGAGATAATTTTTTTGAGAGAAACAAAGACTACCTCGCCTTCCCGATGCCTCACAACGAAAAATCAGTCTTTTCTACGGCGTCTGAATGAATTGTTTATTGAAGCGATCTTGCGCTTTTCAAAGAAATGTCCCTTAACAGCTAGCCATTTCCCAATCTGATTTCAGCACTAATGCCTCAACGGCTATGACAAGATACCCTGCCATTCTTCCGCCTTCTACCACTCCAAGATCTTCATCTGGCCTGACAGTCGCTATCCGGCCAATCACACTGGATTTGGCTGTGTCGACAAACTGCCAGAGGAGGATCTCGAGGAACAGTGTCAAAAGGTTGTGCTTACTCGTAAAAAAATTTTTATTGTCTTTTTAAAATTAGGTGGAGCCTTTCAACATCACCAGCCCGGTGTTCGAGTGCTTCTGCCGCAGCAAGAAGGGATACGCTTGCAACGACTTGGATGAGGTCTGCTGCACTGATTTCTTTTGCAACAGAAGTCCCATCTTATCTTTCTTATTATATCCAATAAAATGTGTCATTGATTTATTGAACTCATTGGAAATTCTCAGGCGCGTAATCTTCAACGAAGGGATAGGTGGTATCGCGGAAGCACAGATCTGGCAGCAGAAGAGGCAGCTAAAACGGTTTGTTCATCTCATCTTTCTAACGATAAGCTTCATTTAATTTAATTTAATAATTTCGTTAAAAAATCGTTAAATATCTCAACGAATTTTGAAAATCGGGCTCAAAGGGCCTACGGGCAGAAATTCAAGGGCCCGGAAATGGAACGGGCCGGGCCGGCCGAGACCTTGGGCCCGTTGGGCTGGGCCGGCCCAAAATCTTTGGACCATTTACCATCTCTGATTGGTACATAAAGATATTTCGATTGTAAATTTTTTACCGTTTCAAAGTTCTAATTTAAAATCCAAATCATAGATTATCTGTCCCCTCTGGTCAATGTGTTCACATTCAAAGAAAAGACATTGAGCCATATGCTTGAATTTCTTGACAACCATTCACTCCTCTCACCCTTCCAATTTGGATTCCGGCCTCGCCGCTCTGTTATGCAGTCCCTTCTTTCCTCACTACATTCGTGGCATAATGCTATTGACTCTGGACAATTCGTTAGTGTTGCATTTATCGATTTCAGTAAAGCATTCGATCTTGTACCGCATGAACAGCTTGTATACAAGCTTGGTCGGCATGGTTTCAGCGGCTGTCTTTTAAGGCTTCTGCATTCTTTCCTTTCTAACCGCACCCAGTCTGTCATCGTGGATAACGCGCTTTCCGCCCCTTTTCCTGTCAAAACTGGCGGCCCACCAGGGTTCCTGTCTTGGTCCTCTAATGTTCATTCTTTATATTAATGATGTTGCTGAATGCCTCCCTCCCGAATGTCATTTCACCATTTACGCTGATGACATTAAGCTATTTACTTTCAACAATCCCGGTTTGCTTCAATCTGCTCTTTCCTCTCTCGACGATTGGTCATCTAAATGGGGTCTGTCTATTTCTCTTTCTAAAACGAGTGTCATGCTTTTGGGAAATCATCCTCCTTCTTCTTATTCCATTCGAGGTACGCCTCTCCCATTGTCTCGCTCTTTTCGTGATCTTGGCCTTATCTATGACCATAAACTGCGCACCTCAGAACACGTTAACATGATAATAAGCAAAGCCACATCTCGCTGCTCTTACATCCTACGCTCTTTCCGCACACGAAGTAAGCTACTGCTTCTCCGCCTTTTTAAGATTTACGTCCTACCCCTACTTGACTCTATGTCTGAACTGTGGAGGCCTTCTAGTCGTGCCCATATTAATGCTTTGGAACGAGTCCTGCGAAACTTCACTCGCTTAATATTTGCTCGTAATGGTACCTATATGTCTTATGAAGCTCGTCTCTCTCATCTTGGACTCCTTTCCATAGAACAGCGGCATATTGTTAATGACCTAGTCACTACATTTAAGATAATTAAGAATCGCACATCTATTGAACCGTCATCTATTTTTAAGTTTCGCAATCCAAATTATTCTCTTCGTGGTCACGCTCTCCAGTTGTCATTGCCCTCCCTTCACTCTACCATCTCTCGCCAGTCATGTCTTTCTTTTAGAGTTGTATGTATTTGGAATAGTCTGCCTGAGTCGGCTGTTCTAGGCAATTCTGTCTCCACATTCCGTAAATATGCCGTTTTATCAGTTCTATCTTTGAATCAGTAATAACTTTTACTTAGTATTTGCATTCTATTTCTCTAGTTTGTTTCTTCCTTCCTCTTCTTTTTCATATGTAGCGTGATAAGTTTTTCATCGTATCTTGCCTATCTCTCTTGTTTCATTGGCCAATCTATATCACTGCGATAAAATACATACATACATATATTGTTTTGTTATAAGTTATAAGAATAGGTAAAGTATCGTCGCTAGCCTTTAGCCCGAGAATTTCATTAAGATCTTCTTCTGGCCTGACAGTCGCTATCCGGCCAATCACACTGGATTTGGCTGTGTCGACAAACTGCCAGAGGAGGATCTCGAGGAACAGTGTCAAAAGGTTGTGCTTACTCGTAAAATTTTTTTTATTGTCTTTTTAAAATTAGGTGGAGCCTTTCAACATCACCAGCCCGGTGTTCGAGTGCTTCTGCCGCAGCAAGAAGGGATACGCTTGCAACGACTTGGATGAGGTCTGCTGCACTGATTTCTTTTGCAACAGAAGTCCCATCTTATCTTTCTTATTATATCCAATAAAATGTGTCATTGATTTATTGAACTCATTGGAAATTCTCAGGCGCGTAATCTTCAACGAAGGGATAGGTGGTATCGCGGAAGCACAGATCTGGCAGCAGAAGAGGCAGCTAAAACTGTTTGTTCATCTCATCTTTCTAACGATAAGCTTCATTTAATAATTTCGTTAAAAAATCGTTAAATATCTCAACGAATTTTGAAAATCGGGCTCAAAGGGCCTACGGGCAGAAATTCAAGGGCCCGGAAATGGAACGGGCCGGGCCGGCCGAGACCTTGGGCCCGTTGGGCTGGGCCGGCCCAAAATCTTTGGACCATTTACCATCTCTGATTGGTACATAAAGATATTTCGATTGTAAATTTTTTACCGTTTCAAAGTTCTAATTTAAAATCCAAATCATAGATTATCTGTCCCCTCTGGTCAATGTGTTCACATTCAAAGAAAAGACATTGATTGGGCGTGCGGCCCTGATGCAACAAAAATTTATTTCTTTCTTTATAATTTATTCATTCATAAATCATAGATGGATGTGACAACTCATGGAATTTTTTCCTCGACTTGCGCGACGACACGGATCGCAATGAGGCTATTCTCTGCCCCGTTCACTCTCTCTCTCTCTCTCTCCTTTCGCTTTCTTTTCCCATGTCTTCTCTACCCTTTTTGAAGAACTCTATTTTTTGCAATAAAAATGTAATTCATAAAAAAATTTTACTGCACATTTCCTTGGAGAGCCCCTGGAGCCGACCTCGTTGGCACAGGCCTGATATTTTCGGCATCCGGCCACCCCTGTTGACCAGTGGGGACAGATAATCATTAGGATTTTAAATTAGAACTTTCTAACGGTAAAAAAATTTAAATTCGCATTTTTTTAATGTACCAATGAGAGAATGTGTTTGATTAGGTTGTCTTTCCACATTATCAGTTGACACGCGTGTGGTATTCCGATGAGCTAATTTTCTGAAAATATTTTTTTCCGGTGAATTTTTTTTCGGTACCTGGAAAATATTCATTTCTTATCATGAAGTCATTTTCCCGAGTTACGGTAAGTTTACTCCTCTTTTCAGCCAAAAAAAAAAATTATTCAAAAAAAATTTGACCTCTGGGCTGGGAATGGTACAACAGTACCACAATATGCATCTAGGCAAATAAATGTTCTGCTTCTTCGCATAGACTCTTCTCTCATTGGTACATAAAAAACTTTCAATTCCATTTTTTTTTTCACAGATACACAGTCCTACTTTAAAATCCAAATCATTGCAAAAACTTTGCCCGAAATGGGGTTCGAACCCGAGACTTGCAAACAGTAACGCAACCGCGTTATCCACTAGACTACGCAGCCGCTTGAAAAAGAGGCAATTGGAACTGCTGACAATCTTTGCCTTACCGGGAGGTAGATTTTATCGATTTATTTCTGGGTTCTGAGGCCGAACGGGCAAAAAGTTTTCACTTTTCCATATATTTTAGGACTTCAGCTTTCAGGGAAACCATGTTTCATTGCAATCCGTCACCTTACCGTCAGACCATTCCCTTGTAAGATTCTTTTCATAGTATTTACTAAAATTCATTAAGCCTTTTCATTTCCAATTTCGTATTTATTTAACTGAAAAAAATTGTAATGAAATGTGCAAAATTACTTGAAGACGACTCCATTCATCAGCACCACTGCAAGAATTGAGGATGTTTGTATGCACTATGGTAATTCGAATACTTCTTTGATTTTATTATTTTAAAAATTACAGGGTGTAAATATAAAAGAAGTATAATAATTTCAGACGACCTCTGGCTCAAGCTACCTCGGCATCGCTGCTGAAACGTATCTGCTCCTTCTGGCTGGCAACGCCTTCTCTCTTCTGTTCTTTTCCTTCGAATAACTCTATTCTCTCCACCTCTCGATTGTCTCGATAAATATTTTTATTATCTGGCCTTTCACAGGTGAGTCTGCACCGGGAGGAAAGGAGTAGAGAGGGAAAGAGAAGGATGAGAGGCATTGGTAGAAGGTTTATCTCTACGTACATATATGCTATTTTCTAGAAAGTCCAGCCCGAAAATTAAAGTTTAAAACGAAAAATCGGGCATGAACAGTGTACAAAGTCCGTTTTTGGCAGCAAAAAAGATAGATGAAAACTATAGAAAGCTTATTCAATGAGTCCTGCCTACATTCACTAGAAAGGGAGTAGTTTATTACATGGGATATCTATGTATACGCTATTTTCTAGAATGTACAGCCCTCAAATTAAAATCTAAAACGAAAAATCGGGCATGAACGGAGTACAAAGTCCGTGCAGAGGGCAATTGTTCATATCGTAGCAATTCTTATGTCAGAATCATTGCAATTCATTCATAGCATTCCCATTCTTTCAGCATTTTTCTTATCGTCTGCATTAGCATGTTCCCGCAGGAACGATCTATAGCAATTGGCTCCATGCGCCAAGATGCTTTCTCTCCCACCTTCGCTCTTTCGAGATTTCCTTATTTTTTTCCCGAAATTAGAAGTACATTCTATATGAAAGTCGATTTTCTATTGCTCTCTCTCTCTCTCGCTTTCTCTCGCTCTCTCTCTCGCTCTCTCTCGCTCTCTCTCTCGCTCTGTCTCTCTCTCGCTCTGTCTCTCTCTCTCTCGCTCTCTCTCTCTCTCTCTCGCTCTCTCTCACTCTCGCTCTCTCTCACTCTCGCTCTCTCTCTCTCTCTCTCTCGCTCTGTCTCTCTCTCGCTCTGTCTCTCTCTCTCTCTCTCTCTCTCTCTCTCTCTCTCTCGCTCTGTCTCTCTCTCGCTCTGTCTCTGTCTCTCTCTCGCTCTCTCTCTCTCGCTCTGTCTCACTCTCTCTCTCTCTCTCTCTCTCTCTCTCTCTCTCTCTCGCTCTGTCTCTGTCTCTCTCTCTCTCTCTCTCTCTCTCTCTCTCTCCTTTCCTTGTGCTTTAATGACCATTTACAAGAGCAATGGCACCATTTAATTCTTCTAGTCGACGCCTATATAGCAACGAACTGGCCATGGACAACGACCCAGAATAGTATTCTTCAAGCATTAAATATTTTTAGTGTGTGGTTTAGAAAAGTGAATTTAGAATAAATTACTAAATAGCGAAAATTTTCTGCACAAAAACGGATAATTCTATTCTTCGTCCAAAAGCATATAAAAAATAAGGAGAGTGGTTTAATAAAGAAGAACAATTACATTCCAATTCATACGATCAGAAGTCTTGAACAGAATGTAATCATTCTGTAAAAAGCAATTCAGATATAACACTTGAAAGATACATATTTGTTTCACATTCAATATATTTTTAATGATTCGTTAGCGTAGGCATATAACTCTTTTTTTTTATTTTATTAAACTATCCTCCTTTTAAACTACTTTTGGAGAAATAGTTTAACTATCCGCTTTTATGCTAAAATTTTTCGTTAATTGGTAATTTGTTCTAGCAATTTGTTGTTCTCAATAACACACTAAAAATACTCAAATGCTTAAAGACTGCTGTTCTGTCTTCCTCTGTGTTTGCCATGTTTATAAGCTCCTCTTGTAGCTTATTTTTTGTTTTCCACCAAAAAATGGCTTTTACGATCCAGTTACGACTTCTCATGTTGTTTATTGCTTTGTGTTCATCAATACAACCTACTTACTATAATTTTGCTAGCCGCATACTTGATCCAATTTTATCTTTGTGAAATAGAACAAATCCATATTGTCGGTAACCTCGCTGTTCCAGAAAGTAAAAATTGTGCTCCCCTCCCAACTAAGATAGCAATGTTTTCAACTATATTTATGATGTATTTGCTCTAAGAACGCGACTTTCTTTTCTTATATATTTTAAGTGTATTATTGTTTAGGAGAAAGTATGATTTTCTGCTCTTTTCTTCTTCGAAATGTGAAAATTTGCGTCCATTTAAGGGAATGCAGATCACGGCGCGTGCCACTGAATACGACCGTAAGTTTCCCTTCTTCTCGAAGCCGGAGTCTATAGGCGAATACACCATCGACCGCGAGCGAACCATTCACAATGGTCGGGAGCATGCGAGGTTAGAGGTAAGGAGATATTCGGGAATATCAGCGGAAACTGCAGAAACTTGCGAGATTTAAGCCATTCTATTCCGGTGAATTTTTTTATCTATTAGCTACAGTGCTGAAATAGGTCTAACCCCCATGACAGGATTGTAACCCCACGGGCCGCAGGGCCGTAACACTTTGTAACCCCCCGGGATGGCCATTTTTCACTTTTAACTCCCCGGGTTAATCAATTTTTCACATTGTAACCCCCCGGCCCAAGTTCAGAGACAGGCACTATTTCAACACTGTTTAGCTATCTAATTTTTGCGACTTTCTTAATCATTTAGATTTTATAATCTATCCTTAAGCTTGTTTTTTTTACCTATTTAGCTCACGAGGACATTGAAAACATATGGACTGTCGTCTGATGAAAGCTAGTATTTCCTATGCAATGAACGTAGACTGAATTAGTAGATTTTTTTTTACTTTTTAGCTAGTATCAGTCATAGATGAGAATGATTTTTGAATGCATGAAAGTTTTGGTTGAGACGAAATAATTGTTCCAATAATTAGATATCTCCGAATCGTTGATCCTGCAACGCGTGTTGCCTTCGATCTCAGCAAAGGAAAGGCGACCTTTGAGGAGAAGGTATGCGTGCATCTTTCTTCCTTCATATGATTCTCTTATTTATTTTTTTTATTCATCTTTCACTTCCTAACCAAAAATGCATGCAACATCATTATTATTGTTATTATCTATACTTTCACGTGGAATTGGTGTCTCTAGTTTATAATTATGGAAAGTTCATCTAATCAACTCTATTTATGTCTTTCAGGAAGGAAATGAGCGACTTGACGTGCTTCTAGAATGGATTCGACTTCAGGCGCCTGACAGCAGCGCGTCGCCAAAGAAGGCAAGAAAGAACGCTTTCTTAAAAGCAAGCCTTTTTATTGCTTTTTCCCACTTATTCTTTGAAAAATTTTTTCATATAATAACTAAATGATTTTGCCACTTTATTTTTTTTATGCGAATTTGATTTAAAAAAAATAGTTCTCCGCTACACAACTGTTCTTTTGCAACATCATTCATTATATTCTTTCTTTGCTTAGTTTCTGAGTGTAGTGCTCATGTCTTGTTGTTGATACCGTAACACTTGGAGAAATCTAGTAAAGTACCGTAATCCGTAGATTGTAAAACTGCCTTCTGTTCAAGGTGCTGCATGAAGCGGACGTCGTGTGCTGGCGCGGCCTACTCACGCGTATCGCTGCGACACCTTTCGCGAGCCGCGACGCGTGGCGATGCGTTGCGGTTCGCGCCGGCGACGTCATCTACCTCTGCGAGTACGACACGGACGAAGCCATCGCGAGGTTTGCTAGTAGATATATATATATATATATATTTCCTTATATTTATTTCGTTTCCTTATATTTGCGATATATTTATTTACATCCCAATTTGCGTGTAAGTATTCAATACTTTATGAACTTAGTTACATTTTTGGACCAATGCTCAAAATCAGCGAGTTAATTTCTTTCAAGGAAAGCGAACGAAGATGAGCGCTCCAAGTTGATGTCGTACTGGGGCCACAAGTTCGAGCAGTACATGACTTCTGCAGAGAAAGGAGTTAGAGAGAATTTAGAGATTTTTTTAAGCATTTGTTTGGGTATTCTTATTACTTGTCAGATAATGTTGCTATTAGCGGAGAAAGAAAACCGCCATATTGATTAGGAAAGAATTGTTGGCATTAATTTTTTTTTATTTATATATTTATTTCGAAAACTATGTGATATTGAAGGAGCTAGAAACTGAACCGTAATATTTTCCTGTACTCTTGTCTCCCTGAAGTGCATTGCTACAGGCAAAAGGCGTGAATTCAAAATTGAGTATTGGCTCCTTTAAGGGCGAGCCCGACACTGAGTCGCCCGTGTCTTGCAAGGAGGAATTCGCCGTGGTCATGAGGAGTCGACTGACGCTGCCGGATGGCAGTCTGTGCAGACTGGCGTATGGAGCAGAAGTGGATGCACTCGATGGAGGTCAGGGAGGAGTAGTGAGAGAGAGAGAGAGAGACAGGGTGAGATAGGAGAGCGAGAGAGAAGAGGTAGAGAGAGAGAGTGATAGGAGAGCGACAGAGCAGAGGTAGAGAGAGAGAGAGTGAGAGAGAGACACACAGGAGAGAGAGAGAGTCGAGAAAGAGACGTGAGGGAGAGAGAGAGTACGGGTCAAAAGTCGTCTTATACTTCCTTCGCCGCCGTGAATTTTTTTTTCCTTTTTGGTAATTACTAGTTTCAGATGGCTCTCTTGTGGAGATGAAGACTCAGGCCGGCAACTTCAACGAGGGATTCAGAAGGCACAAGTCGCTCAAGTGGTGGCTTCAGGTTCGGCATAGATATCGTATTCATTGAGGGGTGGTCTTTTGACTACTGTAAGACCGATTAGGAATTGGGATTTTTTGACTACCGCGATCTTATCAAAGAAAAGTTGGGTCTTTTTGACTACAGTAATTCCCCATCAAGAAAAATAGTGGAGAAATAAACATTTCAGTCATTCCTTGTCGGCATCGACAGCGTGGTGGTCGGCTTCCGCAATGATCAAGGAATTGTTGAGCGGGTACGGAAGACGCTTATTACCCTTCCTCATTCTTAAAGAGTTGTAAAACTATGAAAAAAACCGTTGTTTACATTCATGTTGATTAGTAAGTATGTTGTTGTATTGCTTATCAATGAAAGAGCAGTTTAGAAAAATGTTTGGTTAATGAAGTGATCCATGAAGCTTAAAATCTACCGTACTTTGATGTCTTGTCTCCTGTCTTGCACATTCTTTTCTTAAGGATTACGGTATACTTTCTCTTTAAATTCAAACGATATTTCAGGTGGGCACTGTGCAGCTGAGCGAGCTGACCCGGCAAGGCCACTGGAAGGGCAACATCTGCTTTAACTTTCTGGCTACGGTACTTGGACGAATCAAGGTAATGTCATGTGCTGCTCTCTTTTCGTTGTCCACATGAAAGAGCGGGCAATGAGCGAGAATAGATAAATGGCGTAGAGAGAGAGAGAGAACGGGAAGAGATGAAGGAGAAAGAGGAAGAGAGAGAGAGAGTAGAACGAGAGGAAGACAGAGAGAAGGAGAGAGTGCAGAGAGAGAAGAAGATGAAGGAGAGAGTGAAGAGAAGGAGAGAGTAAAAAGAGAGGGAGAGAGAGAAGAAGAGAGAGAGCGAGAGAGAGGCAGAGGGAGAGAGAAAAGAACGAGAGAGGGATAGAGAAGAAAGAGAGAAGTTAGAAAGAAAATATTTCTCTACTTCTTCGAGGCCGCCCTCTCATCTCGCGAGTCGATTCACGTTTTTCACGATCCAAAGTCGTCCTCTGTCTGCTTTGGAGATGCGGCCAAGAAGGAAGCAGACTTCTTGACTCCCGAGTTCAGGAGGTACTTTAAGCTTGAGCCAGAGTCATGACCGCTGAGGTGCAATCTAGACCCAATTGTGCGATTATTATTGTTATTGATCTTTTGTTGTTTGTTAATCTCTACACGTGTTAATTCTTTTGATTTTTGACAAATACAATGTGATTTTACTGATCTTCATACAGTTCCTTAAAATTTGCCCTTTGAATGTAGCTTTTTTTTGTAAGTGAATTATTCTGGTTAATACAGGTTAGACGCTGTGGATCATTTAAAAAAAAAGTTCGTGCCTAATGTATTCGTCGTTATTAAAGATATCTCATCCCGATTTTCAGGGAATTGATAAGCTGTTTATTGTCTGTTTGTTGTTGCACGTTTTCTAAGACTAAAGAAATAATTGAAATATTCGAATTGAATGTGAGATGGCGATGTTCGGTAATCGCAAAGGTGATCGAGAGCGAAAAAAAATGGCGGGGCTAGTTGCTTAATATCTTCACTGTCAAAGTGCAGTCAGATTTATGGTCGTGACTATGGCGAATAGGAGCTGATTAGTTTCCAATTCCTATTGTCATCATTCTTCGTCGATTCCCATGTCCCGGACGGTCGGCTCTCTACTCTGCTCTCTCCTTTTGCTGGCTGCAGCAGCCAGTTCTCTTCCGTCTTCTACTCTGACGACCAGAACTTCTGGGACCTCGCCCTCGCCCACTTCCACGCCAGCTGCCGAGCCTTCATGGTGGTTCACCCAGAAACCACCTTCGCCGACCTCTCCGTCGCCCTCTTCTACGCCAGAGCCCGCAGGGTCCAGCGAGGCGCCACCAGCGACAGCCTCCTCGTCTTCTGAGCCCCTCACGACGTCTCCAGACGCCTCTCATGAAGTAGACGACTTTCCGACGCAAGCGACGTTAGGCATAGGCAGCTTTGATGGTGTTTGGGAATCTTGTTTGATTAAGGCCAATTAATTAAGGCCTTGGCAACGGTTAAATTTGCCCATGCTTGTGTTATTCATTAATCGAGTGAACAAAATGGAAAAAAGATATTTATTGCTTTTATGAATTCAGGATTGAAAAAGATAAGAAGAAAAGAAATATAAATTATTTTTCCTAATAAGGATCATCGACGACCGGCGCGGAGTGTTGACACTCGGCGAGAAGTGCATCATTGGCGGAATCACAGCGGCCGGTTCGAGAGATCCCTGTCTCTCTCCTCTCTTTCTCTCTCTATAACTCTCTTTCTCTAACTTTTTCTCTCTAATTCTCTCACCCTCTTTCTGTCTCTAACTCTCTCCCTCTCGAACTCTCACTCTAACTGTCTCTATCTTACACACACTCTCTCCCCTCTCTCTATCTCACCCTTACGAACTCCCTCTCATTTCTCTCCACTCTCGCTCTCGTTATCTCTGTTTCTCGCACCGCCCAGCTATTCTTCTCTATAGCTCTCTTACTTCCAGCCATTTCTGCATCTCTCTTTCTCTGTTCCTCGTCATCTCTCTCGTTCCCTTTCTCTCCCTTTCTCTCTCTCTCTCTCTCTCTCTCTCTCTCTCTCTCTCTTTCTCTCTCTCTCTCTCTCTCTCTCTTTCTCTCTCTCTCTTTCTCTCTCTCTTTCAAGGCATGGTTATGATCTCCTTCGGCTGCATCAACATCTACCTGCACGACAACGGCACCCGCCTTGCGTTCAGCAAGCGAGTGCGCGAGAGAGAAGAGCGATTGAAGGAGAGAGGAGGAGAAGTGAAGAGGAGCATTAGGAAGGCGAAAGACGGAAAGACACAGGTGAGGAGGAGAGAGAAGAGAGAGAGAGAAGAGAGAGAGAGAAGAGAGAAGAGAGAGAGAGAGAGAGGAAATGGTGGTAGAAAAGTGAGCGAGGGAGATTAAGAAGAAGACATTGGTTTTTTCTTGGTCAAGAAGTTTTTTTTTTGTTCTATATCCTTGATCCGTTTCTCAAGAGCGAAACTTGCAAGATTTCAAAAAGATTGTCAATGAGTACATTTTCTTGAACCGTCTCTGCTCATTCCGCCTGCTTCTGGAGAAGGCGACAGTGACCGCAACTGCGACGATGCCGTCGGCGGAGTAGTGAGGAGGAGGGAGAGGATGAGAAAGAGAGAGAGGAGAGAGAGAGGGAGAGAGAGGGAGAGATAAGTAGAGAGAGAGAGAGTAGAGGATCAGACGAGAGAGAAAAAGAGAGTGGAAAGGAATACTCTCCTCCTCCTTCTCCGCCTCGGGAAAAGCGTCTTCTTTCCCACCCTGTGTTGTCGTCAAAATCTGGCTTGAGGTGTTGCCTAGTCAACCGTTTATTTATGATGATGAAGGCATGACGATAAACAATTAATATGCTGCTCTTCACAAGAAGCCCCATATGGCCATTGATTAGAAATATAGTGTTACCGTAAACTGATCGTTGGACGAGGTTGTCTAAACGTCGCCATGGCCGCTGTCAAAGGCGCACTATAAATGGATAAGCGAAATGACACTCGATTGGCGTGGTTCTTTGTGCAGTGCGTTGTTGCTAATTGTTGAGTAAGCTTTAAGCTTATTGTTGGCCGTTATAGAGTTTGTGTTCCATGCCGTTGAGAAGATAGCACAGTTTGCTCACGCGTGAGCTGAGTCACCTGGCAATTCACAAACTTGTAAGGTTCGTTATGCCAATTGAAAATACATGTTTTTTTCATTTTTCTCTTCTTCCCCATGTTTTCCTGTCCATTAATTGATTGCGAATTAACATTTATGTTGGCCAAGTTCAGCTTTAGTGTCGATATACAAACTGTTTGCGCGTCTAATCCTGCTTTTTTCGGAATAGGAGTCGATTTCGCAACTAACCAGCTCATCCGCAAGAATGACCGTCCATCTTCGTTCTTTCTTCTCGTTTCTCTTCGTGTCTATGACGACGCTGCTTCCGTTCAATCTCTACATGAACGCTCATGAAGTTTGCTTTCGTTTTAAGGATTATTTTTTCTGACCAGGTTGCTAACAACTTCACGTGTGTATTTCTCAATTACTTGATATTTGTTTGTCTTATTAATCATGTTTGCCTTTCGTTTATGATGTAAGCGATAAAGATAAGTAAACAAATATCATCATTCCAGTACTACTACTATAAGCTGCGAAACGTGAGCATCGAAGATGTCGGCTCGCTGTTGACAATCAAGCAATTGCTATATGGCAGCGGTACGGAGAGCTTGGCGGAGTCAGGCAAGTATTCATTCGTTACTTTTTCTCGCTTTCTTTTAGTTTTGCCAGCCCTGAAATTATCGTCGAAGAAAATTCTGTTTTACTTTGTATTGATGACGCTGTACAGTTCCCTAAACCATGTTTGAAATCATTGATTTTTTGGGTGATATTGCGTCTCATTTTCGTTCGTGCAATCTCATTTCTGGTGTGATTCTGCGTTATCATTTCCGTTGTACTTGCAGACTCCAATCCCACCGATCTACAGCGCCGCTATCAGGGCTGGTTCGCGCTCGCGGCAGGCATTGCGTGCATCCTCGGAGCATTGATCAACACGCTTGCTACGAACAGGCGAGGAGGAAACTTTAGAATAGGCCCTGCCCACCCGTCCACTCGTCTTTTTCTGAACTAATCAGCTCTTATCAATGGGAAATAGGAGAAGAGGAAGGAGAATAGAAAATGTGACCTATGAAACTTTTCTTAAAAAGTGCTACTTTTGTGATTTACTTAAACTATATTTTCCAGACTTTCGAACGGTTTTCGCGTTCTCGGAGGTCACGCAATACTAATTCTCGCCTTACTGCCGACATTTATCTTCACTTTTATCGATACGGATGAAGGTGAGATTTCGAAAATTTTTATTTGAATTAATAGTAAAGAATGTAAACAGTTGATTCTCGCATAGGTCCTTGTTACTTGAGCAATAGTTAATAATTAGTGCTACAATTATCGTTATTATTATTATTATTATTTTTCTCTATTCATATCCGCCTACCTTTCAGATCAATATCAATTCTTCATTCTATCGCTGCTCTTCGCGAGTCTTGCGAGTTTCGGCTCACTAGGCCTCATAGGCAGTGGAATCACGGGGCTAGCAGCATGCTTTCCTGCAGTATATGTTGGTTTTATTATTTAAATGCTCCCGCCAAAACGTAATTTTGAATTTCGTCTATAAATAAATATTCTTCTTCTTGAAGCTCCAAGCAACGATGATTGGCTTGCCGATAGCGGGCGTCTTCAGTTCGATGCTGTCCATCGTCATTCAGATATTCACGTCGGACCCGATTCTAAATGGACGCATCTATTTTGGTCAGGAGGAAGGGTACTTTGAATTTTGGTCAGAGAGGAGAGTTATGAGTAGAAGATCAAGAGAGGTACTCTGCTCACTCCGTGTTTTTGGGGCCCAATACATAACTCCCTCCCACCCCGATCTGCGGGGTCCTCTCGACCACATCTTTTATTCCTTGGATATGTGCGTGGATTTGCGCACCTGCTCTAGTCACTCGTAACGCGAAACATGTATTGAAGAAAATGTTGAACTGTACCTGATTCCCTCATGCATTAGTTCCCGATGTTTTCCTGAGCAATTCTATATAGTAACGTTATATGTTCTGTTATTTACCTCAAATGCTATCTTATCTTTCTATTTTCCTGCTCTCTGCCTCATTCTTCGTCTCTCTCGTATGTTCCACCTCTGTCTTTGATCTCTCTCTCTCTCTCTCTCTCTCTCTCTCTCCGATATCATTTCTTGTATACCTTGCACGAACCCATGCCTCCATCCTTGCAGCCGTTGCCTTGTCAATCACGACGATTAGCATCTTCTGCTACTTTCTTCTTGTCCGCAGCGAGTATGCAAAACTACAAATGGACAGGTTCTCAGAAAAAGGATTGAGGAGTAAAAAAAATATCCCCCTGAGCTAAGATATTTCTAACAATAACGACAAAAAAAGTATGTCATTTTATTGTTGCTTAAAAGAGTGGTTAAAAAAGTATTCTCTTGAAATAAGACGAGTAGGGCAGAAAGGATTTGAAACAAACCACATTATCTTTTTTTCCTATTATTTCGAAATGAGCCATTCTAATCTTGCTAAAAGTGGTTTTAAAAAGTATTCTGTTGAATTGAGATATTTATGATGACAAAAACGGCAATTAAAAACCATATATTTGAAAAAAAAACTCATTTCGAAGTAAGTAATTCTAATGTTGCTAAAAGAGTGGTTAACGATTTTTTTTTGCTGCTGCTTCAGAAATGACCGGCATCATCTGCTCAACGACTCCTCGTCGGCAGCACTTCTCGACGGGGACGACGAAGCAGCCGAAGAAGTGGACGGCATAGAAGGGCCGAGTGTCGACTCGCTCCAGCCAATACAACGGCCAAGTCTACGCGAGCAGTACACGGCTATCATGTCGCAGGTTGGGGAAGTGGGCGGAGCAAAGAAAGGGACTTGGCCACGCCCACCCGTCCACTTGAAAAAAGCAGCTGAGATGAAATACTCAATAATGGTACGGATAATAGTGGGATATAAGAGGTACAGGCAGAATTATTACATTATGCTTCGTAGGCCTTTTGAGAGTTTTAGGTTGGTAGAGAGCGGCTAAGCTAGAGTTTGATTCCTCTCTTTCTATATCTCCCTCTCTCTATTTCTCTCTCTAACTATCTCTCTATCTCTAATCTCTCCCTCCTTTTTGTTCTCTCTCTCCGCTCCATCTCTAGTTCTCTCTGTCTTTCCCTCTCTCTCTCTCTCTCTCTCTCTCTCCTCTCTCTCCACAGGCCGGCGAAGAGATGTTTCTGTCGTCGTCAGTGCTGCTCGTGTCGATGGTTGTCTTCCCGGCCGTAGTCTCGCTCGTTCAATCCCAATCTTCCAATCCGACATGGAGAGGTAGGGGGGGGGATTTAGACTACTTACTCATGACGAGAGGATCAAATCGTGCTGTAGAATATTCCCCACCCCACCAAGCCAAACTTTCAAAATTGGTTTTCATTTAGCCGTACTTCACTCGGACATCTATTAATATATTTTGTTTTTACAATCCCCATCTTGTTTTGCCTTCCACCCTGGTTTCCCATCTGTAGACAGTGCAATATATTTACTGCTTCCTTCTTCTCAGCCTACTTCACATCCATCTGCTGCTTTCTCATCTTCAACATTGGTGATATGATTGGACGAGTTGGCGCGAACCAACTGAGCATGGTAAATACTGTATTTGAAGATATTTGGAAAAGAAGATGAAAGAGAGAAAGTAGCCCTACAAAAGTTTTTGTGACAATGAACTTTTGATGAACAAAAATTTTATTGTGACGAGAGGAGAATTAAGTAGTTAGGTCTTGCATTTGTTTTAATATTGTCGAAAAAAAAATATAGTGTAGAAATATGTTTTAATACTTAAAATGACTATTGTATATAATTTTAAAAAATTAAATATATATTTTTTATTTCTAAATTAATTGACTCTTTTTTTCAGTCACTTAACGCACTACGTCGCGTGCATTAAGTGACTGAAAAAGAGGGAATTAATTTAGGAATAAAAAAATTACATTAGTAATGACTATTGTATATAATTTTTAAAGTATAATTTTTTGATTTCTAAATTAATTACCTCTTTTTTGCAGTCACTAAATGCTCTACGCCGCGTGTGCTGGCTGCGCTGGCTGCTCGTGCCGCTTCTGCTGGCATGCGACGTCCGTCCGCGCTTCCACTCTCCCTCCCTCATCTGCTCCGACGTCGTCTTCGCTGTCCTCATTGCCGTTCTCGCCGTGTCGAATGGCGTCTGCATGACGCAGGGATGCATGCGGGCCATCAAGTTTGTTGGCGTGAATTATATTTTTAAAAATTTAAAAATGGCGCGAATTTGAAACTTTTTTTTTTTTTGAAGAAAGAAAAATTGTGTGCAACTCAGGAGAAAATGTTATCAACAATGTAGAATGTAAAAGAGGCTAACCATGAAGCTTACCGTACTTTGTTGTCTAGGTCTCTCGAGACGTAGACAAAGTCATGATGATTACGATAGTTTTTAAAGTTCCCGCTCAGCCTGTTTTTAAAATTTAAAAATATGGCTTGTTTCCAGGGCGGTTGATGTAAATCTTCGCGAGTCCGCCGGAGGAGTTCTAACAGTTTTCCAACTCTCCGCATGCTTGGCTGGCAGCATTGTGAGCGTGGCCATTGTGGCGCTGATTTGAGAAATGTTTTAAATTCTACTTTACTTTCATTTAACTCTTATAATTCAATATTTGTTTTTTTCCAAAGGAACTAAAAATTCTTTATTTTATAGTATTGAACAAAAAGAATCGCGCTTTATTTTTGTATTTTTTTTCATTAACAGCTGAATCCAGTAACACGTTGATAATCAAATTGTTGTAAAAATAACAGTTGTAAAAATAACTACACGGTAGCATTCACGTTTGCCATCAATTGTGTATGTTGTGTCCAACAATTTATGTGTATTGTTTTTTTTTTGCTTTCTGATGATTGTATCTTTCTTGTGATTTAGCTTAACCTCTCTTCTTAGGCTGGTAGTTAGCACTGCAGGTTATACTCATATATACTGTTCTACACGGTTTTCTAATTTACCCCTTTTCCTGGTTTCTTTCTTCATACGAAGCTAACTCGGACAGTTCTAGTTCTTACACGATTCGCACACTATCATCTAATTGTGTTATAATCATAATATATTGTATATTTCGTGTAATACTTTGTTAAAAAAACAGTATCTCTTATAGATCAGTTTTGATAAAAGATTCGGAAAGTGGTTTACGTGATATTTGATGGCGCAGATGGTTCCAGGCCATCAAAGGATATCTTTGTCATGCTGCATTTCCTCCTTTCTACAGGACATGTTGAAGTGAATTGTGATTATATCATGTGTTTATTTTGGAGTTACTTTTCTTTTTTTCTCGTGGAAAGTTGAGCTCTATTGTTGGAATCGGCGTTTCAATTCTATCTTATATTTTATTTTTTGTTGGTGATTAATCACTTCATAATGAAACGAAGTCTCCCACTCTTGAGTCGCATGTAAAAGTGGTGACTAATTCAATAGAAAGGAATGAGGAGAAGAGTTTAGGGTTTATTTCGTTCTAAATAGGGTTCCTAGGTAGGAATTTTATGGTATTTAGTTATGGTTTTGTTATTCTAGAAGTAGAAGTTTCTTCTCTAGCTCGTACGCTAGAAGAAGAGAAATCCACGCGAAGAATCGTGTGGTTTACGACTGCAAGTGCATGCGATTCTTCTACAATCCGAGGGTTCGTATTGTGTACCTCATTTTGAAAACCCACTTAATTTAAACTGGGGTTCGGGGTTTTTTTATCTTTTCTCTCAGCTGTCTCCAATATAAATTTACATATTCTTTGAGTAACTAGAGAGAGAAAAACCTGTTTTCTTTCATTGACGTATAAGAATAAGGATCTCATATTTAGACAACAACTCAAGAAGTCAGCAACTGGTTATTCATGCCATTGTGTTGGTGTAGATGTTGTTTTGTCGTCATAGTTGTAAAGAAAAGAGTAAACCGATATCTAAGCTTTAATTTAGCGAGCATTCCAGGTTTTGATGTTGCAAGAAATTTCTTAAATTTTTACTGTACGTTTGTGGCATCGAGTGTAGTACTGTACTTGTGGTTCTTGACATCTAATTGTGCGAAGTGTTTTTTTCTTCACTATTTTAAACTGTGTATCTTTTTTTTTACATATTATTATCTATTAGGTGAATAAATTAAAAAAATAAAAACGTTTACCAAAGAGTGATTTCCCCCTAAATTTCAACTGTTAATGTTCTGTTATATTATTGTATATTATTAAATGAATATATATTAATATTAACATATTGATTAATTGTTATTACTTAGTATTAAATGGGTATCTGAATATTAACATATTGATTAATTGTTATTAAATGAATATAAATATTTCTATCTTTAATAATTGCAGGGTGAATACACGCGACTGGAGTCGTCATCGTTTGCCGGTTTGGAGGGCCACGAAGGAGCCGCGCCTTCTGCTGCTTCCTCGCAGAGGACAGCCAACCAGGAGACGACGCATCTCCTAGCCAACTCCATGGCTGACGAGGTCACACTCACAAGTGGAGAGAGAGCGGGCACGGCGGCCAGGAGAAGCAGCGACAGAGTTAGCATGCAGAGAGAGAGTAGAGGTTGGCGGATCGGCAGAGAGAGAGCGAGAAAGGGGAGGGAAAAGAAGGAAAGAGGAGAGAGAAAAGAGGTAGAGGAGAAAGAGAGAAGAGATAAGAGAGGAGAAGAGATAGAAGAGAAACAGAGAGAGAGAGAGAGAAATAAGGGGGGGGGGCGGTGTAGGAAAGAGATAACTGCCGATCAGCCATCCCCCACACAGCTAACACCAAAAGAAGATCTGTAGCCGATTTAAATTCAGCAGTTGTTTTCTTTGGAATAAAAAAAATAGAATTAGCCGCGAAATTTATTTTTTTTAAGATTATTAATTTCCAACATTACAAGTTTTCTGCTTTTTTTTCTCGGCTACGCATCGCTGTGCTTTTACTGTAATGTGCACATTGTTTGCTTTTCTTGTTCAATTATTTTTAAGCAAAATCTCTAACGCTTTAAATTTAAACATTAAAAAATCTCTATTTCCTGTAGGTTTGCATCGCTTGGTGATCATGATTTGACAAATGTTTTGACTCCTTCGCCAAACGATGATTTATGGCTCCAAGCACGGAAAAAGTGTTCGTAGCGAATAAGCGTTCCTTAAATTACTGCCCATTCTGCAATTTGCGTGTTCCTCTGCATGCCCATTTACCTTAGTCTTTCGCAATTTAAGAAGAATCACCTAACCACTCACTCATTACTCGTACGCATGAAAAGATTGTGCTAAAAAAAAATTCCCCCGCCTTCGGTTTAATCACCGTCATTCATGGGGCCACGCATGAGGATCCCTTTGTAAACCTATTCTCAGAGGTTAAATATACTTATTATAGAAGTTTTTTTTTTAAGTTAATATTGGGAATATTGGTAGACAGTGGATTGTTCTCAGCTTATTGAGATGAGAACCTGTGGCTCCACCCGGGTAAAAAAAAATAAGTCAAGTCTAGGGGACGAACCTTTAACTATAAAACTTGCTGCTTAACAGTATTGTTCTCAGAAAGGAATCTGTCTAAAGTTTATTGTATGCATTAATGGTGAATAACACGTCGACCGGAAGTAGGTTCAGGCATAGAAATAACAATCGAGTCAAACAGCTTCGAAATGTACATTGACATTCCGCGTCAGGAATGGTTTAACGAAGGTTTATATTTAAAAAAACTAGTTTTTTTTAGGAAAGGTATTAGGGATATTTTTTTCTAGCAGGGTTTTGCTTGTTTTACGACATATAAGTTTAATTTAAAAAAAGGCTTTTGTTACATTTTTTTTAATTAATGCCACAAAATTTTTAAATAGTCGAACGACAAATTGATTAAAGTTGATTTGATTTCTTTTAACCTCGTACTGATATTCATGCTTGCCTAGGCCCACATTGTGATTGACGGCTCTACAGACGACGTCCGCCTTCTGCCTTCAGTGTCCTCTCGCACTTCATCCTTTAGCATGATCCGGTACGAGAAAATTTTTTTTTTAATTTTTATTATTTTTTATTATTTATTTATTTATTTGGTAAAATAATATAGCTATTTGTTAGAATAATAATTTTTAAAACAGCATTAACTATTTTGAAAAAAATATATAATTCAATGTGAAAAATGCTAATGATTTAATTGGTGAAAGTAAGGAAAAGAAAGAAAAGAATACGGTATACAATGATTGTGATTGAGTGTACTGTGTACTTACCAGAGAGTAGGCCAGGTTTGGCCCCGCTGCGGTGCTGTGGTTCCCATTATTTTGAGAAGGAAGCAAGTTTTGCTATCAGAATCAATATCTCTTTTTGCACGTCTATTTAATTCTGCGCTGAATCTTTTAGCCGCCTTGACATTTGTCCAGCTTTTTAGCGGTTTGATTCGACACGTGCTATTGCCATTTTACTGTCTGACTATCAGCTCGTCCTTATCAGTGGTGCAAAAAGGTGTTGCGTGCCTAATGAAGGATGACTTCTTTTTTAAAAAAATTGTGCCACTAGAGATCCCCGTAGGCGAGAAGAGCGAATGATTGGGGAGGAGAGAATGGACAGCAAGCCGTATGATATTTGCCCACGCACATAAGGTCTTCTGGATGGGAGGCGCATAGGAATGAGAGAGAGAGGAAGAGAAAGAGAGAGAGAAAGAGAGGAAGAGGGAGAGAGATAGAGAGAGGGAAGCAAGAGAGATAGACGCGATCGCATGAGAGATAGAGGTCAGTGATAATGAGAGGGAGAGATAGGCGTGAGATAGCGGGAAAGGAGAGAGGGAGAAAGATAGATAGAGAGGGACGAGAGGGTGAGAACAAATGAAAGAGATAGAAAGAAAAAAAAAAGAGACGATGTCAATGCAGGACAAGGATGAGAAAGTGGGGAAGGAAGAGGATCATCGAGACGAACTTGAGCATTGAGGAGCGGAGAAGAGAACTGCATAGATACAGAGGGGGGAGATGGGGTGAAGTGTGAGAAAGATTATGAATGAGGTGGAGAGAGTAAGATCATGAGAGAAATTGAGAGACACTGGGAAGCATGAAAGGGAAGATAGAGAGAGAGAATGAGTGAAAGAGAGAGAGAGAGCGAGACAGTGAGAGAGAGACTGTGTGTGTGTGAGAGAGAGTCAGTGAGAGAGAGAGAGAGGGAGGAAGGGAGATAGAGAGGGAGCGAGGGAGAGCAAGGGAGCAGCGGTTTCATGAGGTGCATTCATGCACCTCCTCGCCCCGAGTCCTACATGTTGGGTGGGGTGCGAGTGGTTGTGGTTGTGGTGTGCAAATACAGAGGTATGAATGGTGAAGGGGATGGGCTGTTTGCAATGATTGGCCCCCTCTAGGCACCAGGGCTGAGTCCAGAAGAGAGGGGAGAGGAGGAACTAGACTTGATATGCCATGTGTGAACTAGGGGAGAGAGAGAGGGGGTATTGGAGGAGAGATGGAAAGAGATAGAGAGTGTGGAAGAGAGATAAGAAGAGGAGCGGTAGAGAGAAAGAGAGGAGCGGTAAAGAGAAAGAGAGGAGCGAGAGAAGGAGAGAGCGAGAGAGAGAGATTGACAGAGGGAGAAGTCATCTAGAACGAGTACCTCACATCCGTTACTCCACTCCTCTTCAGATCGCAGAATGCAATTACCCGTCAACTTCTTGTATAGGTGTATCTGCGAATTTTTTTGAAATATTATCCTAGCATGCCAACTTGCTTCGCCAACTTTAGAAATTTTCCCTTCTTTGGTTCTCTTCCCGTCATTTCTCGCTCACTCTCTTTCTCTCTCTCTCTCTCTCGCTCTCTCTCTCTCTCTCTCTCTTTCTCCTCTCTCTCTCTCTTTCTCCTCTCTCTCTCTCTTTCTCCTCTCTCTCTCTCTCTTTCTCTCTCTCTCTCTTTCTCCTCTCTCTCTCTCTTTCTCTCTCTCTCTCTCTCTGTATTTCTCTCTCTCACTTTCCATTTTCATCATCTCTGCTTTCTGTTTCTCTACGCTACTGAGTCCTGCGCATTCTCTCCCTTCGTTACATTCTGCGAAGCTTTTCGGTTCATTCAACACCCAGATTCTCTTTCTCCCTTTCTTGGGACGTAGGGGGAGGCAGTGAGAGAGAGAGAGAGAGAAAAAATGAGAGAGAGAGGAGAGGAGAGAGAGAAGTGAGAGAGAGAGAAAGAGAGAGAGAGACGAACAGGAGATGTAAGCCTAGAAGCGGAGCAGAAGAACAAGCATGGACATAATGCTCACGTTCCCCTCGCAGGCCTCAGACTTCTCCACAATCGTATTCGTCTGTCTATTTTCAGGCTATTTTTATGACCCTTGCCCATCGTCTACTAACTCGATTCAGTGTGTTTTCCTTCGATCTCTGTATTTCTCTATCTTTATCTCTCTCTCTATCTATCTCTCTCTCTCGTCCTCGTCCTCTATCTCTCTCTCACACTTTCTCTCTTTCTCTATCTCTAGTTCTATTTTTCATTTTTTAATACATGGCTTTTCATTTCACTCGCTTTTCCCCAAACAGTATGACTATCCCGCTGTTATTTAATTTATGGTCACTACTTGTCGTCATCGCAAATTTTATCCATAACTCTTTCAGAGTCAATAGTTTTATGACGGATTAACGGATTGACTTTCAAACGCGTTTTGTATGGCGAAATTGGAATTATTCACCAGAGTAGTTAGTTGTCAGTAAAACGGATACTACTTTGAATATGGAGAAAGCGAGAGAAGCAGAGAGGGTGAGAGAAAGAGAGAGATGTAGAGAGAGAGTGAAGAAGAAGGAGAGAGAGAGAGAAAGAGAGAGAGAGAAAGAGAGAGAAGGTAAGAGAGGGTAGAAGAGAGAGAAGGAGGGAGAGGGTAGAAGAGAGAGAGAGAGAGAGAGAGAGAGAGAAGGAGAGAGAGGGTAGAAGAGAGAGAGCTATGGTGAAGTAAGAGAGTAAGATTACGCAGCCTATTTGCGGACCCTACCTCCTCTGACATTTCTGACAACGAGTGATATGATTACACGTTTAGCCAGCGTTTTGTGAAGGCATTAGACTTGTATTTCATGAATAATTTGGGACGGGGAGGGGGGGGGGCATTTGTCATTGTGGATGAGACTTAATTGTTTGTCTATCAGAATGCTATGGTATGACAGTGAAAATGGCTGACGATAGAAGTAAGGATTCTGAGAGAGGTAGAACAACATCAATTTTGTCATTTCCAATACGGCATGATAGAGCTTTGAACGATTGGAAATAAACCTGGCGGAAAATTATGCAAAAATAGAGCATTTTATGAGGTTTAATAAGGATACTTGTTGGAATATAGTGTAAAATATTATTGAGTAAATAATATAAAAAAATTTTAAAAATAAAAAGTAAATTCTGCTCTAATTGCGAACTAATTGCCAGAATTCTTTATCGCCGAATTGATAGAGAATTTTAGCTACATCACGTGAATTTAGGTTTTTTTTTTAAATATTTATCTCGCAAAACACAAGAGTCAATTTCTTGGAGGAAAATAGCCATTCTTTTTATTCACACTTTTTGGACTCCCCTGGGGGTTTTTTTTTCTGCTGCCTTCTCACACGCTTTCTCTCTCTCACACACACACACTTTCTCTCCATTTCTCTCTCTCTCTCTCTCCCTTGTTATCTTTTTACCCCTTTCACTCTCGTCGTATCTCTTCTCTCTTACTCTCTCACTCCTCCTCATCCACTTCTTTATCTCCTCTCCTATATGCCACTGCCAATTCCGAGATTGGAATTGAAAGCTTTCCTCGGCTCTTTTCTCATCACTTTCTCCATTTCTATCCTATCACAATCCCGCTTTCTCTCTTTTCCTTTTTATCTTCTTTTTTTCTTTCTTCTTTCTTCATTTTTCCATCTTCGAATGCTTTTCTTTCTACGTGCTTATGGAAAGGTCCTTCCCGATTGTTTAAATACTACTTTATCATGATTGAGGCGATGTCCAAGTTGAGTACGTTGCAATTAGAAACTTACTTCTCCAAGTCTCTCTCTCTCTCTCTCTCTCTCTCTCTCTCTCCTCTCTCTCTCTCTCTCTCTCTCTCTCTTATCCTATGCTCATCTCTATCTATTCGTCCATCTCCACTCCGTGCCTTTTACTCTCTCATATTCTATATAATCCTTGCTGTATTTCTCTCTACCTTTCTTTTGCTATCACGTTTTGATTCTTTGCGTTGTCCCTGGTTGCCTTTTTTTATTCGTAGTATTCTCTGTTTTCTTGACGATAGGGTGACGATTCTGATATTAAGACTACATCCGGCGAGGTTTGTTTATTGTCATTATGTTTACTTGCAAAAATGGATAGCGAAAACATGCACGTAACCTTTCAACGAATAAAAGCGGGAGATCTCGTTCTTGCATGGAGTCGGGGAGAAGGGGGGGGAGGAGAGGGAGAGAGAGAGATAGAGAGAGAGAGAGAAAATTGAGAGGTGGTCAGAGAGAGTAAAAGTTGAGACAGAGAGAGAGAGAGAGAGAATTTTCAGTGTACTTTGTAATCGCATGAGCTATTATTTTGGTGTAGTGGCGCAACTCTTGACCCTCTTCCCTGTTCCGCGCATTTGCACGGTACCACGAATATAGAATAGACCCTTTGCAATTGGGGGGTTCACTTACTTTAGGACAATTTATCTTGTCTTGTTAATTTATGTATAGTACTTTTTGTGTAATAAGTAATGTTATTGTTCATGACGGGAACATTGATTAGAATGTCACTGCCCTTCGGCGGATATTTATTTATTTGGAATGAGTGGTTGGGGATTCTGGGGGTAGAAGTCGTGATGAAATGAAAAGAACGAAGATTGTGTTGAGAGGTCCCAGGGTGGTGGTACTCCTCTTGGCGGAAAAAGAAGGAGGAAGATACCTATCCATCCAATCTCCCTGTCTGTATACTCTCTTTCTCTCTCTCTCTCTCTCTCTCTCTCTCTCTTTCTCTCTCTCCCTCTCTCTCTTTCTCTTTTCCTTTACCCTCGTTCTTTTTCTCGCTGTCTACCTCTCTGTCTCAAACCTAGTCTATCATTATTTTGCTCTCTCTCTCTCTCTCTCTCTCTCTCTCTCTCTCTCTCTCTCTCTATTTCTCTCCTATTCTGCACTCCTCTCACTCCTATCGGCGAGTCCCCACCGCGTGGGAATAATCCGTGTCACTTCTTCTCTCCTTTCTCACTCTACCTCTCTACCTCGCAAGTCCTACCGCTTTCCGCTCCTTTTTCCTCCTCTTCTGATCTCCCCAATTATGTTCCACAATTGTACTTCTATCGAGAGTGGGTCTATAATATATGTCGATTTATTTGATGCTTTAATAGAATGAAAATTTAAAAAATAATAAATTTATTTACATTTTTTTTATTCTCTCTCATTTGCTTCCTATTTCCCCTCAATTTCCTAGCTTTTGACGACTATTTCCTGCAAGATTTTTTTGCTGCTTTTTCATAATCATTTTCACAGAAACTCAAAAGTCTGCAATACGTGCGTACATAGTGCAGGTGACCTTGTGCAAATTCTGAGGACGGAGGATTATGTCGTTGACCTTTTCATTCACTGTTCTCATAAAGATTCCTTATCGCCTAGAGCAATAGTTATTTTAAGGTTAGACTTTAAAGAAAAGTTTAATGCGTCTGTGCTCCCTAAATGAAATACATTTTACCCTACCATAATTCCGAATGTGGAATTGGTTACTTGCGAACATGTTTGTGAAGTATGGCCCACTTTCTTCCCACCTTGTATTATCCTGCACTTGCACAGTTTCTTTACTTGATATGGAGGATATATGGATTAGAATGCGGTTTCATTTGCTCTACCTGTCTAATATCTCTGTTCTCTGTCCACTCTCTCTCTTTCTCTCTCCTCTCTCTCTCTCTCGTCCTCCCTCTCTCTCTCTCTCTCTCTCTCTCTCTCTCGCTCGCTTTCTTTCGTTTGGTCAATCCTTCCCATCTTCGTCAATTCGCCCTCCCCTTCCCTCATTTGAATCCATCTCCCAACAGACTGTACAAGTGTAGCCCACCATATCTGTCCAGCTGCTGGGCATATGTTTTTCATTTAGCTGGCTCCTTGATTTATAATTTTAAAACACCACGGCTATAGATGAAGAGAAGAGATGAGACGGCACCGGGGAAGTAGAAGTAGCAGAGCCATGAGAAAGTGGAAGGTGGACTGCACGAAAGAGGGCTGTTTGACACCTTGCAAGTGGAAAAGATCATGGGAAAGAGAGGTTGAAGATGGAATGAGAGAGGGAAAGAGAGAGGGGGAGAGAGATAGACAGACCAAGAGAGAGAGGGAGAGAGATAGACGGACCAAGAGAGAGAGAGAGAGAGAGAGAGAGAGAGAGGGAGAGAGAATAGAAAGAGCGAGAGAGAGGAGAAAGACCGAGAGAGGGAGAGAGAGGAGAAAGAGCGAGAGAGGGAGAGAGATAGACAGATCAAAAGAGAGAAAGAGCGCGAGAGAGAAAGACAAAGAGAGAAAAAAGGAGGAGTGATTGCGGTGAGAAAGAAGGGTTGCGAATACGAATGAAATCTATTATTCCGCCTTTATTTTGGCTGCATTTGGTCATGAGCCGTCTTCCTTATGTAAACGTTGCTTCCCATCTCTATCTCTCTGCCGATCTCTCTCTCTCTCTCTCTTTGTTTTCCTACCTCTCATGTTAAAGAGAGATACCACCTACCTGTTCGTTGTCAGCTCCATTTTAGAAAGTGGTTGGTAATCATTCTCCAGTGGTCGTCTTATTTGTGCAAGGCTAATTGTCAAGCCAGAATATTTCTGGCTTTAGCTCTTCAATTGTACGATTTCCTCCGTCTTTTTTTGTTTTTTTTTTATATACGAGGTTTTTCATTACCGCTGAGAACTTTTTTTGTGTAAACGTAAGCGAACTTTATTTGTATCAATTGACTTTTAGAACCGCCTTTCTCTGAATTTAGCATCGAGCTAGTTTAATATGGATTATCACTTCTAATCTACTGCTGACGATGAATAGAGGCCCTTCAATCACACTAGGGTACTTTCATTCAAAACGCTCACTCCGACCATCCGTTGCTTGCACTGAAAGGAGAGAGTAGAGAGAGAGAGAGAGAGAGGAGAGTGAGAGGCTAGAGTAGACAGAGAGAGAGAGAGAGAGCGAGGGAAGCAGAGAGCGAATTCAGGGGCACTTTTCAGCTCCAGCCAGAGCACTGCATGCCATTGAAAAGGAAGCGAGCACTCGAGTTTCCCTTATTATATTCTTCTGGCCATGCCCGAGCCACAAGTGGCTAGGACTCTCTTACTTTATAGCCTACCCCAGTCTCGGCCTCAAAATGGACACAAATTCTCTCTCTCTCTCTCTCTGTCTCTCTCTCTCTCTCTGTCTCTGTCTCTCTGTCTCTCTCTCTCTTTCTCGCATGCTCTCTTGCTCTCCTTAAAGGAAATATGTATGCACTAAGGTTTTTTTTCATTGAAAAATTTTCCATAAAAGTCGTCGCTTTGTAACAGCTCTCTTTTCAACACTCTTGAGTAGTTGCCTTTGTGTCTTCCTTTTTTCTGCGTTCTTTTCGTTCTCTATTTGTCTCTCTCTCTCTCCCTCTCTCTTTCTGTCTCCCTCTCTATCTCTCTCTCTTCCCTTCAGAGACTCTGCCGCTAAGTAAGTCGCTAAAAGTCCATGTGGGTGGCAGACGTCCCATGACCGCTTGTCGTCATGGTTTCTGGAGTATTTCTTTCTCTAACAAAAGATAGATTTGTTCCATTATTCTTTCAGCATAATTTCCTTTCCACTCTCTCTCTCTCTCACTTCCTCCCTCTCTCTCTCTTTGTCTGTCTGTCTGTCTCTCTCGTTCTCTCTCTCTCTCTCTCTCTCTCTCTCTCTCTCGCGCGCGCGCTCTCTCGCACCTCTCTATTCTGCTTCCCTCCAGTTTATCTTACCGAATGTTCGAGTTGCACAACCAATGTTCGTTTTCATACTATTTTTTTTCGAAGAGAGCGTCCCATGATTTTTAAAAGACAACCTATGCTTGTCTTTTATGCTCAGATCCGACATTGATTATTGATTGGGTGTTTAAATTAGCAAAATGGACTTTAATAATAATAATAATAATAATATTATTATTATTATTATTATTATTACCTTGCCATAGTCGCCCCGCGTCCCTGAAGCCCCTTCATTCCCGCGTTCACATCTCGCTTTGCTGAACTTTGTGTCTCGTCTTATCCCCATCACGAGAGGGAGCAAAGCGGATTTTGTACATGTATCCACACGAGATATAGAGTGAGAAGAGTCGGGGGAAGGGTCTAAGGGGTGCAGGAGCAATGAGGGGCCAGGAGTAGTGTTGGCAATCCCCCTGCCTCCCCCCTTGAACCATAGCGAATTTATGGCTGTCAAGTAGTTTCTAACTGCTATATTGTTTCTTTTGTGCCCCTTTTCTGAAAAAAAAACGAGGCTAAAAAAGGAGAAAAAAAGTTAGATAAACAATTTGCTGCTGTGCACC
>CALZFC010000103.1:1070000-1077500 GCA_945643635.1 Allodiplogaster sudhausi
GGGAAGAATTGCCAGGGGGCGGAGCCTAATAATTGCCCTTCAAATTTCCCGCCAAAACCGCCGCCGCTTCCGCCGCACCGCACAACAACAACATCTTCTACTACGGTATCGGCACGAGCGGCGGCCGGCTCAAATGGCCACGATAACTTTGTCGTGGTTAACGAGGGAGACGGAGGATCGGAGCAGAGGGGGACAGGATCGGAGCGGAGGGGGACAGGATCGTTGGGGACACGATCACTCGCCGGCACGAGCTCCGTCTCTATTAAGGAGGAGGATGAAGAGGAGGGCAAGAAGAAGAAGAGGTGGAGAGAGAGAGGGAGGGAGAGAGAGAGGGAGAGAGAGAGCGGGAGAGAGAGACAGAGAGAGAGAGGGAAAGAGAGAGAGGGAGAGAGAGAGAGAGAGCGGGAAGAGGGGAGAGGGACAAGAAATTAGAGAAAAAAGAACATTTATTAGGAGATTTATCGATTAAATTAAGAAAGTTACTATTTTTCCTTCAATAAGAGTTGCGAAAAATTCGAAATGCAAAAGATAAAGATCACTTGCAATTAAAAAGTGGTTAAATAAATGTAAAATGAAAAGAAAGTGGAACAATTTATAATTTATTTATAAAAAAGTATATTTATTTTCAATAGTAACGTCGTTGCTAAAATGGCGAAATAAATGCAAATGAAAAGAAAGTGAAACTATTTATAATTTATTTATAAAAAAGTATATTTATTTTCAATATTAACGTCGTTGCTAAAATGGCGAAATAAATGCAAATGAAAAGAAAGTGGAACTATTTATAATTTATTAATAAAAAAAAAGTATATATTTATTTTCTATATTAATGTCGTTACTCTAGCTGCTGCGCCAATCTGTTTGGCCGCCGTCGAGCCCTGCACTCGCGAACGGTCCGAATCGGATATGGTCCCGTGCTCACTGGCGCCGGCTCTTACACCAAGAACGTCGTCTGCAACCAGAAGTACAATGTCTTCTCGTTCGTGCCGCTGGTCAGTCATTTTTATGTCTCTTATGTCTCTCTCTCTCTCTCTCTCTCTCTCTCTCTCTCTATCTCTCTCTCTTTCTATCGCTCTCTCTCTCTATCGCTCTCTCTCTATCGCGCGCTCTCTCTCTCACTATCGATCTCTCTCTCTCTCTCTCTCTCTATCTCTCTCTCTTTCTATCGCTCTCTCTCTCTATCGCTCTCTCTCTATCGCGCGCTCTCTCTCTCACTATCGATCGATCGATCTCTCTCTCTCTCTCTCTCTCTCTCTACCTTCACTATTAAGTTTTTATCAGGTGTTCTTTCTTACTCTCTCCTCTCTCCCCTCCCTCTCTCTCTCACACACTCTTCTCTCTCTCTCGCACTCTCGCTATTTTCTCTTCCTTTTCCAGGTTCTCTTCCAGCAGTTCAAGTTCTTCCTCAATCTCTACTTCCTTCTCATGGCGTGCAGTCAATTCATCCCGATGATCCAGATTGGGGCTCCCATCACCTACTGGGGGCCGCTGGTGAGTTTGATAATTTAATATGAGAATTTAATAAACAAAAATAATTTTCAAAATCTCTAATTTAAGTGAGTTGCTCTTATTAACAATCAAATTATTTTTACACTTTTGTGAAAAAAGGGAGGGGAGGATTGAGGTTTATATACAGTTATTGTCGTACTTTTTTCCCTCTCTTCAAATATATCTCAGATGCCACGTTTTAGGTGAAATCTCTACCTGTTCCAGATGTGTCTTCTGATTATTTTAGCACTTTCCTAATAATACTGAAATACCGTAATAATTACCCGTGTTGTCTGGAAAGCCCAAATCTACCGTACTCTCCATTCCAGGGATTCGTTCTGACAATCACACTGATTCGCGAGGCTCTTGATGACTTTGTGCGCTTCCTCCGTGACAAGGAGATGAACAGCGAGCGATACGAGAAGTTATCGAGGGACGGCACGCGGGTTTGGACGAAAAGCTCGTCAGTGATGGCCTCTTCTAGGATACTGTAGATTTCCAGTTAGGATTCTGTAGATTTCCAGCTAGGATTCTCTATTTCACATTTATCCTCGTACAATAATTTGTCTTTTTTGTAGATGTAGCGGGTTTTTTTTTGTCATATCGCCAACTTGAGATCCTATATTTCCATTTGGGATATTTTCATCTTTAGAAACATTTAAAAAAATAGTGTTCTCCTTTAGCGACATTTCCGTCGGTGATGTTCTGGTGATTGAGAAGGACAGAAGAGTACCAGCAGATGTCGTGCTGCTGAGGACGTCGGAGAAGGTTTCAGAAGAAGAGTTTTTTTCTTTCTTCTTCTAACTCCTTATTTTCTTTTTTTCTTGGTAATAATGCTTAATTTATTTTAAAGTAGGCAGAGTAACAAAAAGGGAGGCATATGTTGTGAATATTTATTGTTAAAAAATAGTTATTTTATATTATAAAAAATAAGTAATTATTGGCACTAATAACTAGTATTAAATATTCACAGACTGGCTGCTTTATTCGAACGGATCAACTTGATGGTGAAACGGACTGGAAGCTCAAGCTCGCAATGGACTACACACAGAGATTGCCGACTGAGAGTGTAAGGAGAGAGAGAGAGAGAGAGAGAGAGAGAGAGAGAGAAGAGAGAAGATGGCGAGAGAGAGAGAGAGGAAGAGAGAGAATGAGAATTAGGCATAGGAGTGAATAGATGGGCGAAATGAGAAAGTTGATATGAAGAAAAACAAGAGATCTGCATCTATTCTCGCGTGGATAAACAAATCTTTTATTTTAAAATATATTTATTTCCATCCTTTTCATTCAGGACATCATGGACTTGAACTGCGAAATCTACGCCGAAAAGCCGCAAAAAGACATTCACGCTTTCGTCGGAACTTTTAAGGTTTGAGCATTGGTACTTTTTATCTTATGAAAAGGGTTTAATTTTTTCTTACTTTTCCCTTATCTGAAATGTTTACTTTTAAAACTTTGGAGTAATAAAATGCTCCATGTAACATCATGGATTGATTCTTTCCTTCAGGTCACCTCTGAGGATTCGGTCATTGATGGCTCGCTGAACGTTGAGAACGTGTTGTGGGCAAATACGGTGAGATCAGTAACTAACTGTATACTGTTTGTATACCAAGTATTTCCTCTGATAGAACATCTCTGAATGAATTTTTCTTTGCATTCTGCTTGAATAGAGAGCTCTAACAAATATGAAGCACAAATGGAGCAGACAAGAATATCATTTGACCAACAGGTTCTAAAACTAAGGGGTTAAGTTGAGTAAAAAGAGAAGATGGTGTATAGCAATCGCACTTTTGTAATTAATAAAACATAAATATTCCATCAAATTATTTAAACTGTGATCACTTGAAAAGGATTGAAGCTAAACTAATTGTGTTGATGTTTGTATTTTTCCTGCATTAAGAAATGAATGAAAAGTTTAAAGAAAAAAATGATGAAAAAATTAGGTCAAACGTATTTCTAATTATTTTCTTCTATTAAGGTTGTGGCTAGTGGTACGGCACTTGGAATTGTTGTCTACACCGGAAGGGAAACTCGCTCCGTCATGAACACGACTCTGCCAGAGAGCAAAGTGGGCCTTCTCGATCTGGAGGTGGGCGAAGCTTTGGGATTATTTTTTTTAAATAAATTTATTTTACTTGTAAAATATTGGCAAGATTTTCTCTTATTTTTTTTTTGTTGAATAACGAGAAAAAAAAAACATTTTGTCACGTGTTCTGTATCCTTTGTGTGCATGTGAAGTCGGTGGAGTTTAAGAGTATTGAAGATAATAATAAATTATCGAACTGCTCCTAGAATTTTTTTATGGCCTTTAGATGCATAAGATCGCGTCTTAAAATGAAATGTTCTTCAGGTGAACAATCTGACCAAGGTCCTCTTCCTGTTCGTGTTGCTCCTCGCATCTGTGATGGTTGTCATGAAAGGCGTTGATTCGATGTGGTGAGATATCGTGGTCTATATTTGGGTCAATAATAACATGTATAAATAAAGAGTCTATATGATAGTAAAAATAATAATAATAAAATATATACTTTTTATGATACCAAAAATAAGCATTTTTTTTAAAGGTACCGCTACTTGATGCGATTTGTACTTCTTTTCTCCTACATCATTCCCATCTCTCTTCGAGTCAACCTGGACATGGCCAAGGCTCGTATTTAATTCATTTGTTATGCATTATTATTTGTCCCTGAAGCGCAATGCGAAAAGTTATAATTTAATTATATTGTGATATATTTTTTCCCTCTTCTGACTAGCTTCATAATTGTGAAGTTCATGAGCTAATGAGCCAACAATAAGTAATTGAAACGGTGAAGCCAAAATGTTTTTTTATTAATTTACTCCCTTACATATTAAAGCAAAAAATTTTTCTCGACTTTAAATATCTTACTTTATCTACTCCAGAAATGTGGTTTTTTTTTAAATTTTATTTTATGTATGAAGTAACTTTCTCTACTCTTATTTATAAAGCAAGAGTGTTTTTTTGTTCTTGTTTATTAATTACCTTTTTCTACTCTTATTAATAGGGCAAGAGCTTTTTATATCATTTATTAATTTTTTTATATTATTAATTTTAATTTCCAGCTTTTCTTCGCGTGGCAAATCGGCCGCGACCGCCAGATCCCGGATACGGTAGTTAGGTCGTCGACGATCCCGGAGGAACTCGGCCGAATTTCCTTCCTGCTCTCAGACAAGACTGGCACGCTCACCAAGAACGAAATGCACTTTAAGAAGGTATTAATATCTTTTTTCGCACTTTGCCAATTTTTTTATTGATGTACTTTATTTCTTTTTCTTATAGTTTTTTTTCTTGACTATTATAAATCATTTGTTTACTTTTTATATGGGAAAGAAGTTATTTTTTGATTATTAAAAAATATATAAAAGAGAAAGTAATGTTGTAAAATTATTATCAAGCATTTGCAAAAAAAGATTATATGAACGAGAAAGTAGTTATTTACTTACTTTACTTAAGTAAAGTAAGTATGTAAGTAAAGTAGTTATTGATCTACCTCCATGATATTCACTCGCAGATCCACCTGGGCACTGTTGCATTCGGTGCGGATTCTTTCGAAGAAGTTGCGCAGCACGTGCAAAAGGCATACGGAGGAAGACTCGCGAAGCACTCCATCTCGGCAAAGCTGCAGACGGCGGTTGAGGTGGAGGATGAGAGAGAGAAAGACATAGAGAGAGAGAGAAAAAAGAGAGAGAGAGAGAGAAGAAGAAGAGAGACATGAGAGGGGGGCTCTAGAGAAGCAGAGATTAGAGAGAGGGAAAGAGAGAGGGAGAGTGACTATAGAGAAATAGAGATTAGCTAGAGGGAAAGAGAGAGGGGGAGATGGAGAGAGAGAGAGTGACTATAGAGAAATAGAGATTAGCTAGAGGGAAAGAGAGAGGGGAGATGAAGAGAGAGAGAGAGAAGAGAGAAATGAGAGGGGGGCGGGGCTTTAGAGAAACAGAGATTAGAGATAGGGATAGGGACTATAAAGAAAGAGAGATTAGAAAGAGAGAGAGGGGGAGATGAAGAGAGGGAGAGAGAGAGAGGGATAGAGATAGAGAGAAAGTATCAGTTGCTTTGAAGGATCTATTACTTTTTATAAATTGTTAGCGTTTTCCTTGACTGACCATGAGCATTATGAATATACCATTAGAACATGCTTTATTTAGAAAGTAGTAAACATATTTACTTTCTTGCACCAAATTCTGTTTCTGATTCCAGGCAATTGCTCTGTGCCACAACGTCACTCCAATCAAGGAGAGCGGAACGACGGCCTACCAGGCGGCGAGTCCAGATGAGGTAAAGATATCTCTCTGTCTCTTTATTTATCTCGTCTCGTCTCGTCTCTCCCTCTCTCTCTCTTTCTCTCTTCACCTCGTCTCTCTTGTCTCGTCTCTCTCTCTGTCTCTGTCTCTCTGTCTCTCTCTCTGTCTCTCTCTCTTTCTCTTTTTCTCTCTCTTTATCTTGTCTCTCTCGCTCTCTATATCTTCTCTCTCTCTCTCTCTCTCTCTCTCTCTCTCTCTCTCTTGCCTAACTCTCTTTTTCAACTTCTTATCACTGAGCCAGAAGAAAGGGAATCAATAATTGCATATTAACCGTTAGCTCAAAATGATTTCCTTGATTACGAGAGTATCTTCCAGGTCGCCCTCGTGAAGTGGACGGAGGCAGTCGGAGTGGCGCTCACCTACAGAGATCCATTCTCGATGCAGCTGCATCTGGCTGGCGGAGAGACGAGGTTCTCTTCTTTTCTTCTTTGCTCTCTCTTTCTCTCTCTCTCTCTCTCTCGCTCGCTATATATCCTCCCTTTTTTGTTTTCTCTGAATTTTTCCCTTCAAACAAACGAAAGTATCCAAGTAAGTGGGTATTTGTTAGTATATTGGAAGTGTTTTGTGCTATTTTATTTAATAAATAAATATGTAAACATGTTTTCATCTTACTGATTCAGATCCTTCCACATTCTGCACGTCTTCCCATTCACATCAGAAACGAAGAGAATGGGCATAATTGTCAAGGTTTTTTTTTCTTAATCTTCTTTCTTTTTTTCTACATTTTTCCGAAGATTAAAAAATCCTGGGTTTTTCCTTTTTTTATTGTGATTTTTTTTCAAAAATAAATTTCTGGTTTAATTAATTTCTTTATTAGGACGAGACAACGGACGAGATCGTACTTCTGATGAAGGGAGCAGACACGGTGATGGCAGGCATCGTTCAGTACAATGACTGGCTAGAGGAGGAGTGCTCCAACATGGCCAGAGAGGGTTAGAGAACGAGAGAGAGAGAGAGAGGGTTAGATAACGAGAGTGTAAGAGAGAGAGAGAGAGGATTAGAGAACGAGAGTGTGTGAGAGAGAGAGAGGGTTAGAGGACGAGAGTGTAAGAGAGAGAGAGAGAGAGAGGGTTAGAGGACGAGAGTGTAAGAGAGAGAGAGGGTTAGAGGACGAGAGTGTGTGAGAGAGAGAGAGAGGGTTAGAGGACGAGAGTGTAAGAGAGAGAGAGAGAGGATTAGAGAACGAGAGTGTGTGAGAGAGAGAGAGGGTTAGAGGACGAGAGTGTAAGGGAGAGAGAGAAAAAAAAACGAGAGTGTAAGAGAGAGAGAGAGAGGGTTAGAGGACGAGAGTGTAAGAGAGAGAGAGAGATGGTTAGAGAACGAGAGTGTGTGAGAGAGAGAGAGCGTTAAAGGACGAGAGTGTAAGAGAGAGAGAGAGAGAGAGAGGGGGTTAGAGGACGAGAGTGTAAGAGAGAGAGAGAGGGGGTTAGAGGACGAGAGTGTAAGAGAGAGAGAGGGGGTTAGAGGACGAGAGTGTAAGAGAGAGAGAGAGGGTTAGAGGACGAGAGTGTAAGAGAGAGAGAGAGAGAGAAGGTTAGAGAACGAGAATAGGCGAGTGAGAGAGAGAGAAGGTGAAGAAATGGACAGAAAGAGCAGAAAAGAGGTGAATTCTTGTTTATCGCTCCTATTTCAAAGAACTTGAGTTTAATTGTAAATTCGATTAGGGTGGGAAACCTGAACTTCTGGTTTGAG
>CALZFC010000103.1:1082500-1142500 GCA_945643635.1 Allodiplogaster sudhausi
TCCCAGTTCCCATTGTGGCCATAAGAAAGAAGGAGGAAGCGTTTCAAACCATTCATTCTCGTACCGCATTCCGTTGTGTTTTGTGTTTTTCCCTCTTACCATATGGCCATTGTATCGATTTGTCTCCATCAATTTCGAGGTGCCCTTCTGATAATGCATGGAAACTATCATCACACGGATAGTAGTGGACCTCCAAGCTACAGTAATCGGAGTCTTTGAGAGCCATGTTTTATCTTCTACGCTAGCTTTCTATGGTATTAAATTTCTATGCCTTTGTAACTCTTTCTCTCTCTCTCTCTCTCTCTCTCTCTCTCTCTCTCGCTCTCTAACTCTCTAGTATCCAATTTCTATGTCTATCTTCTTCACTGTCTTTCCTCCCCTCTTTTTTTTCTCTCTCTTTCCCTCTTACTCTCTCCCTCTCTCTCTCTCTCTCTCTCTCTCTCTCTCATTCTCTATATTTTCCTGATTTAACGAAGATTCTGGGTCCACGTCAACCTTCGACTTGCAGTGCCGGGTAGCTGATAGCCCTGTCATGTGTTCTGTTCCTGCTTTCTAGGCTTCTTCTTCTTCTTTATTTCCCATTTTCCTTTGGCCGTCCTTTTATCATTTTCCTGGCACATTGCCAAAGATTGGCGACAAATGAAAATTATTCGTAACAATCGATGGAATAAATAAAGGATGCGCGTCACTTTAACTGCTTTGCTGGGCGTGTCGTGTATTAATTGTATTTATGATGTATTACTGACTGATGTGCTATTGTTTTCCTGATGCCTACCACATGGCCCCGGCTTATATCTGTAAGCCTTTTTGTGTGTTGGTCATCTTTTTGCGTACGTGCACATCAGAAGGAAGTAGTAAAATTATGCGAATATTGACGACGTGGATATTTTATGCACATTTCCCTCCCTTGAATAAACGGTTTCAACATCAATCTTTGAACACAATCTCGTTCTTTTATTTCATGGCCGTATGAATAACTAAAAGGAATCTAAAGTAGAGCGTGCTGGTGTAAATTGCTGATGGATGCATAGTGTATTTCAAGGACAAGCATGACGTGGTGCGATTCATGACACCAAAATGTCGATGGGCTTGTCCGTTCATTGTGATGAATCGTTGTTGATTGAAGTCGGTTGCTAGGGTTTCGCGTGGCGTGAAACAAGGGATTTTGTGTTAAGCCTTTATAAATTACGAGTTTGAGGCTAGCCGTAGACTCAAATTGTCCTATATCTCGTTCGATTTCCTTGTTTCTGAAGGCTTGTATTGTTTCGTAAGATTTGTTAAAAAGAAGTTGATTTTCTTCTCTTGTACTAATTTGCCCTGTATCAATTTGAGAATGGGTCTTCCACTCATGGTCGGCTGCTACCTCGTGGCGCTAGCGCCAGCTGCGGCCATCTTCGCCAAAATCATCGCGCCAGACCCGCTCAAGATCATATTGTTCGTCTTTGGGTACGTTGTTTTCATTTGGATTGGATTCGTTTTTCAGTGTTTCTGAGATATTGCTTTTTTTTGGATTGAAAGAGCACTTGACCGATACAGTGAGTTTTACTAGATTTGTGTGTGTGTGAATTAAAAGTAGAAATAAATACGTAATTCCTGCTATATTTCTGAATTTTAAGAGAGAAATAGTAATTCCTGATATATTTCCCATGTGTATTTGAAAGGAGAAAGGAGTAATTATTATATAGTTCTAGTGTGAATTTAAAACGACAAATAAATATTTTCTAATATATTTCTAGTGCGAATTTAAATGGATAAGTAAAATGAGAAATAAATAGGTAAATATATTTCTAATGTGAACTTAAAAGGAGAAATAAGTAATAGTTCCAGTGCGAGTTTAATATTCGAAATAAAGAATTCCCTTTCCAGTGCCTTCATGTGGCTTCTCTCGCTTCTCGCCACGTCCTTCATTTGGTTTGCCGTCTTGCCACTCCGTGAGCAGATGTGGTTAGTAAAGTAGCAAATAAAAAAAATGATAGGGTACTCCAGATGCCCTATCACCTCATATAAAGGGAATGTTTAGGAAGGTTATTGTTTTCTTTTCTTGCATCAATTCTTTACTTATGCCTATCGAATTCTTGGACCGCGCTTTTGGGGTACTGTACTATTCTGGCGACGTACTGTACTGAACATTTTTTTAATCAAGATGATTTGTCTTCGTTTAATGCGCTATTTGCGCAGCGCACTAGAAGAGTGATTTCTTTTATATTGATTTAGTATTCTGATGATTTGAAGGGAAAGCTTTGAAAGCCGAACATAATTAATCTTCTTAGATTGCCAATTCCGGCCTTTTCCAGGTTCTCGCTCATCATTTCTCTAGTGCTGCAGGAGCTGGCTCGAATCGCTTGCTTCGTGTTGCTAAAGAAGGCGCAAAGGTCTCTTATTATGCACTTTAAAGGAGATGTTACCAATCTTGTTTTTTTTTGTTCCTTGACAAGTTTCTGATAAGTCAAAAGTTTGGATTTGTTTCGGCTTATTCAAGTACGAGTATTTATCGATTGAATTCCTTTGCATATCTTTGTTATATGGATCTCTCCATTTTCGGTCTTTGATCTCTCCCCTACTCATCATTCTTTGATCTTTCGATTTCCAGAGGCCTCTCTACACTATCGGCACGAAACGTCGCGCTGGCCACGGGCTCCTCTGGCGCCTCAGCCACTGAAGCCGTCCGCCCCCTCGCACACGCCAGGCATCTCCTCGCATTGGTACGCACTTCTTATAGCACCCCCTACCACCATATACCCCCTCTGCTACCACCCCTTCCATCCCTCTCGCAAGAACAACATTCCTCAGACCCAGCACGTTTGGTGAACTTAACGAATTTAAGCCAGTTAGATCGTTCTTCCTCAATTGGACATTCCTATTTAACAATTTGACCGGAACTTGTGGTCAATAGTTCGCTTTGGAATCCAGCTCTCTGTCTCTCTTATTTTCTCTCTCTTTCTTTTTGTCTCTACTTTCATCCCTTCTCCCGATCCCTTTTCATCATAAAATGACTCCTTCTCAGGTATGCGGCACCGGAATGGGAGTGACTGCTTCTCTCTTCATCTCAATGAACGTCTTCGCTGCACTCGCTGGCTCTGGAGTCATTGGCGGCCTTCCGGCAACAATGCAATCGGGGTGAGAACCAGGGAACTTTTGAATGTTTTGTTGCGAAATTTGAAAAAAAGGGAAAGGAAAGAATGCTCGTTGATCTATGTGGAATAATCGAATTTTGCTTAAAACGTTATGGGAGAAGCACTAAAACGCAAACAAATAATTATCAGTGAAATGATGAAGAAAGAGCGAAAGTTTGTGATTTGCATCGGGTTTCGTACGAATAAATTTTCCTGGCGGGAAGTTTAAATGTAGATGTTCTTTCTTCTCTTCAGTGGAGTGCTGCACGTGGCCGTCTCCCGTTACCTGCCCCTGCATCTCGCACTCTCCGCCCTGCTTCTTTCCCTCCTTCACATCACGTGGACTATCCTGGTCAGTTGAGATTACGGTATATTTCGTTGACGCACTAAAAAGGCATTCACTATCCAAACACACTAAAAATGCCGTAATTTTTTTTTCGTTCTACACGATACTGTGCATCAGAAAGAGGGTTTCCTAATAAGCGTCGAAATACAATAGAAGTGTAATTCGACTGTTGGTAATCTTATAGAAGACTTGTTGTTCCGCTCTACCTATGGTATCCTGACAAGGTATTTTTATATGCGTTATATTAGACATTATGCAAAACTAAGTAAAAATAATAATCATAATAATATAGTAATAATAATAATTAACAAAATGAATTATGTAAGATGAAAAAAGAAGGGGAAAAAGAAGTAAACTTCAGGTCTGGGATTCGTGCCATCGTTTCTGGCTGCCGCCACGAGCCGAGGGCGCCATCTCGCCGGCAGTTGATGAAGCCGGCGGAATCACGAGCTTCAAGTCCATCACAATCGCTATCACTACACACGCACTGTCCACGGGAACAGTACGAGAATTAATTAATTAGGAATTCTAGAAAAAAAGGAAAATGTTGAGACATTGTGCGATCGGAAAAAAATAAATAAAAAATCATTATGTTTTTTTTATTTTATAAGCAATAGCAATAGTAGTATTTTTTTTATTTAAATGAATTTTTTAGCCAGAAAAAAATTGCAGAGCTAAATTTTTGTATACCTTGTGGACTCATGCAATAATAATAATAACAAAGTTAATTAAGTGCGTTATGTCATTGAAATAAAAAGAAGCGCGCAGAGTCTAGTTATTACACTAAATTTAAAGACGATATTTTTTTATACTTTTGTAATGCAGATTAACTTCTACAATAATAGTAAAAATAATAATAAAACGAATTATCATTATTAGTATCAGAAACAACATTAATTAATGTTTTATGGCATAAAAAGGGGAAATTTTCAGAGTTACCTCTCTGGCGCGGGCCTCGGCTCGGCGGCCATCGGAGTGAAGGCGGCCCTTCTCCTCTTCAACACATGCTACATCTACACCATCATCCGGCATGACTCTGTCACGGGGCTCTTCCGAGGTGGGGTCTGGATGAAGGGATGAAATGCACCCTGATAAGGGCCGATATCGGACCCTAATAGTGGGCATATTCTTGATATGGGTCTGATATAGGTTCCCGTAAGCAGTAATGTACCCTGCCTTCCGGGCCCTATATCCACCACCCACACTTTTGTTTTCATTTGGGTCTCATTCAGTGGCGTTTATTCGCTGTTTTGGATAAGAAGATTGTACTGTCACTGCTTTCATTCACAAATACTGTGACGCGGGAAAATGGAAAATTAACAAAAAATATTACTTAATTCTATGTAACAATAAAAAAACTAAATATATAAATAAAACAAGAATAACAATTATCATTTTCAGAGTTGGCATTCGCCCTCCGTGACTGGCTGACTCTGGCAGCGTTGCGAGCGGCGATTAAGGGGGTGAGATCACTCTCTCTCTCTCTCTCCCTCTCTATCTCACGCTTCTTTCTCTCTCTCTCTCTCTCTCTGCCTCTCTCTCTCTCTCTTTGTCTGTTTGTCTCTCTCTCTCCCCCCCCATCTTTCAAACTTATGATTCTTCATATCTTTGCTTCCTCTCCAGAGTCGTTGCTCGGCGGGCGACGACAGTTCCGAAGTGGCGGAGTCGAATCCGGTAGTCGCTGCTCGTAGTCCTCTTGCAGGAGAAGGAGAAGAAGAAGCGGAGAGACCCGCGGGAGACGGCGCGAGGCGAAGGGCAAATCGGAACTAGAGGAGTTGATTAGGTCACGGTAACTGAAGTCTCCCCTCAGGGTATATATCTCACCCCACCATGTATACACGTTGATTAACCCTATTCCTTAATTAGGGCATTGTTAACCTTATCGTATAATCCCCCCTAACCATGATCCAATCCAACCCTCTAAAACATCAATTGAAAGGGTCCTAATATAAATTTTTTTTTTGTTCACATGCGGACTTCTTCTTGCCTGTCTGATAATTGTATTTTTTTAGTGCGCTTGAAATGCATAAGAACACATCTTTTCCTGAGCTCCTTTTATATTTATTCTGTCGAGCATTAATGTGTTTCTCTCTATTATGATCTCGCAACTTGTACAGGTGTAACTAACGTATTTAATTATTTATTTTATTTTCCGTATTTTTTCTCATTTGCTTATGTGGTGACGTCACCCGAGATGAATTGATAAATCAGGAATGTGTTACTATTCTTGGCGTCTTTGCTTGTAGATTTTTGAAAGGAAAAAAAATGTAAAAGAAATTCCGTTGAAATGTGTATTTTCCTCATGCAGTCCAAACGCGAAAGTGTTGAAAATGTGATCCAGCAATGCTTTCTAATCTGGCCGTCGTCGAAACCCACAAATCAGGTGGCTCAAGGTTGAGCCGTAATTGTAAGGGCCAAGATTAACAGAACAAGTATCACGGAGTGTGTGAACAGCCTTTTCTTAGCCGGCGACTGAAAGGTTTGGTTTGATTCGGCCGATAAAAGGGATATCTCGTGTGAAGTGCCATACCATGTTTACGTGCAAGAAATTGGCGAGGCGTGACAAGCAGCTGTTGGTGAGAGAGAGACGAGATTTGGAGGAGAGGGTGACCGAGTGTAAAGGAGGGTGAAGGGGAGAGAGAGAGACAAAGAGTAATGAGAGAGAGAGAAGTGAAACAGATATAGAGCTAAAGAGAGAGAGAGAGAGAGCGAGAGATGTAGAGGAAGAGAGGGAGATGTAGACGGAGAAACAGAGAGAGAGAGAGAGAGAGCGAGTGAGAGAGAGATGTAGGGAGAGAGAGAGAGAGAGAGAGAGCGAGTGAGAGAGAGATGTAGGGAGAGAGAGAGAGAGAGAGAGAGAGATGGGAGGCCTGCTCGTGGTCATCGCCAGTTGCCCCTCCGCATTCGATCGGTGTCTCATCGCTCTTCTTTCTGCTCCCGTACACGGAGATTTCTAACAATTCCTGGCAGCATACATCTGCCTGCAAACGTCACGCAATGATTTCGATGAATTGGGTATGTACGAGCAATTATTTTATTATTCGTAATCTACTTTTTTTTTTAAATATATATTTCTATTCTTGAAGCAAAACAACGTTAGACTGCTCAGAATGCATGAATCTGTCATGACCGGCGCCCAGTAGCCGAGACCGTAACATGGAGTCCCGGGGAATGACAACTACATACGAGCATGTACCGCCCGTTTGACGTCTCTCCATGCGTATGACTGATTGTATGGTGATTTTTATTGACTGATTTTTATTCGTGGTACTGTGATAGTTATATGCATTATTTCATGTATTTTCGCATGAATAAACGATATATTATGGCCTCCTCAGTCATGCACTGCCATGCCCGGGGCCAGAGCTGGCCGCAGCGGAGACCACGCCTCGAAGAACAGCCTCCGCTGCCATAGGGTTCGCCGAATTCAGGTTGGAGGCGACTGCCCCCAAGGCCTAGCTCCCTCTCTCTATCCCATTCTCTCTCTCTATAACCATTCTCTCTCTCTCCCTCTCTCTCTCTCTCTCTATCCCATTCTCTCTCTCTCTTTCTCTCTCTCTTATAATTATGCAAGAAAGGTAACAAGGAAATAAAGCTCTCTACATTTAAAATGTAAACATGTCCTTAATCTAAGACGCAGCGGCTAGAGGACCTTCATAAGGTCGCCCGTACCCGACCGTATAATATTTGATATTGGCTATTTCACAAATAAATATCCTTTTTTTCGGTACAGAAAATGCCCTCACTCGGCGACTACGCTCGCTCTCTCGAGCATCAGATCAAGAGAATGGAGCAGGACAATCAGCTGATGCTCCTCAAACAACAACTGGTGCGTGCCAAGGGACCAGAAGAGGAGAACTTGGCGGCATTCTGGAAAAGAGGAGAGGCTGCCCTCAAGTGCCTGCCAGCTAGTCTTGCGAGGAACAGCCGAAAAGACTGGCAGGCACTCCGGGCCACGGATCTCCCCCACCCATGTTTCTCGTCAGCTGTTTCTCTTCTCCTTAACTGATAAACGCTTTCTAAAATGTTCTCTGGTATGAACCGTCAAACGGGGAGATACGCCACATGTATGTAAGTATCTACAAAGATCAGAGTGCCGGCGGCCACAACAAAATAATTGTAAGGGCCCATCCTCCTGAGCCAGGCGATGTTAGCCGTGTAAAGAGGTATCTCGTGTGAATCGCCATATCATGTATACTTGCAAGAAATTGGCGAGGCGTGACAAGCAGCTGTTGGTGAGAGAGAGACGGGAGATTTGGAGGAGAGAAGCTGATAGCGTGACCGAGTGTAATGGAGGGAGAAGTGGAGAGAGAGAGAGAGAGCGGTAAGAGAGAGAGAGTGAGAAGCGAGACAGATATAAAGTGGGAGAGACAGAGAGATTTAGCGGAAAAAGAGAGCGAGTGAGAGAAAGAGATGTAGAGGGAGAAAGAGAAAGAGAGAGAGAGAGCGAGAAAGAGAGTGTATGAGAGAGAGAGAGAGCGAGAGAGAGAGATGGGAGTCCTGCTCGTGGTCATCGCCAGTTGTGCATCCGCACTCGATCGAGGTCTCATCGCTCTTCTCTTTGCTCCCTTACACGGAGATTTCTACCCACTCCTGGCAGCATACATCTGCCTGCAGACTACACGAAATGATTTCGATGAATTGGGTAAATGCAAGCAATTATTCTATTCAATTATTATTCGTAATCTACTTTTTTTAAATCATTCTTTTTTTGCTATTCTTGAAGAAAAACTGCTACGTTAGACTGCTCAGAATGCATGAATCTGTCATGGCCGGGCCCTGAAGCCGAACATGGAGGTTCCAAGAAAAGCAGGAGCTGCTTGCCAGCGAAAGAGAGACGGTGAGATATCTTCAGAAAAAAATACGAGGATGCCATGAAGGAAGAAGTCACGGTAAAAACTTTCTCTTCTCTTCTTTCTTTACGAAGAGTTTATCTCATTTTTTTCTCCGCTTTCTGTGTTTAACTTCGTTAGAGTGAGAGGCCACTCTTGTATAACGTGGGGATGTCATGCCCGGGGCCAGAGCCAGCAGCCGGCCAAGGCGGCGGAGGACACGCCTCCCAAGAACAGCCAGTGTTCGCCGGGAGCCGCAAGGAGACGGCTGCCCCCATGGCTTGCCCCCCCTCTCTTCTCTCTCTCTACATACATAACTGCTAGCAAATGAATATGGTTAAGATAATAAAGGCTTGTAAAGTAACAATGTGTAAGTAGTCCCAATCTACAACACGGCGGCTAGGGGACCGCCACAAGGTCACCCTAACCCGACCGTAACACTTGCAAGAAATTGGCTAACAGCTGGAGAGAGAGAGAGAGAGAGAGAGAGAGAGAGAGAGAAGCGAGACAGAGATGTAGTGAGAGAGACCGAGAGATGAAACGGAAAAAGAGAGAGAGAAAGAGCGGTAAGAGAGAAGCGAGACAGAGATAAAGAGAGAGCGAGAGATGTAGAGGGAGATAGAGAGAGCGGGAGATGTAGAGGGAGAAAGAGAGAGAGAGGGAGAGAGAGCAAGAGATGTTGAGGGAGCGAGAGTAAGATGTAGACGGAGAAAGAGAGAAAGAAAGAGAGAGAGAGAGAGAGAGAGAGAGAGAGAGAGATGGGAGGCCTGCTCGTAGTCATCGCCAGTTGCCCCCCCCCCTCGCACATGATCGGTGTCTCATCGCTCTTCTTTCTGCTCCCGTACACGGATATTTCTACCCATTCCTGGCAGCATACATCTGCCTGCAGACTGCACGGAATGATTTCGATGAATTGGGTATGTGAGAGCAATTATTCTATTCAATTATTATTCGTAATATACCTTTCTAAATCATTCTTTTTTGCTATTCTTTAAGAAAAAACAAAGTTAAACTGCTCAGAATACATGAATCTGTCATGGCCTGGCCCTGAAGCCGAACATGGAGGTCCCGGGGGAAGACTACAACTACGAGGAGGTACCGCCCGTTTGACGTCTCGCAATGCGTATTGTTACGGTCGGGTTCGGGTGGCGGAGGTGGCAGAGTACAAGAACAAAGAAGAGCACATAGCGGCTCTTCTGAACCATGCTCTTCTCACAATGCGAATCAAAGCCGTGCTCCATCATTTCTTGGTTCCTTTTTTCCTTCTTTCTATCTAAACCTCAACATGCTTTTCTGAAAGAAAAACTTTCTCTCCTTCTCCTTGCCTCAGTCACACAAGCCCTTCCTATCCTTGCCACCATATTCTTCAGCATTATTTCTCTATCTTTTTTTCCTCTCTCTCCTCCTTCTCATCATCCTCATCGGTCGCCAGCAATGCCAAAGCTCCACCAGCATCGGCAAAATCCGCCCGCTGTAATTCGAACAAATCAAACGGGCGGCTATCATCTCCTCTCGTCATCGTCACCCTCCACTCCTCATATACACTCTCGCGATTGCCACATGCGAGGTCTACAACGACCACTGGCGGCTATCACTCTCTCACACTCTCTCGCTACCCTTCCTCTCTCGCCGGATCACACTCTCTCAGACAGGCCAACAAATGCCTCTCTAATCCGCTCCTCTTCGCGACTCTTGCTGACGGCATCCACAAAGACAATGAGCCTAGGCTTATTAATTAGCCTACCCAAGCCCTGCATACCAAGAGACGGCGCAAGATGCAGAGAAAGAAGAGGAGGGAAGAAGCAAGATCCAAGACTCCTCCTCCGGATATCTGCCAAATCACCCTCATTGTAGCCATCCGACCTCCTCTCGAATCTTGCCGTTCTTCCCTGTCATCTTTGACTAAAATTCATTATAGATGGCGGACACCGAGATCGATAAACTCAACTGGGAGCTCGAGAAACTGAGATGGGAGACCGGAAGCCAGCGCGTCATTCTCAAGCGAGTCGAAGAGGAACTCAAAGCAAGCGAGACAACTATCAAGACGCGAAATGAGGTCATCGACGGCGTTGAGGCGCAACTGCGAGAGCTCCGAAATGAGGAGCGTCGGATGGAAACAAGGATCGCTGAGAACAAAGGTGGCGGCCGCACGAAATGAGCGAGAAGGAACAGTAAGGGAGCAGCAACTCTGGCACCGCCTGAACCGAAAAGAGGGCGAAGCAGCCGACCTGCGACGTGAGGTCACAGCCCTCAAACAACAACTCCAGAAGAAGAAATAAGGAGAAGCCCTTCTCTCTTTCTCTCTCGCCCCCGCTCTCTCTTTTTCTCTCTAATCCACTCTCTCTCTCAGGTCCTCACTCTCTCAGTCTCTTCCTAACGTCAAAATTCTTCCTAAAACAAAATTTGTTTTTCTTCTCGCTCCCGTTTCATTTCCAGGAGCTCCGGAGATGTTTTTGTGTGCCTAGAGTAGACACCAGGACGCATTTTCATGTTCCTTTTTTCTATTAATTTTTCTTTTCACCGCTCGCTCTTTTTCTAGTAATAGATTGAGGGACCAATCATACCTTTAAGGGGGGATGTTACGGCGGGGAGAGAGCAGTGCCCCCCCCCCCTCCGAGGAGGGGGGCCACTCGGGAAGCTGCCTGCAGTGAGAGGAAGAACACCTGCATAGGCTGGCAGGCGGCTTCCCCCCGCCATGGATCTCCCCCCCCCCCACCCCTCTCTAGTTACTCTAGTTCATCTTCTATTATGAGTGATGTGAGTAAAGTAAGCGATAAATGTGTAACTAAGAAGTCCAAGAGTAATACCGTAAAGAGGGGAGATCCGGGGCGACACAGTGGCATACATACATTCCCCACGGCCGGCTCATACTCCACCGGAGAGCTGGCTTGACAAGGCGTAACTCCGAGAAGTCCGCAATGAGGAGCGACGGCTGGAAACGAGGATCGCCGATCTTAGTACTCGAAAGGAACTCGAAAGAGCCAAGCTCACGGCTGCAGAGCAAGAGCTAGAAGGCACAGTGAGAGAGCAACAGCTATGTCGCCGCCTGAACCGGAGAGAGGGCGAAACAGCCGACATGCGACGTGAGGTCGCAGCTCTCAAGCAGCAACTCCAGAGGAAGAAATAAAGAGAAGCAATAGAGTAGACACTAGGTTACATTTTTTATGTTAATTTTTTTTAGTAAGATGACTGAGGGACCAGTCATAATTAGTAGGGGGATGCTACGTGGCCGGAGAGAGGAGCAGCCCCGCCTCCCCCCCCCCCCCCCAGGTGGTGAGGCTGCTCCGAGCGCCTGCCAGCCAGAGTTGAGAGGGAGCCACTGGAAAGTGGCTTGACAGCTCCCCCGGCCGCGGATCTCTCGCCCCCCCCCCCTGTGATATGCCCTCGAATTAAGTGTAATGTAAGGTAAAAGAGATAAAGTTATATGTAAGAAGTCTAGTCGTATGGGGGAGATCCGGGGCGACTGAGACAGATATGTATGTATGTATGTACATTCCCCACGGCCGGCTTCTACTCGACTAGAGAGCTGGCTTGACAAAGATAACAACATGCCTCCGTAACATAGCCTCATCGTTAAAAAAAGAAAGGAAAACGTAGAGAAAGACGAAAATTTGAGGAAGCTGGAAGACGATCAACGATGTGTATGGAAAAATGTATATGCAAAAAGATTAAGAAGTTGAATTTTTTTCTGCTTTTTCCAGAATGTTCTCATCGCTTATGGGTAGGAGCTTAGTCGCTCATACACCCAACCCTCCAGTATACTCAGTATGATTTTGAGTCCGGCAGCATAACTAGTAATGTAGTTAAATCCATGCACAATTATATATATATACATATGAATGTGCATACATAGATAAATTGGCAGTGACTCGCACGTCGAATTCATCATGAGGTCGTAAGGTCGCTGAGAAAGTTTGAAACCCAAGACAAAATCGATGGCGGCAATTTTGCATACATACATCTGCCGCTGACAACTCCTCAAAGCGAACCAACGACGTACCAATCGTAAACCTCTTTGAGTCTTTCGCTTTTGCTTAGTTTTCCTCTATGTAATTACTGCGGTATTAACTTTAATTTATGTAGCTCGTATTTGGCTTTTTTCTTCCATATTTTTTGAGTGTCCATAAGCTTTAGCTCTTTGTCTTCAGAATACGGAACGAAAGGGGCTACGGCAAGAGAAAATGCATGGACCGTTCTGCAGATTCAACCCGAGTCTCTTTTCCTTCCCATCAAGTTTTATTATATTCTGCGTCATCACACTGAGTCTAATAAGGGACGGAAAAGGAACGCGTGGCAAGACAGAAGATTGAAACCTGAATGGAACCAGGTTTAGACATTAAAATCCGCTCATTTTCGCCACTTTCGATCAACATGTTTTATACTTGCAGATTGAGTACATCGATTTCCAAAAGTGGAACCTCATGGTAGAGGAGGGAGCATGGTCAACTACGGCACGGAGTGTGAGGTGAGAAATATTTAAGAAATTTGCTTAACTATAAGAAAAACACGATCGTTTCTTGTTTTTTCTTCGAAATCATATCTTTGTCTTTTAAAGCCGGAATAGCTGGAGGAATCTCTTATTTTTCAAAACATTATTTGAAGAAGATGATCGAAAATATCCAGCAGCCACAAAAGAATCCATGCTGAATCACTGGATTTTTCCTCGTTTAATTTCATGAATGTAAACAAGGATCGATCGTGTCAATTTAAAGTATGTAAACTATGTTCATTAATATTTTATCCTGGCATAACGATTGTTGTGTATATAGCTGTTGACTTAAAAAAGTTACACTTCAGGTTTCTATTTCTTAAGTTGTGTTCGTTCTCTTATTCGTTCGAGCAGATTTCCAAATAATGAACACTCTCTTCCGAAGAATAAGGACTACCTTCGGAAATATGTTTGGACCTCGGAAACCTGCTGAATGTTGAATATCACGGTCTTGGCCAGTGTCTCCCAAAAATATAACAAAGTAATAAAGAGCTCTATATTTTCTTCTAAAAAAAAGAAATTTCTACGGCTTCGTCCTGCAGAGACCAGCCTCCACAATTCGCGCCTGATACCGTATGACTAAGTCATGCATTGTGTTGTGTACGACAAACGAATGTAAAACTCGAAGGAAATTGGCGAGGCCTGCCTGACAAGCAGTTGTTGGTGAAGAGAGAAAGGCGGCAGATTTGGAGGAGAGAAGTTGATAGCGTGACCGAGTGTAATGGAGGGAGAAGTGGAGAGAGAGACAAAGAGCGGGGAGAGAGAGAGCGATAAGAGGGAGAGAGAGGGAGATGTTGAAGGAGAAAGAGAGAGGGAGAGAGTGAGAGAGAGTGAGAGAGAGAGAGAGAACGATAGAGAGGGAGATATAACGACGGGAGGCCTGCTCGTGGTCATCGCCAGTTGCCCTCCGCACTCGATCGGGGGTCTCATCGCTCTTCCCTCTGCTCCCGTACACGGAGACTTCACGCAAGGATTACGATGAATTGGACAAGTCCGTGCAATTATTCTATTCAATTATTATTCGTAATCTACTTTTTAAATTTTTTTTTTTGCTATTCTTGAAGAAAACCAACGTTAAACTGCTCAGAATATATGAATGGCCATGCGTATTGTTTTACGGTCGGTTTCGGGAGGCGGAGCTGGCAGAGCACAAGAACAAAGAAGAGCACATATGTATGTACATACATAGTGGTTCTTCTCAACCAGTCCACAGCTCTTCTCACAATGCGAATCAAAGCCGTGCTTCCTCATTTCATGGTTCCTTTTTCTTTTTTTCTATCTAAACCTCAACATGCTTTTCTGAAAAAAAATCTCTTTTACTCTTTTTTTATATACTAATTTCATTTTCTTTTGCTCTGCTTTTCTGTGTTCAACATAGTTAGAGTGAGAGGCCACTCTTTTAAAGGTAGGGCAGCCACGACGACAATTGAATCTTCCACCGCCGACTACATTCCATCGGAAGCCGTTTGGGAAAGCCGTCTCCCACAGACACAACCGGACGATGACAAAAATCTAAGCCGAAATCGTCCAAGTTGTGACTCGAAACATCATCAACCAAATGAAGCAAAGAAACTTCGGGAACTGATCAACATCGAGACGCTTTCCAGTTGAATGAAAGCCTTGGCCACTATCGAGGCCCCATCAAACATCACATTCAACTCAAAAGAGATGCAAAGCTCCCGGCTCCAGTGATTCGAGCAAGAAGAGGTGGATCGTCAAGTCGAGATGTTACTCAGACAAGATGTCATCATCCGCGAGAGCACCTCAACGGTGCTCTCTGCTCCGGTCCTAACCCGGAAAAAAGACTCAACCTGGCGGTTCACTTTGGATTACCACACGACCAATGCAATCACGGAGCCAGAACCTATTGCACGACGCTCTAAATTGTCTCTGGATTCTTCCAGATCGAACTCAGAGAAGAAGATCGACATCTGCCTGCTTTTCACACGAAACCGGGTCATCGAGAAAGAGGAGGAACTAAGGGACCTCAGGGCCGAAGTCTGCCTCCTGAAACGGCGGCTACAACCGACGCCGCAAGACTGACCTACCCTGGCCAAGGTGCTTAGTTTCTCTACCCTTCTCTATTTCTCTCTCTCTCACTCTCACTTTCACCTCCCTCCACTTTCAAAGAAATAAAAAAATTTTGTGTCATTTCTTGTCAGCGGCGTTCTGGAGTTATTTTGTGTGCGTGCGCAATAGTGGTAGATACTAGGTGGACTTCGATTTTTATCGATTTTTCTTGTCATTTTTCGCTCCCTTTCTATTAATTCGACTGAGAGACAGTCATTGTATAATGGGGGGGGGGATTTTACGTGGCCCAAGCTCTGAAGGCAGCTCCGCCCCTTGGGGAGAGAGGCTGCCTTCAAGCGCCTGCCAGTCAGTCTTTAGAGCGGAGGAACAGCAAACGTGGCAGGCGCCCGCGGGCCACGGATCTCCCCTCCCAATGTAACTCTCTCCCTCTTCGTTCCGTTTCTTGTGCCCGATAAATAAATGATAACTAAATGATATGTGGTATCAACTGTCAAAGGAGGGAGGTCCGGGGCGACAGACTCACATATACATTCTCCCACGGCCGGCTTCTGCTCGACCAGAGAGCCTGACGTGTAAGTAACATGGCCTCATTAATTTGGCCTCATCGTGAAAAAAGAAGAGGAAACGTAGAGAAAGAAGAAAATTTGAGGAAGCTGGAAAAGATCAACGATGTGTATAGAAAAAGGTATGCAAAAGATTAAGAACTATATGATGAGTTGAATTTTTTTCTGCTTTTACCAGAATATTCTCAACGGGCTTTCTCGCTCATACACGCGACTCTCCAGTGTGCTCAATGTGATTTTGAGTCCGGCGGCATAACAAGTAATGATGTATGTTCACGTGAATACAGTTAAATCCATACACAATTATATATATACATATGTATGTATGTACACACATACATACATATATATATATGTATGTATGTGTATACATAGATAAATTGGCAGTGACATGTCGAATTCACCATGAGGTCGTACGGTCGCTGAAAGAAGATTCGACCCAATTTTGCGACTATGCGACTTCATCCTCATCAAGGATATGACGGAGACCGCTGCCGACTCTGCTACCCATCGGGAAAAGAAGACTCGACTCGAAAGCAACATCGAACCAGCGCTAATCAGAAAGTGGTAAAGTAACGTTAAGGGAATAAAGATACGTACAGTGACAATGTGTATCTGCCGTTAATCTACAACGTGGCGGCTAGGGGACCGCCACAAGGTCACCCGAACCCGACAGTAACAACAGATACTCCACTCATCTAGTAATAATTTCATCAAAAAAACTATGTATATCACATAGTGTAACAGCCGTAAGTACACTCACATCCTCTCATTCTCTCACATTCTCAGAATGGGGCAACTCGTGATCAGTAATGTCTGTGTACTTTGAAAAAAAAAATCTTTGTTAGCTGATTATTTGATGATATGCTTTACACTGATGTTTCCAACGGGAAATACGCACCAAAATTTAGAGATGGAAAAATCTTTCGTACAATGCAATAATACTGTTCTTTGAATACTGTTTACATGGTGGACAAGGCGGGCGAACGGGGTTGGAAAGAACAAAGAATTAGTGGAGGGAGTAGAGAGAGAATGGAAGAAAGAGAAGGAGAGAGTAAATGGCGAGATGCTGTCATAGCCCCGGGTGAGCTGTCATAGCCCCGGGTGAGCCAAAGTGCAACCGGTCTGCGCTGGTCGCCCCGCCCCTGACGGGACGGAGCGGCTAGCGCTGACTGACACGGGAGTGCGGAGAGAACCACCTCATCAGGCGGCTGTCCCGGGCTCTGCCCTCCTTCCCCCGTATTTATGTAGTATCATCATGCTTTATGATATGTAAGATAAAGGTATAAATTAATCCCCGTCTCCCTGCCTACTATACATAAGTAACTACACCACGGTTCTACATGGAGGTCCCGGGGAGATCCTTCAACTGCTCAACTGCAGGAGATCCTCGAAAGGAGATGAGAGCCCGTCGACGACGCCAGCGACGCGTCAGGTGTCAGTCGCCCCAAATGCTTGGTTGCGCCTAGGGCCAGTAATACTGTATACGATATTTTAATCCGCTTGGAATAGTTTATTTTTCGCAAATTAAGCGGCAAATTTTGCTTTAGTTGCGAGGAACCTGCGTGCTGCCCCCAAACAGAAAGAAAAAGAATCATTTGTGTAATCGCGGCATTTAGACAGCTCACCCGGGGCTGCACGATTATAATTGCACGATTCGTCGGAGAAGACGTGCTCATAATTTCCAAATGCCGCACTATAAAAGCCGAGATGATCGTATACAACAAGAAGATCAACGACTCATGCACGGCACTTACACCGATCTGGTCGGAAGACAAAGAGCTCTACTACGCCATTCCTGGAACACGAGACGTCATTCAAAGCTCACCATCTATTTCATGTGACAAGATCACTGAAGATGTCTGGAATCTGAACGACACTTACGTCAGAGGCCTCTCAAACGATCCTATCAACGTCACATCTCTCCAAGGCTTCCACTCGAATAGCAAGATGACATTCTCCGATATCGATGTCACAAACGGTGATATATTCGAGAAGGCGAAAGGTTCATCGTTTCCCCTGCAACTCGCCATCACTTACGGATCATTCTTGCTGTCCATGAGGACACAGAGCGCTCGGCTCATAGGAGGCATCAGCGGATCCGAGTTCACCGAGCTCACAGGATCGCAGCTTCCCAGATTCAACATCGACGTACCGGGACTGTTCGACAGAATCCACGGATTCTGGGAAAAAATAACAGACCATATCGTATGGTTGCTGATGAAACTAAGCCTGCCAGCAGCTGTGATACTCCTGATAGTCATCATCGCCTTTATCATCAAGCTGACAGTACTCTCACGCATCATGCGATTCATAAACGGCGCACCAAAACTGAAGATCAACTTCGTGCGAACACCACTCGTCAGCGAAGAAGACAGCACCGAGCTGGAAGAGATTATAAGGCCATCGCGACCACCACCACCACCCCCGCGGCGCGAGCGTTATCACAGAACTGCGAGACGTACAGTTACCCTCCCAGAAGATACAGTATTCACATTTCTTCGGGTTAACAATGTGTACGGAAAGACCACAAGAACATTGCCACACATTCCTATTACGATATCGGATCGAGCCACGGTTGCTCTTTTAGACACGGGAGCAAACGTCTCGTACATAAAAGAGTCATTCGCCCGTAAAGCAGGACTGCAACCACACACTACCAGCTCATCAGCTCAGACAGCAAACAATTCCACAATCAAGTTCATCGGCGAATGCAGAGCCAGAATAAGAATCGGAAATAACGTTATCGACCACAAAATTCTCGTCTCTCCAGACAACGACTGTCCGGCAACAGCCCTTATCGGATTCGACGTTATGGAAGAACTGGCAAGACAACAAGTGTTTACGATGTTTAAAGAGAAAGAAGCAGTTATCGGAGACTCTATCATCCCACTTCTCTCTTCACCCACCGACGTCTACAGGGAAAAATCAAGCCATGTCTGCACACTCACAACGCTGCGGACATGCCGAATTGACCCAAATGAGGAGAAGGCTATTTACATAGCCCTCCCGGAACACAAAGACAGAAGTGACGGAGCAGCCATTTACAACATCAGATGCAACGATGAACAACAATTCCTTCGCTTCGAACCATTCCTTTGCCAATCTGCCAGAGAACTGACCCAGGTCATCGTCCATAACACAAGCGACAAACCAGTCATGCTGATGCAAGGAGCCCGAGTCGCAACTGCAACCGAAATCGAATCTTCAACCATCGAATACATACCACCAGAAGCAGACTGGGAAAGCCGCCTGCCACAAGTCCTTCCGACGGACAAAGAGAATTTTGCCAGCCTCATACAGATCGACACTTCACATCTTAACGAACGAGAAAGTGACAAACTTCTGGAGCTGTTAGAGGAACATCGTGAAGCTTTTCAGCTAGACGACAACCTCGGACATTATAAGGGTCCCATACAGCACCACATACGGCTGCAGAAGGACGCAAAGCTCCCAACTCCAAGAATTCGCCATATCCCCTTGGGTAAACAAGAAGAGATCGACAAGCAAGTGGAGACGCTGCTTCAACAAGGCGTAATCCGGGAGAGTATCTCTAATGTTCTCTCCGCACCAGTCCTAACGCGGAAGAAGGATTCAACATTTCGATTCACAGTCGACTATCGGCCAGTAAACGCCATCACTGAGCCTGAACCAATCGCACTGCCAACTGCCGACGAACTGTTGATGGAAGTCGCAGGAGCAAGATACTTTACAACATTGGACCTTGTTTCCGGATTCTTCCAAATTGAACTCAGGCCACAAGACCGGTACTTAACCGCCTTCAGAACCCCAAGTGGAATATACGAATTCAACAGGTTGCCTATGGGACTGTGTGGTGCACCCGCAACATTTCAACGCGCAATGCAGCTGGTCAGGAAAGACACCGGAAATAATATCTCCGTATACCTCGACGATATTCTTATCACTTCGACCACTTTCGAGGAACACATCGAGAAACTGCGGAAGGCCCTCCTATCAATCGAGAAATTCGGACTGAAGTTAAGCCCGCGGAAGTGTAAATTTGCTTCACCATCGGTACAATATCTTGGATTCGTGGTAAACCACCAAGGGATCCAACCGAACAACGTGAAAGTAGAAGCCGTCGAGAAGTATCCGAGGCCTACTAACAAGAAAGGGGTACAAATTTTCCTCGGCATGGTCAACTACTTCAGACGTTTCATCCCGCAATACGCAGAGATCGTCGCCCCGCTAACTACCCTCACGGGGAACGTACCATTCCAGTGGAGCCAGGAACAGCAAAGCGCTTTTGAGAAAGCCAAAACCTTACTGACTACCGCCCCGATTCTGGCTAACCCGCGCCGTGGAACACCATTCATCGTGGAAACGGACGCAAGCGGAATTGCGATAGCAGCAGTACTCCTACAAGAACAGGAGGGACAACTTCATCCTATCGCGTATGCTAGCCGGAAACTTAAGGATGCCGAAAGAAGATACGTTGCACTGGAAACAGAGGCACTCGGAATCGTCTGGGCAATCGACACCTTCAAGCAGTACATCTATGGAACACCTACAACGATAATAACGGACCATAAGCCGTTAGTATCACTGCTAAAAAGGAAGAATCTCGACGGACGCCTTTTGAAATATCAGATGATAATTCAGGGAGAGGATATCAAAATCGAGTATCGCCCAGGAAGATTGAATTCAGTCCCGGACGCCCTCTCTCGATACTTAGAAGACGAAATCGCGGAACCGAAAGAACGTGCACCAAAGGAAAAAGAGACTCCGATGTCAGACGACCTGGAAGCGTCAGACACAGCTATGATAGTGAACTTCGTCGAAATCTCGGAGATAGCAGACGCACAGCAAAAATCTGACTGGATCAAGCAACTCATCGAGAAGACGAAGGCCTCTCCTAACGAGAAGTACACCATTGAGAACGAAATCCTGTACGAAAACGACCCGGATTCCGCCTCACCCATCATCCTACTTCCCAGAGAAAGCAAAATCATCAACGACATAATTGCTCACTTCCACGACTCGAGATGTGCTCACGCCGGTACCAAGAGAACAACGGCTACTATAAGAAAGCGCTTCAAGTGGAGAGGAATGGCAGCCGACATCGCAAGTCACATCCGCACATGCGACATCTGCCAAAGGTTCAAAGCGCAGCCATGCGAATATACAGTCGAACCTCTCGGCGCCTTCGAAGTGCCAAACGAGCCTATGGAGAGGATTCATCTCGACATCGCCGGCCCTCTCCCAGAGAGCGACAGAGGATATCAATACATCGCAGTATTCGTAGACGCTTTCTCGAAGTGGACGATCGCCGAACCTATCCCGGACCAGACGTCCAGATCCATTCTGGATGTCTTCATCAAGAGACTCTGCCACGTACATGGGACGCCACGCCAGCTGATCACAGACCGAGGCTCAAACCTCGTTTCAAGGGAATTTCAAGATACCCTGAAGACACTTGGAGTCGAGCATGGCTCCTCCACACCGTACCGCCACCGGGCAAATGGACAAGCAGAGCGAACAATTCGTACCATTCAAGAAGCGATGATACCGTACGTCAACGACAGGCAGACCGACTGGGACCTCATCATCTCAAATACAGTGTACATCATCAACACTATGAGACACTCAACAACAAAGGAATCGCCATTCGCCGTACTATACGGTCGGGAGCCGCGTCTTCCTGAAGATAACTTACTGCAGATGCCAACGGCAGGGAACCCAGCAAATGTGGAAAGCTACTCCGCTCAGATGCGGAGGAGACAGTCCAGCTGCTGGAAAGCAGTGAGGAGTAACATCGAGGACGCGCATGAGCAACAGGCGGAGTACTACGACAATCGGAACAACACCCAACCTCGCCACGTGGAAGCTGGCGAAGAAGTGCTACTGCGAGGAGCTCCACGACATAACAAATTAGCGCCGCGCTCGGCAAGACCCGTCCGCGTCGTTTCTACAGATGGGAGCAAACTAACAGTCGAAGTTCGCCCCGGACATCAAGCAGTTTGGCACAAAGACAATGTCCGCCGATACAATCGTAGAGAAGGCCGGCAAAACTACACTCCAAAAAACGCCGTTGTCAATACTCCCCACGCAAGAAGAAAGACACCGCAGACCGCCGCGCCGACAGAGGAGCGCCCGGCGTACTCGAAAAGATCCCACCGAGAGCTGAAAAAGAAGCGAGCAGACGACTACGTCTACTACTAAATCTGCATCTTTTTCCTTCTCTCTCTTCTTTTCTTTTTCTTCATTTTTTTTCTTTTTCTATTCTTTCTTTCTCTCTCTCCTTCTTTTTTTTTCTTTCTCGTCACTTGTTTTATATTTCTCGATATTTGCTTAGATTATGAAAACATTATGTATACATGAGTATCTGTCCCATAACACCACTTTGGGAAATGATTAACAGTGTTTAACAACACATGATGCACATACACTTTTACTCTACCTAAAAGTACACGGTGCACTGACAGTTACCCCCTCTAACCTTGTCAAATTCTTCCACACGCAAAAGTCACACTTCATAGGAAACGTAAACTGATCGCAATCGCATTGTCTAGACGTTACTCTCTCCAACTTCTCTCTCTCACCCCTCTCCTCGCCCGTCGTTCGCGCAATCTCGTCATCACATCTCGCAACCATCGCCACATCCTTTGCTCTACCTTGTGAGAGCACTCTCGTGTCGTTCCACTCCGCATCCTACAGGAGTATGATCTATCGCTGCCCAACCACTCCAACTTCCAGCACACGCTCGCCACCTTACTCTCTCAGTCCGCCGGCGTCACTCGGAGCGACCTGTCTCTCTTCCCCCTGTTACGCTCTTCCCTCGACACGCTCTATCGCCATCAAGGACGACAGACAGTCTCAAGAGGCGGAGAACAGAAGCGAGAACTATATGCATATAAGGAAGTCAGAGTAGCGGAAGACTCCATTGTGCTCAGACAACTTCGCCCTGACCACCGGCTTGCAGCATGTCTGACTTCCCTGTGCCAGAACACCTCGCCTATCTACAGAACTACGCAATCGATCTCGCTGGCGAAAGGCTGCTGGAAGAAGTCGCCGCTCTCAGGAAAGAACTCGCCGACACAAAGATGGACCAGGAAGGCTGGTGCACTGCCTACCAGGAGTCTGCCAGACGTTGCAGCGACCTCCGCAGAGAGCTGGAGTACAGCGACACAAAGCGGCGGGAACATCAACATCATGAGTGCGCACTCGAAGTCACATTGTGGGACCACGAGCGCCGCGCCGACAGAATGCGAGACGACATGCACGAGATGCGCAACGGTCACACCGAACGGGAGGCAGCCTTATACGAGAGGATTTACGAGGTGGGAAAACGCCAGGAACTGGATAAAGCCAGGCGAGAGGAGGCATCCCAGTTTTTTAAACGAGAGAAGTAACGACCATCTGTGATAATGTTAGCCATTTGACGATATTGTTATGTTGATGTCATTAATGTAAAAAATAAATTTGCTATAATCGTTCAATACCATACTATGCACACTGCACACTAACAACGGTGGACTGATTTAAAGGTGAATTGTGTTTACAGAGCGAGGGACCGCTCTTTTCGGTGGTGGGGATGTCATAGCCCCGGGTGAGCTGTCATAGCCCCGGGTGAGCCAAAGTGCAACCGGTCTGCGCTGGTCGCCCCGCCCCTGACGGGACGGAGCGGCTAGCGCTGACTGACACGGGAGTGCGGAGAGAACCACCTCATCAGGCGGCTGTCCCGGGCTCTGCCCTCCTTCCCCCGTATTTATGTAGTATCATCATGCTTTATGATATGTAAGATAAAGGTATAAATTAATCCCCGTCTCCCTGCCTACTATACATAAGTAACTACACCACGGTTCTACAATGCATAGGAAATAGGAGAGAAGACAAGAGAGAGAGAGAGAGAGAGAGAGAGAGAGAGAGAGAGATGGGCGATGTCTGACAATGAGCGATGAGACGATTGAACTGAGTCATAGGAAGGGCCCAGTTGCACTCAACTGTTCCTTTGCTTCGCCCCTACACGGCGATTTCAAGACGTTTATGGCAGCATACATCTGTCGGCCGTAGTCAACTCTTCGAACCGAACCAATCGTAAAACTCGGTCAGTTTTCCTCTAGAAAGGACGGAATTGAGCTTTAATTCGGTCGTATTTGTTTCTTTCATATTTTTGAGTGTCCATAAGATTTAGTTCCTTGTCTTCAGAATACGGAACGAAAGGGGCTGATCGTGAGGCAAAAGGCCTTTTACCGTCCGACCCAAGGGCAGATCCGCCCGCTAGGGGGGGGGAGAGGCTGCCCTCAAGCGACCTGCCAGTCAGTCTTGAGAGGGAGCAACAACAACTGTGACGTCGCATCGACCTCAAGAAGCGGCTCCAGAAGAACGAGTAACAGAGAAGCCACCCTCCTTTCCCCTTTGTTTTCCTCTTCCTCACCTCTCTATCTATATTTTCAAAAAAATTTGTTTTCAATGTTTTTCTTTCTCTTCTCCGGCGCCTTTGGTTTTTGTTTGTGTGTCATAGTGAGCAGACACTAGGAAGACTTTGATTTTTACTTAAAAAAATTTTCCATGTTTTCTCCCTTTCTATTGGTTTCGACTGAGGGACCAAATATCCGCTCATTTTCGTCACTTCCGCAGACAGGAGCGTCGGAAAATTTTTTGAATGAACTTTTCGAGAATTGAAATCCAAAAGCGCAGCAAAATATTTTCTGCGATTGGGGCTCGAACCGGAGACAAATGAAACTGCAATCAAGCGCGTAAACCACTGCGCCATACCAATCACGCCTGTTCGTGCAACCGAATCCTTGACAGTCGGTCACCCACCTGCTTCCCAAATTCTCTCTCTCTCTCTCTCTCTCTCTCTCTATCGCTGTTACTTCTTGATTTGTTCTCTGTTTGCTTCGCTTTGAAAGATCCCCCACTTTGAGCTATCATTTTGACTCTCTTTCCTTTTTCCTAGTCGAAACGTTTGCCCCGTTTGGGATTCGAACTTGCGACGCCCAAAATCCAAGCGCCCGAAATTTGCGGGAAATAGTGAGAGATTTTTGAGGATTTTTGAGGAACGGAAGGTAAGGAATTTTCGTGGCATGGTCTCTATCAGCTCTTAAGAACAACGTTAAAATGCACCCTAAAAGTGTTTGGAGCAGGCTAACGTTGTAGCTGGGTGGAGTATTGGTATGCCTGCAACGAGTATGAACGGAGTGGCTGGTGTTCGGTTCCTCTTTTGAACCAATTTCTTCAAGTTTGTTTTGCTAAATTTTTTTGCCGCACTTTTTCACTTGTAACATTAAAAGTCACTTACTAAGACATAAGGAAACTAAAAATGAAGTCTGCAACAGTAATTTAAAGTTATACTGTTAATGCAAATGCCTTCATAAATTTCACTGACACGAAGAAACATTGACGCACTACGAATTGTGGTGTTCCTGCACCACAAAATTCACAATATTTTCCATTTTGTCGAAAAAGCATTATCTTGACATTTTAATGCTCAATTATGGTGTAACCCGAGTGCCTGAATCCAAATATGCAAACCAAATCGACGTGCGGTTATCGAGAAACGCACAAATTTGATCGGACATTTTGGAACTTTCCGAAAGTTCCGAAAGTTCCTGCACCCCTGGTTGTTGAGCGGTACTGTACTTGCAGATGGAATACATCGATTTCCAAAAGTGGAACCTCATGATAATGGAGCGTGGTCGACCGCTGCACGGAGTATTAGGTGAGAAATAGTTAAGATATTTGGCTAAATTATAAGAAAATACGATCATTTCTTGTTTGGACACGAAATCATATTTTTATCCTTAAACTCCATAACACTTTGTTGGGAATCTCTTATTTTCTAAATTTTGCTTGCAGGAGAGGGTCGGATGGCGCGAAGATGGAAGCGAAAACCGTTGCGGTGCGAAAATTCGATAGAGCCGTAAATTGTATTTAATTACTTATTTATTCGTACACCATCATAAATGGATATGACAACGTTGAGATTTATAATATCGCGTTATGTGTTATGCGCATGCAGACTAGAGAGATAAGAAGAAGGGGAAGGAGGAAAGAGAAAACTGAAGCCTCCACACTTCTCTGCTGCATATTTTAAAATTTTTAATATATTTGCATTTATCAGATTCATATTCGTTAAACGAAAACATAGAAGATACGAATTGAGGAGAGAACGAATCGCGAAAATGTTGAAAACGTAGTAATTATTTTTCCTTTCTGGCCGATAAGATCTTGACACCCACAAATCAGATGGTTCAAGTATTGGGTCCTATGGGCCTTGACTAAGTAAGAGAAGAAATGTCCGGGGGTGTAGTGAGTGAACTGTCTTTTGCAAGCCAGCTACTGAAAGGTTTGGCTTGATTCGGCCGAGTAAAAAGGCATCTCTTGTGAAGTGCCATATCACGTTTACTAGCAAGAAATTGGCGAGGCGTGACAAGCAGCTGTTGGTGAGAGAGAGACAGGAGATTTGGAGGAGAGAAGCTGATTGCGGAACTGAGTGTAATGGAGGGAGAAGGGGAGAGAGAGACAAGGAGCGGTAAGAGAGAGAGAGCGATGAGAGAGAGAGTGAGAGCGATAAGAGAGAGAGAGAGAGCGATAAGAGAGATGTAGCGGAAAAAGAGCGCGAGTGAGAGAGAGAGATGTCGAGGGAGAAAGAGAGAGAGAGAGAGAGAGGAGATTGAGAGAGAGAGAGAGTTATAGAGATGTGAGGCCTGCTCGTGGTCATCGCCAGTTGCCCCTCCGCACTCGATCGGTGTCTCATCGTTCTTCTTTCTGCTCTCGTACACGGAGATTTCTATCCACTCCTGGCAGCATACATCTGCCTGAAGACAACACGAAATGATTTCGATGAATTGGGTATGTCCAAGCAATTCTTTTATTCTGTTATTATTCGTCATCTACTTTTTTAAAATCTTTCTTGTTGCTATTCTTGAAGAAAAACAACGTTAAACTGCTCATAATGCATGAATCTGTCATGGCCGTGTCTTGAAGCCGAGACCGTAGCATGGAGATCCCGGGAGGATGACTACTGCTACGAGCAGGTACATACCGCCCGTTTAACGTCTCGCCATATAAATATAAAGCACTTTTCAGTACAGAATGCCTCTCGCGAAGCTCGCCGAATACGCCCTTGAGCTCCAAATTGAACACGATTGGAGGAGGACAACCGGACGCGCTCAAACAACAACTGTGGCGCGCCAAAAGAAACAGCCGAGGACAATTGCTTTCCAAGAAAACCAGGAGCTGCTAGCCAGCGAACGGGAGACGGTCAGCTAATTGTTACGGCGGGGAAAGAACAGTGGCCCCGCCCCCTCCGGGGAGTGGGGCGGCCACTCGGGAAGCTGCCAGCAGTGGGAGAAGAACACCTGCATAGGCTGGCAGGCGGCTTCCCCCCGCCATGGATCTCCCCCCCCCCACTCTCTAGCTATGTCCACCTTCTGTTAAGAGTGATGTGAGTAAATGTAAACGATAAATGTGTAAATAAGAAGCTCAAGAGTAAGACCGTAAAAGGGGAGATCCGGGGCGACAGAGCTACATTGTACATACTCCCCACGGCCGGCTCATACTCCACCAGAGAGCTGGCATGAAACTATCTTCAGAAAAAAAATACGAGGATGCCATGAAGGGAGAAGAAGTCACGGTGCACACAATGCTGGAGAGTGGAGGCGAGAGAGGAGCTAAACGCGAAACACATAGATGATTTGTACCAGAACAAAAATGAGGAAGAAGTTCAACACCGTCGTCGAGAGCACCTACTGGAGAAGGAGAAGCACAAAAAGGCGGAGTTAGCTGCTCTTCTGAACCAGACTCCCTTCACAACGAGTAGCAATGAGTAGGGAGAGCTCCCTCCTCGCTCTCCACCTCCTCTCCCTCACTTGTTGTGACAACACACCAAGAGACGCCCAGCCTTGCCCTCTATCGATAGATATATCTGATCATTAATCTTCCCGTGCGCTCACAATCAAAACGTTCACAACATCAAGTCTTCATTTCCCATCGATTTTTCATTATTTTTCAAATTTATCTCGTGCCAAAAAGAGAAAAGAACTCGGCCCATTTTTCCAATATGAAAGTATTTCTTTTTCTGAGGTACTTTTTCTCTTTCTTTTTTTTTTATTCGCACGATTGTTTCACATAGTCTTCTCCCGCGCGCTTGGCCCCTTTTGTTCCTTTGTGTACTGATTGTTCATTTTCTTTCTATTTCAAGTTAAAGTCGTATTTCGTCCAAAAAAAAATTTTCTTTTACTTCTTCCTCCACTTCTCATTTCGCCCACGTGATACAATTTGTGCTTTCCAAAAAAAAACTTTCTCTTCTCTTCTTTCTTTACGAATAGTTTATGTCATTTTTTTTCTCCTCTTTCTGTGTTTAACCTACCAGGGAACTGTCAGAAACCCTAAATTCCAAAAATTCAGATATTTTGCACATGGATAGTGCATCACATTGGATGGTTCGGAATGAAAAAATTAGGACCCGAATCCCTCTAGAAAACTTTTTAAACCAATTTAAAGATGCATGAAAATCTCGTTTTATCTATAATGTGAGACGTTAAAAAACGTTCCAAGGCTTAGAACGTGAAAGATTGGCGCAGTTGGTAGCGCTTCCAGCTTCAATTTTTCTATCGCTAGTTCAATGCCCCTTCGGGCCAAAGTCTTTTGCAAATTTTATATAAGGGTTTTGTGGTCGAGCACTTCTTTTCTATGCTTTCTATGGTTTACAATTTGAATACGGACTTTGTGAAGTACAAGTACCAAAATGTAAAAAAAATATTTCGGGCTGTTTGTATGTATATTTGCATGAAGGATTGTTTTGTTATCTTTTTTCCGATCATGGATCATCACCCGAAAGTAATTATTTCTATTCTATTAAAAAGGGCATAAACGATGGTCTTGGTCCCGTGATCGGAAAGTAAAACGAAAGGCGTCGGCATATGTCTCTGTCAGCTACATACAGCCCAAAGCAATTTTTTTGATACTTGCACTTCACAAAGTCCGTATTCAAATTGAAAACCATAGAAAGTATAGAAAAGAACTGCACGACTTCAAAAACTCTATCTAAAATTAGCAAAAGACTTTGGCCCGAAGGGGCATTGAACTAGCAACATAAAAATTGTAACCGGAAGCGCTACCAACTGCGCCAGTCTCTCACGTTTTAAGCGTTGGAACGTTCTTTAACATGGTGCATTGATATAACGAGATTTTCATGCATCTTTAAATTTGTTTAAAAAGTTTTCTAGAGGGATTCGGGTCCTAATTTTTTCATTCCGAACCATCCAATGTGATGCACTATCCATATGCAAAATATCAGAATTTTTGGAATTTAGGGTTTCTGACAGTTCCCTGGTTAGTTAGAGTGAGAGTATACTCTTGTAAAACGTGGGGATGTCATGCCCGGGGCCAGAGCCAGCAGCCGACCAAGGCGGCGGAGGACACGCCTCCCAAGAACAGCCTCCGGAGCCCAGTGTTCGCCGGGATTTTACGTGGCCCAAGCTCTGAAGGCAGCTCCGCCCCTTGGGGAGAGAGGCTGCCTTCAATCGCCAGCCAGTCAGTCTTTAGAGCGGAGGAACAGCAAACGGCTGGCAGGCGCCCGCGGGCCACGGATCTCCCCTCCCAATGTAACTCTCTCTCTCTTCGTTCCGTTTCTTGTGCCCGATAAATAAATGATAACTAAATGATATGTGGTTTGCAAAGCAAAATGAAAAAGCAACATTTTCCGCCGGAAATTTGCAAAATAAAATTTTCAGGCAAAAATTTGCGAAATAAACATGTCACCACTTGGTTTCCGGCAAAAATTTCTGCGGGATTGCTTATGCGCAATCTTTCGCAATTGCTTATTGCTGAAGGGAAACATGAAGAAAGACATGCAAACTACTGTGCAAGGGACAATGAAACATATATTGTCAACGGTTGCTTTATTTTGAAAACTAATTTCACATTTATGTAGATTCAACTTCGTAAGGCGAATCTTCTCAGCAAATGAACATTAGTGATAAGGTCTGCCGCGCGTTTAATCTGTCCAAAGTTTGAAACATGTTGTGAACTCTTGTTCGCAACATTGGAATTGTTGTCACAGGCTGAGAACAAGCTGGCAACATTCGGAGCTCATCACATTCTAACAAACCTCTGCAAATGTTTTGTTAGCACGGGGATTCGAACCCTAGACTTGCAAACTGCAACGCAGTCACGTTACCCACGAGACTACGCTGCTACTTGTGAACGGCCCAGCTGGAGCAGCACACAATCTTTGCCCTATCGAAAACCAACATATTTTCTCCTACCTGACAATGACCGAGAAAACATTTTAACATATATTTTCGGATTTTAGCTTTCTAGAAAATAGTTCGCCTCAATCCGTCGCCCTCATGGATAAACCGTTGATTTCTAAATTCATTAAATGCCACAGATTTTTAATGAAACATTTTTAGAGTGAAATATGATTGTTTCTAATATCGTGTTTTAAAAAACAGTTTGTGCAAATTTTGGTACTTCCCACTGTGCGAAGGCCAAATCAGGCTCATATTGTGCTTCCTTGGACAATATCATATACTCTTATGTTGAAATTGGGAATCGCCACGTTCAATAGCATGGAATTGATCAAAAAAAAGAAGCTAAAGCTTGCAGCGCCCTCACTTCATAGCCGAGCGAACTGCATCCTCATAGAGGACCATCTTTGGATTTGTTAGTTTACCAAATAGCCTCGATCCATGAGTGCAACCGACACTAGACGGATTTTTCGACAGCGGAGCAAGCATTTCGGCTAGGCGGAGGGAGGGGGCAGAGGGGGGGGGGCAGGCAGCGAGCAGCGACATCTTTTTTTCTCTGCCCAGTGCTATTTCGTTGGTGACGAGCAAAAGCACACCGGAGCAGCTTTTGCTCGCCACAACCTGCGTCTCCATCTTTGCGTTGTCTCTACATTTTCGTGGTTGTTCTGACCAAGTGACCACCTCAGAAGTTCGAAACAGGAAGTGCACACAAGCGATAAAGTGATCAGAAGCTGGATACATGTTCGGAACCCATATGTATTAAGATAGGCTGGAACACTGCCAATTCTTTTGTTGCGAACATGTTTCAAACAAGATTGTTTTGAACATGTTTCAAACTTTAGACAGATTAAAGGCGCGGCTGATTTGGTGATTTCTCTTAACAATGATAAAATGCCTTATTTTATTATTTGGAGATGTGGGTAGAAACAATAGAATGGTACATTACAAATTGTTTTAAAAAATACTAAAAATTACATTTTTTTTAATGCAAAAACTGATAACTTCTTATCAGCTGATTAGAAATTTTCGATTATTTAACAGTATCATCCGTTCTCTATGAGTAAACTAATGTACCATTTAAAATATTTTAGTCTAGAATAAATGTTATTAACAAGGATAACGATTGTTCTAGGAAAGACTAAAGCGTCGGATCCGAAGCATCCTTGCTACCAAGATCCTGGGCGTGGCTGTAAGTTCAATTGTATTCAATTCTTTGATCAACGGATGTTGAAGAAAACAGGTTGATGGAAGCCGACCGCGTTCGCAGTGGAAGAATGACGAAAATGTGTGATTTCGAAAGCTTCAGAAGAGAAATTTTGAATGTGGCATCTAAAGATATTAATAAAAGCAAAATTTGAAAAGCAAATAAAAAAAAGCAAAATTTGCAAAGCAAAATATAAAGCCAATTTTTTTGCCCAAAATTTGCAAAAGAAAGATGTCAATACGTGGATTCGTGGAAGATTGTTGATAAACAAGATAATTTTTAGTTCACAAACTCATGCAAAATTGAAGGTTTGGTGTTCAAAACTTCATTATGCGAAAAAAAGTGCTCTGAAAGTGCATTCTGGACAGTATGAAAAGGCTGATTCGTCCATTTACCCATCATCTTCCGTTTGTTCTCTTCGAGGGATCGTCTACTGAAGTCTTCTGCTGCTGACAATGAGGTTACTTTCCCCTCTCCTCTCTCCTCCCTCTCACCTTCCCTCTCACCTTCCCTCTCGGCTGCTCCTTATCAGTTTCCATTTTCCCTCGTTCACTTCCCCTTCTCCGATCCTTTGCCTTCTTTCTCCTCCCTCTCCCTTCGTCTCTTCACTCACATCCGTCTCCTAGTTCTCTCTCACACTCCTTTCCCCTCTCCTCTCTGCTCTCACTTTCCCTCTCATCTCCTCCCTCACACTTCCCCTCTCTTTTCCTCCCTCTGAATTTCCCTCTCATCCCCTCCCTCTCACTTTCCCTATCATCTCCTCCCTCTAACTTTCCCTCTCATTTCTTCCCTCTCACTTTCCCTCTAGTCTCCACCCTCTCACTTTCCCTCTAATCTCCTTCCTCTCAGCCCAATCATTTTTCAATTCCCTTTTACTCTTCCGTTTCCTTCTTTCTCTGTCTTCCATTATCCCCTATCATAGTTTCCGAACCTTAAAATATTTCCATTGTGCTTGACCACCAAAAGTTTCCCTTTCTTGCAGAGCAATCTGCCTCAATGCGTCTCTTCCCTCTTCTGCTCCACTCTCTTCCTCTCCTTCTGCTGTCCGTGCTCGCCAAGGCGGAAGATGCGAATGGCAAGGCTGGGACAACGAATATGACTATTGCGACGACTCCTCTGACACCTCCTTCGACTACTGCTCCGGTCTGTCATTCTTGCAAGAAAAGTTGGAAATCCATCGTATTCTTCGCATCAAATAACCATGGAGGGATTATTTACAGACTAAAACGTGTATTTATACGGATGAAAACCTTTTTCATCCGTATACATACATACATCAAAATACGCCAGAGTGATACGGAAAAATGGAAGATTAGCATGATCAGATCGAGAATTTAAAAAAATTGACTGCAGCCACCTCCCACATCCTGCCGTGATGACGACGGCGTTGACTACAATTGCTCACCTGAGGAGCCGTTTTGTAAGCTGACTGTCGAAGTGGATCCGATGAACATGTATTTAGCCAATAGCACTGCTCATAAGAAAAAGCGTATTGATCACTGCGCTTCGCCCCCGAAGCAGGAGTGCCAACTAAACGAACTTGTTTCTAACATGTCAGTCATCTGCATTTTCGTTTCGGTTTTGTGCTAAAAAGAACTTTTGCTTTTTGTCATTTCATTTGGCATGCCATTCAGGTTCTACGTGTGCTACTGCGACAGCCGGATCACGAAACGCTGCTCAAGCAGTGATGATGTTCAGGTATTCCACTGTTGTTGTTAGCATGGTATGTTACTGAAATGCTTTTCAGGACAACCTCACAGCGATCGCAGTGCAGATGTACAAAGAGGCGCACTCCACGCCTCCTCCGTCCACGACCACGCCCGATCCGAAGGTCAGCACTAATTCCGGTCATCTGAAGGGCTATTGTTTCCTGAAGCGACTGTGCACTTTTCCAAGAAACTACCTTTATCAGCAAACCGATTCCCTTCCCATTCAACTTAATTTTAGCACTACTGTCTCGACGGCGCTGACAAGAAGACCTGTCCTGCTGCCTCCTTCTGTGGCACGAAGATCTTCCTCGATCCGTTCGGGATTAAGACTAACAAGACCGGGCTTGGCTGTGTGGGGCAGCTGCCAGCATGGGGTCAAGAGAACAACTGTAGCAAGGTTTCTGTGTACTTTATTGGAATTGCAAATTCTTAAATTGTAATTTTTTTAGGAAGCAAATTTCAAAAAACATGCTTTTAAACTGTCATTCGTTTTTTTCAGATCGAGCCTTTCAACATCTCCCCCCCCCCCCAATCTATGAGTGCTTCTGCAAGAGTGGAGTCGGCCGCGCCTGCAACGATCTGAAAGAAGTGTCTAAAACCTCGGATTCTATTACTGGTATTACGAAATAAGTATATTTTAAAAAAGCGAAAAGGTGTCTCGTGTTTTAGGCGACGAACTCTGAGCGGAAGGCAAAGTGGGAGAGCGAGGCCATGAAGATGCTGTTAGAAGTTATTAAGGAAGAGGCAGTCGAGAAGTACAAGGAGTCACAAACGACGCCCGATCCAAACGTCAGCAGATAAAATGATGCAAATTAGAACTCGTTCAGTTCCTCCGTCACAAACTATATCTTCTGTTTTTCTATCTTAATTCTAAAGATAAGTCGTAACTGAAAAGTATGGTTAAAAAAAACCATTTTAAAAACTAGATCGCCTAAACAATTATTTTACATATATTATCAAATAACAACAATTCACGGCTCGAGCGCTACTGCCTCAACAACTCCTCCGCTATTGTTTGCAAGAGTTCCTCCTCCTTTCTTCCACTCGAGAATCTTCTTTGACAAGAGACCAGCCGCTACCAGAACAATCACACATTGGATTGGGATCTGTGGACAAACTGTGCCGGAAAATAGTCTCAGTGATAATTGTCGCGAGGTTATTTTGCAAACGATTTTATGGTAACTTAATTTTTTTATTTTATTACTACTTGGTTATTCCTGCCCCAAAAGTTTTTGCCTAAAATATTTTTCTTTAAAGGACGTATCCGAGGAATAAATAATCTAGGGTTTTCTCTATATGGATAACTTCATTTTGGCGTAAAAGATATATCCTGAAAGTTTGAGCGATTTTCTTCCATTACTCTCTGAGCAATAGTAACGTGAAAACTGGCGGGTAGAGAATTAGCTACGGTAGGTCTGAGCCGCCCTCCTATTTCGTATGCTCTCTCGACCGAGCGACAGGCGCGCGCATTCAAAGTGGTTCTCTAGCGCTACTGTAGAATTATTCGCCGGATACTTCCTTTAAAATCACCATAGAGGGTTCCTTGACACGATCAAAAATAAACGTGAAAAGATTTATATCAGAAAAATATCTTCAGGTGAAGCCTTTCACCCTCTCCAGCCCGGTGTTCGAGTGCTTCTGCTCTAGCGAGATTGGGTACTCTTGCAACAACTTGAAGGAGGTTCGAAATGACTATGCAAGTAACACGATATATACGCTCATTAATTAGTATTTATTAGTTTATGGGGCGGATCGGTGGATTTAGATTTGCTCGCCTATTTTCCAATTCTTCCCTCTTTTGTGGAAGACACGAGAAGCAGAGAGTTTATTAGAGCGCGAATCGGACAGCAAAGAGAGATAAAGAGAGAGGAGGCAGCACTGAAGGTGCTGCTCCACAGTGAGATGAGAACTAGTGGCTCCAGCCGGCTTATAAACCAAGTCTAGGGGAGGAGCCTAAAACTGTATAGCTTGCTGCATAACAGTATTGTTCTCAGAAAGAATCTGTCTAATCGTCTAACATATGCTATTTCTCCTCTTCCCGAAGATTCCCGAGACAATCAGATAATCGGATGGCAAGGGAAAATGCATTAAGGATGAATAACACATTAACCGGAAGTGGCTTCCGGCACAAAAATAACAATCGAATAAGAAAGTAGCGAAATGTATATGTACATTCCGCGACGGTTTAATAACTGACCTCAGCGACAAATAAAAGCAACATTCTGATACAAAAGAGTACTGTATTGATAGTTTGTAGGCTATCAATGTGCTTCGGAAGGACAGCTGGTATCGCAAAAGCTTCGAGCTGCTAACGGAAGTGGAGGAGGCGCAAACTACTCCCTCTCAGCCCACAACCACGGCCGATCCGAGTGCCGGCTTTTGACTTATAACTCTAATATCTTTATAAAGACTTCTGAACAAATATTTATTTGTTTTATCATAATCTAATAATAATTATCTTTAAAAATATATGTTTCTTTTCATTTCCAGCACCGCTGCCTGGAGGGTGTCACTCCAGCGGTGGCCTGTAATGGTTCCTCCTTTTGCCAATCCCGGATCTTCTACGACCCGGCCAGCCTCCAGCCTACAAAGCGAAGCGACTTTGGCTGCGTGGAGAAACTGCCCGACGAGACACTCAACGACAGTTGTCAGAAGGTGGTTAAATAACAATTTCCATAAATATATATATTAATACAAATTTTTATAATAAATTATAATATGAATATATACATATTTATGTGTGTTAAATTTAATTACAGGTTGAGCCTTTCGACATCTTGAACCCCATTTTCGAGTGTTTCTGCCCGAGCGAAGTCGGCCGCGCTTGTAACGCACTCGAAGAGGTGGAAACAAGCTTCTTTGACAACACTCTTAAGGATATGACAAATAAAATTTAGGAAAAAAAAAGTTTCTTGTTATAGGCGATGAACTCAGATCGGAAGGCGAGGTGGGAGAAAAAGGGCGGGGAGATGCTCTTTGCTGTCAAGGTAGAAATTGCCAACGAAGAGGCGATCGAGATGTATAAGAAGTCGCAAACTACAACCCCTTCGCCCGCAACCTTCCCTCCACCCACCACCACGGCCAATCTCAACGTCAGATCGTGCAATAGACAAATTACTTAATTACTATTTTGCCAAATTTAATTAACTAATTCTCAAAACGAATAGATAATGCCGACGACTTCCGGCTCTTGCAACGCGCTTTTCCTCGGCAGCCCTACACGAATTGTGCTTTTCCTTCTCGCTGGAATCGCCATCTCTTTTCCTTTCCCCGAATAGCCACTCCCAAACAAACGCCTCTATAAATGTTTTGTGTTATGTCCAAGCGATTTGACGCATTGTAGAGCTCCGCGGTTTTGAAAAAAAAAAACGAGTGCAATATATTTGGTGCTGTTGTTCCTATACATTATGTACATAAGTGGCGCTCATAAAAAAAATGGTTCTAGGTGGCTGATCACTCTTTTGCCATCATCGGCGTCTGGCTTGAGACCTCGTTCGTGACCTCTGTGGCGCAGTAGGTTGCCATCTTGCTTGACAATTTGATTGTCGCCGGTTCAAACCCTATCCGGTGAAAAGGTTTTTGCCTTGCCAAGGAAACGAGTATTGGGAGTGAAAATCAGTCGGGAGCTCAAAGTGTGGGATTGTTCAAATCACTGATAGGAAGAGGAGGTAGAGATTGAGTGGAGAGAGAGAGTTGGAGAGAAAGAGAAAGAGAGAGTGGGAGAGAGAGAAAAAAGGCTCACAATCAGGGTGATTGGTGTCAACGTCTGGCTTTGGAATCGGTAGATCGCTTGTGTGGCGTTATGGCTTACTCACTCGATTTTTGTTTTGAATGTCACAGGTTCGAACCCTAATCGGAGCAAGACTTTTGCTAAAATCTTGCAGTTTTGGAAATTTCGTTGCAAAATTCTCGGCTACCAAAAAATACCAATAAATCCCGTGAATTGCACTACCCACGTTTGCACCTTAAAAATTTGGCACCAATCGCACTCAACATCACATTATAACTCATGACAAAAAAGTTGATATTTTTTGAGAATTGTTACATGCGAAAAAATGCCGATACCAGAAAATATAAACATTACCCTTACAATTGCTTCTACGAGCCACAATGCAAGAGAATCTTAAGAATATATTAAAGATATTCTGTAGTAACGTGGTGTCGGTACTTATGTATTGCGGGCAGAGAGACGTGGATTAATGCATATCTTTGGGACCGTGTCAAAACAGCAACGACATTTACGCTAAAAGTGTCATAACTTTCTTCATTGTTATCGCAGACGGATAAAATTAGCACCAATCAATTTCTCTTTACAAGATCTATCCAACGATAGCACTTTTGTGACTGAAGCTTAAAAATTTCAAATTTTCAACTTTTTTACCTGCTCTCCAAGAGCTGCGAAACATATATGGTTCAATTCATCTCAATGAGAGCAATCGCGCGGAATATTGGTTGAACCGGTACGATCACCCTGAACAAAGTTATGGGATCTTTGCGCAAATGTTGCACTCGGGTGATCTGAGTTATTGATTTTTTTTTCGGGCTTTATTGTGGATCAATGAAACCAATATTTTCTTACTAACGATCTGACAGCATAAGGAAGCAACCCTGAAAATTTCATTTACTTTCGTACAATATGAAGGAAAATATGCCCGAAAAACCAAAAGTTGATAGACTTTTTGGCGGTACTGTATGTATGAATGTACATATATGTACATCATATACATATGTAGTAATACGTGACAATGCGATCAAAATGCTCAGTAAAATATAAATTTGTAGAGAATAATAAATTGAATGTGAAGCTATACATGCTATAACTAGTAACAAAGCTTAAGAATACTGGAAAACAAATCTCTAAGAACTACAATAGAACGAATTATTTAAAAAATGGGCCTTGTCATGAAATATGTAGTTCCCGCTTTTGTGTCACCTAGTTCTTACAAGAAAAGAATCAGGGACAAAATGAATACCGTATTTTCTCTATTAGTACCCCCGGGGGTTATATTTTTCAATACCCTGTCGAGAGGGGGCACTATTAGAGGCAGGGTTTCTATTAGAGGGAGGGTTTCTATTAGAGGGAGGGGTTATATTAGAGGGAGGGGTTCTATTAGAGGGAGGGTTTCTATTAGAGGGAGGGGTTCTATTAGAGGGAGGGGTTCTATTTTTCAATGTGAGAGACTAAAAGTTTAATAACAACATTTTATTCCCAAAAAAAGAAGAATAGTAACCCGAATTCAATGGAATCATCACTGGAATATCCGTTTTACAATAGATTTATCATGAATTTGGCATCAGTTCATTGGTAAGAGCACCCCATGCCTCCAGGATCTATACGAGGTACATCTAGAGCTGAAGTAGTAGACTATTAGGGGGGGGGGTACTATTGGAGGGGGGGGGTTCTACTAGAGGGAGGGGTTCTATTTTTCAATGGCATTTTCAGAGGGGGGTACTATTAGAGGGGGGTTCTAATAAAGGGGGGGGGGTACTAATAGAGAAAATACGGTAAGCTCAACTCGGAGTCACTTGATTCCCGTACATCTCTCTTTCCAGTTGATGAAGCGGTGTCGCTTCGCGCTGCGCTAATTTCTACAAATAAAATGTTTTATCTCAAATAATAAAAATGCCATAGCCGAATAAAAAGAAGGTTATCCATCATTTAATGTACAGTAATCCTAGTATTCCATTTATCTCTTACAGTACTCCTCAAACATTTCATCAAAATACGACTATCGTACCCCGTAGAAGGGCTCAAGACGCTGCCTTTCGTGCGGCGTCAAGTGAGAACTTTGCTCGAGGTAGGCGAGTTTCTCGTCTTTCCGTCATACGCCAAGAAGGTGCTGCGCTCATCGAGCAAGGCTGGCACCACGTCGTAGACGACACAGTTCTGTAGCTGGCCAACTTGGCTGATTGGTTAATCGTTTCATTTCAAAGCGCAAGGGGTAAAAGTACGAGGCCGGGCGAGAGCGCAAAACGGAATTAATTCTCGCTGACGCCGCATTCTTTAGCGAATCGCTGCATACGCGCCTTCGCGTACGGAATTTCGTCTCGCTGAACGGTGATGTTCTAAATAGAACATTCCTTAGGCGATAATGAAATATTTCGACTGCTGAAAAGGCAATAAAATAATCACTGTGAAAGAAAAAGAAAGTAAAAGAATTACAAAGTTTGAAGAGAGATAACAGTGGAAGGGATAGAGAGAGAGCGAGAACGAGAGTGAGAGAGAATATATTGGCAAGATTGTATTAACGCAACAAAATAATCATAGTGAAATAGAAAATAAAATAGAATTAAGGGTGCAAGTAAGATAAAGAGAGAGATAGAGAGATAGAGAGAAAGAAAGAGAGAGAGAGTGATAGAAAGAGAGGGAAAGACAGAGAAAAGAGATAGCAAAGAGAGAGTGAGAGAAAGAGAGAGAAAGAAGCAGAGACAATAATACACACACGAAGCACACACTTGCGTATCTTCTCGCTCAGCCTTTTCATCACTGGTATGTCAATGGTCGGCATTGCGTCGAGCACGTAGAACAAGCGGCTTCTGGATAATTTTTTTCCTTTTCCACTTTCATTTAATATTTTAAAAAAAATCCGAATTATTGTTTATAAAATCTGTTTTTTTATGTTAAAAAATACAGTAATTTACAGTCTCTATAAGTTGCACAAGAACTTGTTCTGAATTTGTCGATATCTTTCGATCATCTCGTCGTATAACAGGTCGCTGCCAGTTGCAGGAATCGCCTCGAACTTGGTCCGAAAGAACCTACGGATACATTGCGCTAGGATTTTTGGTAACGTTTACTCGATTCTCTCTTTTTCTTTCCCTCTCTCCTCTCTCTCTCTCTCTCTCTGCTCCCCGTCTCTCTTTATTCTCTCTCTCTCCTTCTATTTTCTCCCTCTCTCTCTCTCTATTTCTCTACCTCTCTTTCTCTCATACTTTCTTTTCTTCCACTCTTACTCCTCTCTCCTCCTCTCTCTGTCTCTCTATTAATTTCTTTTCCTCACCTCAACCATTTGATATTCTAAACTCGATTAGATACCTCTGAAGAATGAATGTGACGTCAGCTCCGTAGTCATCGAGTACATCTCCGTACTCCACAAAATGGTAGCAGCCTTCCTTGTGACTCGTGTCCGAGAGGACTTCGCAAGCTGAAGAATTAAAATTGAATCTAAAAAATGTCGGAAGTCGTTTGAGAAGAGTTCATTTTAAAATGGTCACCCTCTCCTCTTCTCCACTCTCATTGCTGGTTCTCTTCACACTCTCTCTAATATCAATTGCATTTAAGTGTTTTCCCCATATATGTATCTATCTAAGAGAGACAGAGACAGAGAGACAGAGAAAGACATAGAGAGAGAGAGACAGAGGGACAGAGAGAGCGAGGGAGAGACCGATTGAGAGAGAAAGAGAGACAGAGAAAGCGCGCCTCGCTGCGAGAATGCCTGGAAGCTGCTGTAGAAGTCGACGAATTGGCGAGCGACCATGCCGAGGTGGTCGCCGACGTAGCTGCTTCCGATGGCAGCGAAGCGGAGGCGGCCGTGGCCGGGCTGATTCATTTTGATTAGTGATCAAATTTATTGAGTATTGATGGATTTTTATTGAGTATTGTTTTTAACGTTGCTTCCACTAACCAACGCGAACTGCTGACCACGAGCGATAGGAACGCTCGAAGGCAAAATAAACAATTAGAGTGACGCAGAGAGAGCATGGAATTCCCGCCAGGCGATCTGTGAATTTTTCAGAATAAATCACATATATGTAGATCTTCACAGATTGCGTTAATGAAAAAAAACTTTATTGATCTACTGTATTCATAGATATCTTACCGAATGACAACGGTGCCGTCTCTTGCACAAGATAAACAGAGAAGGGCCAGTGGAAGAGGTAGAGAGAGTAGGAAATGTCGCCAAGGAATTCGAGATGGCGGACGGAGAGGAGGGAGGCCACCTGGAAGGAGAGTTCTTTTAGGGAGTGGGATTGCGGGTGGGTCCTGGAGGGCGATAACTTTGCTGAGGCTATTTCACATTTATTGTTTATATATAATGTATATTCATTATGACCTTACCATTAGCAAATACAGCGCACGAAACTGAGCTGTAGAGAAAAAGAGAGGAAGGAAGTGTTGAAGAGGGTGGGAGAGGGGCAAAGATGGAGAGAACCAGAGAGAGAGAGAGAGAGAGAGAGAGAGAGAGAAGGAGAGCTAGAATGAGAGAGGTTCACGGAGAGAGAAAGAGAAAGTGAGAGAGAGAGAGAGAAAGGAAAATGAGATCTCAGCTGAGTCTCTTCGCTGGCCGCGATGAGAAGAGCTGTGGAGGCAGTTACGGCGATTCGTGTGGCGGAGAAGGGAAGTTGGAGAGGGAAGAAGAGGGCGACGAAGAGAAGGAGGAGGGAGGAGGAGCAGAGAAACTGAGAAGAGAGAGAGATAGAGAGATAAAGAGATAGAGAGAGAAAGAGAGAGAGAGCGAGTGAGTGAGGAGGTGAGACAGAGAAAAGAAGAGAGGGTGAGGTAGATAGAGGGGAAGAGACAGAGAGAGAGAGAGAGAGAGAGAGAGAGAGAGAGAGATTGTGTGTGTGAAACAGAGATAAAGGTAGAAACTACAGCTCGTGCCACTTCTGCAGTAACTTGACGCCACGAGATACATAAATAAATAAATAAAGAAATAAAAAAATATATATACACTTTGTTTTTTTGTTAGCTTTATTTCAGGCTCTAACAAAATCAGAAGACGAGGCAGTGTAGTTGCGAATGGAACTGCCAAAGGCGTGCTGGCATCAGATTGAACGAGAACAGAGAAGGAGCAAGGAGGTGGAGGAGGAGGGATGACGTCATCACTGAAGAAAATGAGACAAGGAAAAATATATTTAAATATATGCTAAAAATATACTAACTAAAAATTTGTTTAAAGCAAATTGTCCAAAATTCACACTCAACAATTCGTAAAAGTAACACTGTAATAAATGTTTTTGAAGAAATTCGCCAGACGTGTACATACATATTATCGACCAAAGATAGATAGATATGCGAATTGCGTGACTGTGTTTTCACAGCAGTTTCTTTCTTGATGTATATAAACAAACAAGTAAACAAATAAATAGTATTTTACAAGGGAAGATCCAGCGCGGCCAGCGACTTTGGATGGCGAGGAGGAAGGGCGCGACAAGGTAGAATTGCACTTCGACAGACAGCGACCAAATGTGAGTGAAGACATTCTCAGCGCTCAGTTGCTACAAGCATGCAGGAATAAAGGAAGAAGTTTTATATGTGTAAACAAAAATAAAATTACAAAAATAATATTTTAGTAACACTTCTAAGACAGAGGAAAAATGGTCTACCGTAAAATAGTCCTCAGTCTCGACCATCGCCTTGACATTCGTCAGAAGAAGTGTCGCCGTTGCAGCAGCTTTCTACATCAATTTCTCCATCTTACTCTTGCTCACACTCTCCCTCAAACTTTCTCTATATGTAACTCCATCTCATTCTCTTTCTTTCTAACTCTCTCTCTCTCTCTCTCTCTCTCTCTCTCTCTCTTGTTCTCACCTTCTAACTCACTCTTCATATAAACTTATCACTTATGTTCTTCTTCGTAATTATCATTATTATTGAAACAATAGATATTGACTAAAGCTTCCAACATGCAAGTACCTGATTGTCTTTAATGTTGTAAGGGTCGGAGAGTACAATATAGATTGCAACGCCGACGGCGCAGTACAGAAGATGAAGAGGGATGATTCGCTTCAGACGGCGATAGTAGAAATCGCAGAGGGAGCGACGGCCAAAGCCGTGGCGTTGAAAGGAACGGGCGAGGATCGAGGAGATCAGGAAACTGGAGAGGACAAAGAAACTTAAAGGACTCCCTCTCACTCCTTCCCTTTCTTTCTCTCTATCTCTTTTCACGCTCTCCCCTCCCTCTCCTTCTTAACAATCTCAACCACAAATGCTGACATGTCTACTCCGATGAATCCGTTCGGGAATGCCTCGGGGAAGAAGTGGAAAGCGAGGACGCCGGCGATGGCCAAGGCGCGCAGTCCTTGCAGCTCGGGACGGTGAGTCATCTATGAAACATAAAAAAATTATAATTATAATAAGTTCTTATTTTCCAAATATACAAAAAAAACCCTTTAAATATTTACATATACTACCGTCCAACATTGTTGGGTCCGAAATTAATCCGATTAATGAAATTAATTTAAATAATTCAAACTGGAATTGCGAAGTGCTGAGGACATGCCGTGCGATTTCCTCTGAGGGTTTTATGTGTATAATTATTATAAAGCGAAGCAAGTTTTCACTTAAAGGAGGTCTCTGGCGAATAATAAACATGTCTTTTTTTATCAAAATAAAACAGTTCAATAACTGCCGTTGCGCAGGCCGTTCATAAATCTGCACTCCGCAGTTCCATCGAAAAGGTCGATAATGCTTGAGAGACAAAGTGTACTGATTCGGTGCTTCAGTTTCCTTCGCCTTCCCGCCCACGTGCATGACACATGGCAGCCCTCCATGTCGACTCGGACAGAGAACGATACTTCTCTCTCTCCCTCCCTCTCTCTCTCTTTCTCTCGTTCTCTCTATCTCTCAATTATTTCCCTCTCTCTTTCTCTCTCGTTCTCTCTCGCTCTTTCTCGTTCCTTCTCTCAATTATTTCCCTCTCTCTCGTAGTCTGTGACTTTTCCTATCTCTTTGTTCTCTCTACTCTCTTGCAAAGAATGCTATGATTACGAGTCGCACTTTCGTGTTCACAACGAGAGACGAATCAGAAAAAAATAAGTCGATCTACTCAAAAGGACTACACTACATATCTTTCCGGTCGACAAAGTGGTTCGTATTGGGAATGCGTAGATGAGTGTATATGGTAATTGGTGGAATAAATTAATTGAGGACAATTACTAATTGAGCACAGCAATTAATTGCGTACGGAAATCCACTGAATACGAAAATCTATTAAATAAATCGATGGCGAAAACATTGACTACAAAAATACACATAGATTCTTCTCTCTCGTCGGTTAGGGTTCTATGGTTGCGAGTTAAGAGATACATCAAGGCAAATAGGTAGTATTAGCTTAATGAACTTTACAGATTTTCACAAAAAGTTCACATTAATGGGAGGATTGCAAAACAGGAAATCACCATTAACCTCTCTCTCTAAGCCGCAAAGTTGCCTCGCATGTTCAGATTTTCTTTCTTCCCCATTCACTGAGGGTCAGTTTGCGTTTTGCTATTGGTCGTAGAGTTCCTTCAGAGAAAACAAAATAAATTCGACAAGACTTTCGGCGCACGTCTTGGCAAGTTTCTGAAATAAAATGTATTTACTGCAACGCGGAACTTTTCTATCCCTTAATCGCCTCCAGGGAATAAGGTAAAATGCTTGCTTTTGCTCGATGGGAAGGAAATACCTCGACCATTCCTAATGTACATACATGGCACAACGCATGAATGAAAACGATGTAAAAAAAAGGCGAGTAAACTCCAGTGGATGTTGTCCGATCTCCATTCCAACCCGCTCTTGCGCGATCATGTTCGATAATACAGAGAGAACTTTTTAAATGTTTTCTTCCTTTTTTTTACCCAGCATTACAGTTTTTCGTCGCCTGTTGAATTGGCGCGCATTTCAATGAATCTTAGCGGGAGAGTGGGATATTGAGAGAGAGAGTGAGGAAAGATAAAGAGCGAGATAGAGAGCGAATAACTTTTGGATGGGCGTGTCCTGCCTTGTCCCACTCGTCGGAAGCATGGGCACTCCGACTACATTAAAGGAGGACGATCTCCGAAAAATTGTGTGGTTTTTCAAATTTCGCACTCTCATTCGTGCGTGCTATTTTCACGCAGCGGGTTTGTGCGACCTGCGAAATAGCACACGCGAATGAGAGTGAGGAATCACAGGGTTGACGCAGCAATTCGAACCTGCATTAAATATTTTTCGGTTATCGACTTTTGACCTCCTGTAATGTCTATTGTTGTCGCTTAAAGACACATTTAAAGGTTTATGCTTGATAGACGAATGAATGAGTGGGTGCAAAAAAATGACAGGAGTAAAAGATGTATTGTCTGATTGTGAGTGCACTCGGAGAAAATGGAGGTGGCGCGAGCGGATATCACACTTGGCGGACTGGAGATGGGCCCGAACAATGACGGAGTTGTATCCACGTGGAGCTAAGGCCGGCTACCAGATGGCGTAACGGCTTTGCCAACGTCCTCGGAGCCAATTTCCTACATCATGCATCCAATCCCCAAGAATGGCGAAGACTCATGGCGCGCTCCACTGAATCCAATAGGTCGTTGAATAAAGCGATTTAAATTGAATTGAAAAAAGTTAAACAAATAGAGAGAAATAGAGAGAGCGAGCTAGGAGGCGCGATAGTTTCTGCTTTCTTCACTTGGCAGTTTCGCTCGAATGTGGAACCTTACTAGACTGCCCCCCCCCAATATGACGAGAGCGCGATAGAGAGAGATCGAGGTGAAAGTAGGAATGGTGTAACGAAAAAGTAACTGTTTGCCAAATCAAAGCCTGTAAAGAGTTTGGTGCCGGTCGGATGAGAATGTCTTCTCTCGCTTTTTCTGCTTCCACTTCCCAATACGACAACTCAGCAACATCGGGCGACAACTCAATTTCTATTCACTTTTGCAACATTTTACAATTAGGTTTTGTTCATGTCTTTTTTTATTGAAATGTTTTATTTGTTAAATAAGCATTAAAACAATGACCTTACAAGGGAATAATCGAGACTTCCCCCGAGGTAAAGAAATGAGCTATACACCGTTCGAAAGATGTCGACGAGCAAATAACGGAAATGATACAGCACCGGGATGGGAGCCTTCCGAAAAATTGGCGGGTAGAGAACTACCCATATTGCAGCCTGTGACAGCTAGAGGTTCTTCCGCGCGGGACATTTCATGGATCAAATGCCCGTTTGGAATTGTATGGCCAAACATTCGCCGAACATTTCCTTTATGAATAGTGCAAAACAAATCTGTGAAAAAATTACAATAGAAGTAATCATAAAAATAATCACAGTAGTTTCCCTATTAGTGCCCCCTCCCTCTAATTGAACGCCCTCCCTTCCCCCCTCCAATAGCCCCCGCCCTAATAGTCTGTCTAACACCTCTGCTCGAGACGTACCTTGAATGCATCCTGGAGGCAGGGGCATTAAAAATAGTAACCCTGGGGTACTAGTAGAGAAAATACGGTAGATCTGGTCATGCTAGTCTTCTAGTTCTTACCAAAGTGGCATCTTTACACAAGCTTGAGAACTTTCTCTCAGTTGTCCAGATTGATTGCTACAGTTAAACAAATAATTTCGGCAAATTGTTTTCCTAAATATACGGCGATATTATACTGATTTCTAAATTTGCATGAATCGCCGACATAGTGGTTGGTCAAACTAAAATACAGGGATGTAGTAGATTCAGAATGAATATATCAGCTCTGAGTCAATTGATTCCCGTAAATCTCTCTTTCCAGTTGACGAAGCCGCGTCGCATCGCGCTGCGCTAATTTCTAAAAATAAGATTGTTATGTAGACAGTAAATATCTACATGTTTATGTTTCTGTTTGCTGACTCTGTTAGTCAAGCTATAATATATGGCCTTTTCTTTGAGTCAAATAGCATTATAATACGTATGCTAATATTGTATTCAAAGATGTCCTCATATCGGCTACCGTACCCTATAGACAGGCTCAACGCGCTGTCTTCCGTGCGGCGTCAAGTGAGATTTAAACTCGATGTTGGCGAGTTTCGCCTTTCCGTCATACGCAATGTACTGGCCATGCTCGTCGAGCAGGGCAGGAACCACGTCGTAGACGACGCAGTTCTGAAGCAGGGAAGCCTGGCTGATTGGTTAATCGCTCCATTTCAGAGCGTAAGGGGTAAAAGTTCGAGGCCCTTGAAAGTTTTTGGAGAGTAATAAATGTCTCACTGACGCCGCATTCTTTGGCGAATCGTTGCATACGCGCCTTCGCGTACGGAATGTCGTTTCGCCTTACGGTCATATTCTTAAAATACATTAAGATAAAGGTAGGAGAGATAGAGTGATATAGAAGGAGAGAGAGAGAGAGTAGATAGAGAAATGAGAGAGAAAAGATAAAGAGAGAGAGAGAGAAGAGAAGCAGAGACATTAATCTGCTCTTCCGTGAATCCCTTGCGGATCATCTCGCTCAGCTTCTCCATTACTGGGTGGTTCATGGAAGGCATCACGTCGAGCACGTAGAACAGACGGCTTCTGTGAAGAAATTTAATTTTGTTTTAGCGCTCATTTAATATCAACAATATCTATGGATTATAGTGTTGTTCATGAAAATACTAGACAAGCCTTACTATTGATTCTGTATTATATTTAAACAACGAATACATTCTACGGATTTGTGTGAGTGGCGCACGAACTTGTTCTGAATCTGTCGATATCTCTTAATCATCTCATCGTAGACCGGGTCGTCGCTGCCTTCTGGAGGGATCGCATCCAACTTTGGCCGATAGAACCTGGAATATTTTAAAGGTTTACGCACTTTTTTCTCTCTCACATTCACTTTCTCGCATTCTCTCATCCTCTCGCTCTCTCCAGCTTTCGCCTCTCTCTCTCTGATTTTAGCATTCAAAAATCGATTCGATACCTCTGTAAAATGAAAGTGACATCCGCCTCGAAGTCATCAAGCACGTCTCCATAGTTTACAAAATTATAGCACTTATCACTGCGTGATGTGTTCGAGAGGACTTCGCAAGCTGAAGGAAAAAGAATAAAAACGTTATTAGAAATCTTTAGAAGCCCGATTATTAACTGCTAAAAATTGGTTTTCTAGGGATTTAAAGGAAGTATCCGACGAATACAGTAGCGCTAGAGTAACAATTTGAATTAGCGCGCTCATAAAAGTGCCTGCTGCTCGAGAGAGCATGTGGAATACCGTAGCTAATTCTCTACCCGCTATTTTTCACGTTACTATTGCTCAGAATGTAATGAAAGAAAATCGCTCAAACTTTCAGGATATACATATGTTTTAGACCAAGATGAACTTATCCATATAGAAAAAATTAGGCTAATGGAGAGGAAAATGATCGGAGATACCCTGAGAGATCGTTGGAGAAACGAACGCGTACGGCAGATCACTAACAATAAGCTACGCGACTGGGTCCAAGAGGGACTGAAACGAAAAGTGCGTTGGGCACTCAAAGTGCGAGCAATGGATACGGAGAAATGGACTCGCGCGACTACTGTTTGGACGCCCAACAACAAGAACCGCCTTCCCGGAAAACCAAGAGTGCGCTGGAGAGGCGACCTGAAACGAGCTATTGGCCAAAACTGGTGGAATGCAAGCCGCGATGAATACCAACGTCTCATCCCCATCTGAGCATTTAATGCCTGACATGATAAATTGATTGATTGTTAATTATTCCCCGGATACCTCCTTTAAGATGGGTTTAATTTAATTTCATCATCTTTTCATATGTAAAACGAGAGAGAGAGAGAGAGAGAGAGAGAGAGAGAGAGAAGAAGCACCTGTCTGCGAGAATGCCTGGAAGCTACTGTAGAAGTCGACGAATTGGCGCGCGACCATGCCGAGATGATCGCCCATGTAACTGCTTCCGATGGCAGCGAAGCGAAGGCGACCGTGGCCGGGCTGATTTATTTTGATTATTGATTGAATTTGTTGTATCCTTCCGACGGAAGGACGGGGAGTAGTATGCGAGGAGAGGAGGGAACGTTTTATTGGAGAAGAGAGAGAGAAAGGACGGGAGGCAGAGGCGAAGCCGGCCTGATGGTGAGGTGCGAAAGTCGAAATAGCGGTAGGAAAATTGCACGTTCGTAGTGGTTTTTATAATATGGATAGCGCCAACTTTGGTAATTAAACCGGGAGGCGCATGCAAGCTTCCAGAAGAGAACTGTTACAACCGACGCTTAGCGATTTATTAGTAGTTAGATTTATTGATTGACTTTCAAGTTTCTGCCATACTTAATTCAACTTTATTTATAAACTCCTTTTATTGACAAATTCGTTTAATTTCTAAGAGAAGGAAGATGTGAAAAAAATTGATAATAATAACCGGGAGCGTGCAGAGGCCAAAGGGCCTTTCCAAGTCGTTATAGGCGCCAAAGTAGGCTGGGCCGCTCATGTTGCGGAAGTGCGAGTAGACACACGTCTCCCTGACCAGATTCTCATGGGGCGCAACGAAGATGCGCTCGTTCTCCGCAATGGCGGCTTCTTAATTCACATACATTTTTTTTTTAATTTTAATTTTTTTTAAATAATACAAATCATAGAAGAGGTAAGATAATCATAGAACTCACATATCAACACACAAAAGATTGCATCCACATGCATCATACTATTTTTTGAACCATGAATATTTCCGTAAAGTTTCTGGCTTAAATTAGAATATATTGTGATTGTACACATATGTATACTATGTATAATATGTATATGTATGTAAGTAATAAATCGGGATAAAGAGAACAAGAAATAACCGGTGACAGAATCCGCCCGATGTATGGCGAAATTGATTGGAGGTGACGAAAGAATGAGCGCAGCGGTCAAGGAAAGGAGGACACCGCAGCAGACGCCTGAAAGAGGAGCATCAAACTAATTCAAGCTTGAATTTCGTGGCTCCTTTAAAGCTCAACTCATTTGACCTTTTCAAGTGCCTCCACTAACCGACTCGAATTTGCGACCACGTGCGATAGAAGCGCTCGAAGGTGAAATAAACAAGGAGAGTGACGGCGAGCGAGAACGGAATTCCGGCCAGGCGCTCTGGAATTGCTTATTTTTTTTATAAATAAGAAGAAGCATATTTTTTCATGATTTATTGTTATAGAAAATAATCATTAAACATTCTATTAACTAAGTGCATTTAACAACTTTATTCACGGATATTTTACCAAACGACAACGGCGCAGTCTCTTGTGAGAGATAAACAGAGAAAGGCCAGTGGAAGAGGTAGAGAGAGTAGGAAATGTCGCCAAGGAATTCGAGAGGGCGAACGGAGAGGACGGAGGCCACCTGGAAGAATACGAGAGCGAGATACAGAAAGAAACAGAGAGAGAGAGAGAAGAGTGATGGAGAGATTAAAAGTAAGAATAAAAATGAGAGAATCGCACGTGCGTCTCTTGGCTGGCTGCGATGAGTAGAGCAGTGGCGGCAGTGACAACGATTCGAGTGATGGAGACGGGAAGTTGGAGAGGGAGGAAGAGGGTGACGAAGAGAAGGAGGAGGGAGGAGAAGCAGAGAAGCTGAGAAGAGAGAGATAGAGAGAGAGAGAGGGAGAGAGAAAGGATGTGAGGAAGGGAGACGAAGAGTGGAAGAGAAAGAAAGAGTGTGATTCAAAAGGTGGAAATTACAGTTCGTGTCACTTCTGCAGTGACTTGACGCCACGAGAGTTCCTTGTCTTCGTCGACACTCTTTGCTTCCTCGACTGCCTGAGGGAGATTATATGGTCGTATTTAATTATGTATGATATGATTTTCATTTTAAATTATTTATATGAATATCTATACATATTTGTTTTGATTTGTCTACTAATTTATTTGCGTCTAACCAAATCAGCAGCACTCTCGGGGCGAACAGAAGATGTGGCCGTGGAGTAGTGAAGCACCGCAGTCGCAAGGAACTGCCAGAGACGTGCTGGCATCAAATTGAAGGAGAAGAGGGAGTGAGCGAGGAGGTGAAATACGAGGGATGACGTCATCACTGAAGCCAAATTATAAAATTAGCTCGGTTCGCGAATGCTTCAAGCGCTCTCGTATATCATTTTATTTCTTAATTTTGAATAATAAATAAATAAAAATAATTAAATAGCATTATACAAGTACCCGCCGCCAAGAAGATCCAGCGCGGCCAGCGACTCTGGATGGCGAGGAGGAAGGGCGCGACAAGGTAGAATTGCACTTCGACCGACAGCGACCAAATGTGAGTGAAGACATTCTCAGCACTCATTTGCTGTAAAAATGCAAGAATAGAGGATGGATTTTTTTGACAGATAAAATGAAATAATAAATGTTAACATTATTTTTTCTCATAACTAAAATACATTCACTGAAAGAGGAAAATGATCTACCTTGAAATAGTCCTCAGTCTCGACCATCGCCTTGACGTTCGTGAGAAGAAGTGTCGCCGTTGCAGCAGCTTTCTACAGAACGCTCTTACTCTCGCTCTCACTCCCACTCCAACTCTCTCTAACTCGCTCTCTCTCATTCTCTTTCTCTCTAACAACGTCGTGCTTTACAAGTTTATTAAAGCTCCCAAATGTAAGTACCTGATTGCCTTTAATGTTGTAAGGGTCGGAGAGTACAATATATATTGCAACGCCGACGGCGCAGTACAGAAGATGAAGAGGGATGATTCGCTTCAGACGGCGATAGTAGAAATCGCAGAGGGAGCGACGGCCAAAGCCGTGGCGTTGAAAGGAACGGGAAAGGATCGAGGAGATCAGGAAACCAGAGAGGACAAAGAAACTTAAAGGACTCCCTGTCACTCTTTCCCTTTCTCTCTCTCTATCTCTTATCGCTCTCTCCCTTTCACTCTCTCTCCCCTACCTCTCCTTCTTAACAATCTCAACCACAAATGCTGACATGTCGACTCCGATGAATCCGTTCGGGCATGCCTCGGGGAAGAAGTGGAAAGCGAGGACGCCTGCGATGGCCAAGGCGCGCAGTCCTTGCAGCTCGGGACGGTGAGTCATCTATGAAACAAAAAAAAATATATAATTAAAAAGTTCTTATTTTCAATTATAGAAAAAAAATTTCTTTAAGTATTTATGTGTATAATTCTTATTAAATTAGGCGAAAACTCAAAATTTTCGTTATTAGGGTAATTCTATTAATTAAAAAACATAGCTTATTCCAAAAGAAAATATTGATGTCTACAATTATTACTTCAAATACATGTGATCCGCGATAAAAAAAAGTATAGAAATAATAATTATATCTTCTATTTTCAAAATGATCAAGAGAAAGTTTGCTCAATCACTTCGTATTCGGGCAAATAAAGCGATCATCAAAATGTGAGAATTTTCGCTCCCTCTCTCTTCGGTTTCAGTTATCGCTTTTATGATCACGGGTTAAAAGATATCTCTACGGCGAATTGGCAAACACACATCTATACGGCCAATTGGCAGTATTAGTTTGACGAACGTTTCAGATTGGCATCGCTTGAATCAGAGGATTGCAGAAGTCAAAAATGCCCTAAAATATCCCAGCCAAACAGGAGATCGCCACATTGGTCTCTCCCTCTCTCTCTCTCTCTTTCTCTCTCTCTCTCTCTCTCTCTCTCTCTCTCTCTCTTTCTCTCTCTGTCTCTCTCGCTCTCTCTCTCTCTTTCTCTCTCTCTCTCTCTCTCTCTCTCTTACCGCTCTTTGTCTCGCTCTTCCTACTCTTTGTCTCCCTCTTTCCGCTTTTCCCTCCATTATTCTTGGTCACGCTATCAGCTTCTCTCTCTCTCACTATCTTTCTCTCTCTCTCTCCTCTCTCTCCTCTCTCTCTCCTCTCTCTCTCCTCTCTCTCAGCCGCAGTGTTGCCTCGTTTGTGCAGCTTTTCTTTTTACTCATCCGCTGAGGGCCAGTTTGTGTTTCGCTTATCGCCGTAGAGTTCCTTAAAGGAAGCATCCGACAAAAACTTCTTATCTTATATTCCCATTTGATCAAGTCTGGCCTAAATGAAATCGATTAGAGGTGGTCCCGCTTTATGGAAGTCAGTATTTAACCAGAAATTTGCATTTCTTTTTTTCTAATTTGGTAGAAAAAGTCTCTGTCGAATCGCCCGGTGCGTTTTCAAATTCAAGCAAGGAGTGCCCACGTGTAGGAAGAAGGGTCAGTCGCAGCCCGTCCTGTACACTTAGCACCTCAGTTTCACCAAGGGATGAGAGATACAGACGTTAGAGAAAAGCGAGACAATGAATGAAGTCGAGAGAGGTTAGATACACATACGTTTCAAATTTGAAAAAGGCTCATCCAGTTGGGAGTTTAGCACAGTTTGAAACGTAATTTTATCAGATACGGTTTTCTTTCGTCTGATACTTCCTTTAAAAAAAACTATATCTTATTCCAAAAGAAAATATTGATGTCTACAATTATTATTTGAAATACATGTGATCCGCGATAAAAAGTATAGAAATAATAATAATATCTTCTATTTTCAAAATGATCAAGAGAAAGTTTGCTCAATCACTGCGTATTCGGGCAAATAAAGCGATCAGCAAATCGTGAGATTTTTCACTCCCCCTCTTCGGTTTCGGTTGTCGCTTTTATGATGACGGGTAAAAAGATGTCAGGGTCAGTCGCTGCCCATCCTGTACACTCAGCACTTCATGTTCAGAAAGGGATGAGAGATATAGATGTTAGAGAAAAGCGAGACAATGAAAGAACTTGAGAGTGGTCAGGTACATTTCAAATTTGAAATTTTGAAGCTCTCATAGTTCTTATGGCTGGTAGTTTAGCATTATTTGAAACATGGTTTTGTCAGACACGGTTTTTCTTTCATCGGATACTTTCTTTGATAGAGCACAAAATGCGACAATTCGCGTCAAATTGCCAAACAAAATGTATTTCTGTCTCTTATTCGAATCCAGGGAATGCAGTTAAATATTTATACAAAGTGTTTTAGCATGATAGGAAGGAAAGGAACCAGGAAATATCCCACCATATCCACACGGAAAAAGGCGTGTGAACTCTAGTGGATGCTCTCCGATTTTTCTATTCCAACCCGATCATGTTCGACCAAGAAAATACCGAGAAAACTACATATTTTCCAATATTTTTTAACCCGTCATTACACTTCTTCGCCACCTATGGAGCATGTCAATGAAATGTCAGCAAGTGAGTGGGCTATTGTGGAGTGTGAGGGAGAGAGAGAGAGAGAGAGAGAGAGAGTGAGAGTGAGAGAGAGAGAGAGGGAGGGAGGGAGGGGAGTGAGAGTGAGAGTGAGAGAGGGTGAGAGAGAGTGCGAGAGAGAGAGAGATGAAAGATAGAGAATGAGATAGAGGGCGGTGTAGAGATCGAGTGACATTTCAATGAGTGTGACCTGATTTTCACTGGCATTACTTGGACTACGTTAATGTCTCTCGCGGTCGCTCAAAGACGCATGAAGTGGTTCATTCTTGATAGAATGAGAGGGTGCGAAAAATGAGCGGAGTAACAGATCTGAGTGTATTCGGGGAAAATGGAGGTGGCGCGAGCGGACATCAAAATTGGCGCACTGGAGATGGGCCCGAGCTGTCACGGAGTGGTATCCACGTGGACCTACGTGGAGTCGAGGAAGGCCGAATATCAGATGGCTTGATGACTTTACAAAAATCCTTGATGCCAATTACTCCATCATGTATCAAATCTTCAAGAATGGCGAAGACTCATTGCGCTCCATGGAATAAACTAGCCCGATGAATAAAGCTTTTTGAATTCGAATTGAAAAACAATTTAAAGACACCAGAGTGTGAGAAAGATGCGCAAAGAAATGCTCCTGCTCTCTCCACTTTCAGTTTCCTCGAATGCTGACCCCCCAATATGACGAGAGCGAGATAGAGAGAGATTAAGGTGAAAGGAGTAATGGTGAAAACTAAAAAATAACTGTTTGCCAAATTGGAGTTTGGTGCCGATCGGGTGAGAATGTCTTTTCTCACTCTTTCTACTTCCAGTTCCGAATAGAGATGTCAAATGGCCCAAAAATTTTGGGTTGGGCCCAGCCCGGCCCGTGGGCCCGTTTGAGCCCGATTTTCAAAATCCGATGAAATATTTCAACCATGTACCTTAAACTTGAAAATTTATAGGTTAAATATGCTTCTTAAGTTAAATGATCAGATAACAAATTAATTATGCATTCGAATATGTTTTCGGAGAGTAGAAACTGACTGCGGTTATTCAAGGTACTGCTGCACAGCTCTTCTGCCAGGTGGCAACCCTCTTAGGAGTGAGAGGATGGCAGTGACATATGACGCCAACGAGAGTGGAGTCATCGGGCGGAGAGATCGGAGTAGAGGGCGAAGAGGCTCCGTCATCGAGCACCGGGGACTGGACACGAACGGGTGGCGATCGTTCTCTGCTGTCACCTCTTCTCTGTTCTTCTTGTCGAAGTCGTCGAACGGCTCCGATTCAATGGTTCGGTCCACGGGCGATTCGACGGCGGCGTAGGAGAGGGGAGCAGATGAGGACGATTGGGAAGCTGATAGGACTATATTGAGCAGGCACTCTGTCAGGCCTCGGTGAATTGTGCCAGAAGAAGGGAATTGTGTTCGGACGCTGCTCCCAGAGAAACTGCTTGGCTGGCCGGGATAAAATCTGCCTTATCTTAGTCGTCCACTTTGACGAAGTCGCCGGTGCCCGTCGGAAATCCACAAAAAAAAACATTCATATCGATATTTTCATGCTACGGAGATTCTTTTCAATGTGTAGGAGGAAATGTTTATAAAGAGAATTAACATGTGAAGGAAGTTTTGCTTTTTAACATTGCCACCAGTCGTTCGGATTGGACGACATTGTGCGGTTATCGGGCCCAAACGGACTCTGCGGGCCAGCCCGGCCTGCCTGGGGCCCTAGGAAGTTGGGCGGCTGGCAATACAGGCCGGGCCGTTGACATTTCTGGTGCCCAATACGACATCTCAGCGACATCGGTCGACCTCTCTGTTTCTATGCACTATTGTAACATTTTATAATTAGGTTTTGTTCATGTTTTGTTAAAATAACATGTTTTATTTTATAAATAAGCATTAAAACGATGGCCTTACAAGGGAATAGTCTAGGCTTCCCCGAGGTTAAGAAATGAGCTATATTTGGGATGAAAAAGAGAGAGAGAGAGTGATTGAGAGAGTGTGTGTGTTGTTGTCAGAGAGATGTCTACAGACAAGAAATATGTACCTGGCACATGTATGCACATGATAATGAAATCGATAGCTCAATACAATATAAATTTGTAGAGACTAATAAATTGGAGATGAAGCAATATATATATTTTTTAAATTGAAATAAAAGAACATAACTGAAGAATACTGCAAAACAATTCTGTAAAAAACCCACAGTATAAGTAATTCTAGAAAGAATTGATGCAATATTTCCCGTTTTTGTGTCACCTAGTAGTTCTCACAAGAAAATCATCAGAAACAAAATGAATAAGCTCAACTCGAAGTCACTTGATCCCCGTAAATCTCTCTTTCCAGTTGACGAAGCCGCGCCGTTTCACGCTGCGCCAATTGCTAAAAATAATATGTTATATCCCCAATAGCAATGTGTTATTCCCTCGCATCCGAATTAAAGGCAACGTTATCCAGAATACAATTTCGTCTGAATTATATTCTAATTTAAATTCGCTATCGCAAACATAAAACATAACAGTGCAGTAATCCAGTAATCTTTACAGTGTTCCATTTACCGCTTACAGAATTCCTTAAAGATGTATTCTGTAAGCAATAAAAGGATAACTGTAAGGACTACGTAAAGGCTACTGTACCCCGTAGACGGGCTCAACGCGCTGCCTTCCGTGCGGCATCAAGTGAGAGATCTGCTCGAAGTTGGCGAGTTTCGTGTCTCCTTCATACGCCAGGAACTGACCGTGCTCGTCGAGCAGGGCAGGAACCACGTCGTAGACGACGCAGTTCTGAAGCAGGGAAGCCTGGCTGATTGGTTAATCGCTCCATTTCAGAGCGTAAGGGGTAAAAGTTCGAGGCCCTTGAAAGTTTTTGGAGAGTAATAAATGTCTCACTGACGCCGCATTCTTTGGCGAATCGTTGCATACGCGCCTTCGCATACGGAATGTCGTTTCGCTGTACGGTCATGTTCTAAATAGACATTAGGATCGATACATCTAAGTATTTAAAAAAATTAACTCAACAAAATAATCATTGTTCGAGAAACAAATCGAAGAGTTAGAAAGGCAAGGGAGATAGACAGAGAGATAGAGGAGAGAGAGAAGAGATGCAGAGACATTAATCTGCTCTTCCGTGAATCCCTTGCGGATCATCTCGCTTAGCTTCTTCATTATTGGTAGGTCGATGGATGGCATCGCGTCGAGCACGTAGAACAAACGACTTCTGAGAAGAAAAAAAAAACCAATTTTTTATCGCTCATTTATTTTCCATTTTACCAGTCGGTTTGCGCACGCTTCACCGGCAGGTTGCTCGTATCTTATTTTCCGGAAGAAGATTTTCGATGGCAAAGACCGATAATTGCAAAACCTTCAGGGAAATTCCAGGGACCGGGATCAGGTGTCAGCACCATTCGGAACGCACAGACACTTGAGCAAATGGCCTCTGCGCAAGTGCCTGTGCGTAAATGTAGTCCACCCTTTATATATTAGAGGGAATTTATAATGTGCACATGAACGTGTTCTCAATACAATTTGTAAGTTGCACCAAGTTGTTCTGATGCGAAATTTGTAAATTGCACACGAACTTGTTCTGAATCTGTCGATATCGCTCAATCATCTCATCGTATACCGGGTCGCTGCCGTCTGCAGGGATGGCCTCGAACTTTGGCCGATAGAACCTAGGGATTCATATGTATGCGCTATGATAGTGCGTTACACTCCCCTCACTCCCCTCACTCCACTCTCTCTCTCTCGCTCTCGCTCTCTCTCTCTCTCTCTCTCTCTCTCTCTCTCTTTCTTTTTGTGTCTCTTTGTCTTTTTCTGTCTCTTTTTTCTTCCACTCTCTCTCTCTCTCCTCTCTCCTCCTCGCCTCTTCCTCTCTATGTTCCTTTATCTTTCTCACCACTATCATTTGGCATCCTAAAGTCGATTGGATACCTCTGTAGAATAAAAGTGACGTCAGGTTTGATGTCATCAAGTGCATCTCCATACTCCACAAAACGATAGCAGAACTCGTCGCGACTCGTGTTCGAGAGGACTTCGCATGCTAAAGAATAAAAATTGAGTTGAAAAATTTCAGAAGTCGATTGATTAAACAATATTCTTTTCTTGAAATTTAAGCACACAAAAAAAACCACTGTGACTTGTCGTACCGGCAATGGTTATATCCATTACGGTACGCCATAAGAGTAAAAATCCATAAAACGACATATCCACTTTAAAACCATAAAACTCAGCTCGGTGCGAAGAAATACTTCTGCAATGGTTTTCTCAGCTAGGGTTAGAGCTTCTTGTCACTCTACCCAGTCACGTCGGCTATGTCTACCGCTCTTTTCACTCTTAACTCTGTAAAGGGATAATGTGAAGGTATAAACAATCGCTTCACTTGAAGTGTGTGCCTCCCACTGTTGCGCTGTCCGGACAATAGAGGTCATAATGAGTGCTATTCCAAAGCACCCATATACAGTGATGTACCGCCAAAATGGCCGATTTGGAACGCAGAGCGCGCAATATTCCAATCAGCACGCAAGTCTAAGCTAGGCGATATATGGAAGGATCCTTATATATTTAGAATCGTCTTGTTTTGCTGCATCCACCACACTATAATTGAGGGTAAGGTGGCCATATTTTGAGTGTTAAAATAAAGCTCAAATATTAGAGCTTGGCGGCAAACAAAAAATTCGAAGTCATGTTGCTCCTTATCAAGCCATATTTGGATTTTAGCAAAGTTTGCTTGATGTGGCATCTCATGTGCTTTTCAATGGAAACAGAATCAATATGATCAAATATGTGTGCAATGAGATATGCGTGCTGATTGAAACATGTCGGCAATTTTGGAGGCATGTACATCACTGTATCTATCATTCTCAATGATATTTACCCCAGTTCTATTGCGAATTCGCGATCGCAATGGTATTTTTTCTTGTGTGAGATCAGGTTTAATTAGATTTCATTGGGATTTCATTGATCCAAGTGAAACAGAGACAGAGAGATAGAGAGAGAAGAAACAGAGAGAGAGAGAGCGAGGGAAAGAAAACGCGCCTCGCTGCCCGAATGCCTGGAAGCTGTTGTAGAAGTCAACGAATTGGTGAGCGGTCATGCCGACATGGTCGCAGAGGTAGCTGCTTCCGATGGCAGCGAAGCGAAGGCGGCCGTGGCCCGGCTGATTCATTTTGATTATTGATTCAATTTATGGACAATTTATTGATGGTCATCTGCCACATGTAATTCATCTTTATTTATGATCTTCATTTACTGCCAAATTTGTTTAATTTCTAAGAGACGGAAGGAAGCAAATCAATGTTTAAAAAGGCATAATAACCGGGAGCGTGCAGATGCCCCACGGCGTATCTAGCGTGCCGAGGTATTCCGGGCCGGCCATGTTATGGAAGGGCGAGTAGACACACTCTTTTCTCATCAGATTGTCTAAGTGGTCGTCGAAGATGCGCTCGTTCTCCGCAATGGCGACTTCTAAATTTATTTTGTAAAAAAATTTTAAATAATAAAATCATCTAAAAAAGAGCAAGGCAAACAATCAACTCAACCTCGAGGATCGGAAGGTCGTAAAGTTCTAGTTCAGATCGAAAACAAGCAGAAGGCCGAGAGAATTTACGAGTAAATAGAACGGCAAGTGTCACCTCATTCGTTGTTTATTGTTTATTGTTTATTGTTTATTGTTTATTGTTTATGCATTAAGAGCTAATGGTATGAATGAGTTACCTTCATCACTGTTCAGGCATTTAAAGCAATCAACTGATAGATTTCATTTTCTCGTCGGTTTCGGTTAGCGTTTTGTATGGTTACGGTTAAACGTTATCTCTACGGCGAATTGGCAGTGTTAGTTTGATGAACTTTTTAGCTTGGCACGAAATGTTCACATCGCTGGGTAGCACGTGAATGAGAGGATTGCAAGGAGTCTAAAATGCCCAAAAATACCCCGGCCAAAAAATAAATCACCATTGACCTCGCTCTCTCTTACAATTAGCCGCAGTGTTGCCTCGCATATGCACATTTTCTTTTTTTCCTCATCCGCTGACAATGAAGATCAATGTCTGTTTTGCTATTCGTCGTAGAGTTCCTTCAGCGAAAGCAAAATTTACCAATACTTCCGGCGCGGGCCTTGGCAAGTTGTCAAACAAAATGTATTTACATATGTATTGCAAGGTGGAGCATTCTCTCTCTCTCCCTTCCATACATGACCATGCTCATGCCTCGTGAAGGGCAGCCCACCATGTCCACACCTACATGGCATATGATTGAAAACTATGTTTAAAAAGGCACGTAAACTACAGTGGCAGGTTTCAGGTTTAACTATTCCAACCCTATCATGTTTTAAAATACTTAGCGAACTTTTTTTTATAACTTTTTTTTTTACATATTTCCTTCCATTACCCCAACTTTGCACATCTTAACCACATGTGTTAGGTGTCAAATTTGATGTCGGTGCATTTCGTTGAGATTTTTGTGCTAGAGTAGGCGATTGAGAGAGGAAAGATAGAGAATGAGATAGAGAATTTGATAGAGCGCGAGATAGAGAGATTGACAGCGAGAAGTGGTTGGTTGTATGCCGCTTGGTTTCACCCATCTGCTGCTGCTCGAAAGCGGAGCATCACTTGACTGCCCCCAGGATGGCATGGGCGAGAGATTGAGAGAAAGAGGTAAAAAGTAGCCGTAGCCGGAACTATTTGTCAGTTCAGAACCTATTATCAACTCTTGAGCCACTTCATTTT
>CALZFC010000103.1:1147500-1188689 GCA_945643635.1 Allodiplogaster sudhausi
CTCTATCTCTCTCTCTCTATCTCTCTCTCTCTCTCTCTCTCTCTTTCTATAATTTTGGCATCCTAAAATGTATTTGTTACCTCTGTAGAATAAAAGTGACGTCCGGTTTCAAGTCATCGAGCACATCTGGATACTCCACAAGATGCCAACAATTCTCCTCGAATTTTGTGTTCGAGAGGACTTCGCAAACTGGAAGAGAGTTTACATAAATTAACAAAAGAAAAGAAATTCTCTGTTGATATCACGGCACCGCGTGATATCAACAGAGACGTTTTCTATAGTATTCACAGAAACAAATGCAAATGTCCGTCAAAAGATTGATTTTCATAATGCGGGACCAACTTCAATCGATCTTTTAGATAAACTTGATCATATGGGAAGATAAAAGAAGAACTAAATTTTTCGTCGGATACCTCCATTAAAGGATCTCAAGAGTAATCAATTTAAATCTTTCTGACGATTGGAACTCTCTAAAACAAACTTTCTCATGCCTTTGGTCAGGCAAAACGGCGCGAATTCAAGAGTGTATTGTTTGCAGTTTGGATTTCATCGGGATTGCAAATGTGATACGAGAGAGAGAGAGAGAAAGAAAGAAAGAAAGAAAGAAAGAGAGAGGGAGGAAGAGAGAGAGAGAGAAAGGGAGAGAGAGCGGGAGAAAACGCGCCTCGCTGCGAGAATGCCTGGAAGCTGTGGTAGAAGTCGAAGAATTGCCTGTAAATCATGCTGATATGGTCGCCGACGTAGCTGTTTCCGATGGCAGCGAAGCGGAGGCGGCCGTGACCGGGCTGTGTTTATTTTGTCATTAAATGTATTGATTGAATTTACAGATTATTGACCGATTTATTGATCCGACATCTACGTGGGGCACCAATGCGTACTGTGACGAAAATTAAGGCGGTCAAATTTTTTTATAATTTTTTCTTTGACAATGCATGCAAAAATATGAAAAAAGTTTAGGTAAGCATAACTTAATTTAAACTTACAATTAATATTTGTTTCTATTTTACAAACCGGCAGCGTGCAGATGCCCCAAGGCCTCTCCAGCTCGCCAACGTACGCCGGGCCGCCGGTCATGTTACGGAAGTGCGAGTAGGCACAGTCCTCCCTGACCAGATTCTTCAGGGTGTCGTCGAGGGTGCGCTGGTTCTCCACAATGGCCGATTCTATCAGAAAAAAAATTAATTTTAAATCCAATTTTCACAACTACTACTGACCTACTAAATATCGACTTTTTTGAGTGTGTAAACATGTAAAAGTACATAGTACATCATGCTCTTGCATTTTACTCGGAAACGGAAAAGACAGTCCCCCAAAACGTTCCCTCGAATATCAGGCCGAACGATTCACCCGAACATTGGCCTACCGAAAAGAAGGCCAAAATGAAGTCTCGTCAAAATGCAAAGTATGTACATATAAATGATAAATCGTGACAAAGAAGAAGAAAAGACCGACCGGTAAAAGGATCCGCATGATGTAAGGCGAAATTGATTGGACGTGACGAAAGAATGAGCGCAACGGTCAAGACAAAGAGGACACCGCAGCAGACGCCTTGAAGGAAATATTTATTTATTTACCTAACTAATAAAAAAACTAACTGTTTATTGATGAAATGATTTATTAAAACTATTCATGAAACTATTTAAAGGAGAGCGATCACCGAAGAATATGTAATGCAGGTTCGAATTGCCGCGTTTGCCCTGCGATTCCTCACTCTCATTCTCGCGTGCTATTTCGCAGGTCGCACAAACCCGCTGCGTGAAAATAGCACGCGCGAATGAGAGTGCGAAAGGCCACGGCAATTTGAAAATCACATAATTTTTCGGTGATCGCCATACTTTTAGCTATTTGAATTTTCCTGTGACCATATTGTAGTCGCTTCTCCTTAACTAAATCACATGCGCTCTCTTGTCCTTGAGCCAGGCAAAAAGGAGGCAATATGTCATGATTGAGTATTGGCTCCTTGAAGGACTGCAAATTCATTCGACTTGTTCAAATGCTGTTCCACTAACCGACGCGAACTGGCGACCACGTGCGATAGAAACGCTCGAAGGCAAAATAAACAACGAGAGTGACGGCGAGCGAGAACGGAATTCCGGCCAAGCGATCTGGGAAAATATGATCATTAAATTCCTAATATTTATTTATAAACAGAGGAAAGAATACTTTACCTCGGTTTATAAATAAAAATTACTAATACTTTCTATATGATGATCTTCACATATTTCATGAATAAAAACAAGACATTTATCAATTGTATAAACGTATATTTTACCAAATGACAACGGTGCCGTCTCTTGTGCGAGATAAACAGCGAAGGGCCAGTGGAAGAGGTAGAGAGAGTAGGAAATGTCGCCAAGGAATTCGAGAGGGCGGACGGAGAGGAGGGAGGCCACCTGGACGAATCAGAGAGATAAGAGAGAGAGTAAGGGAGATTGAATAGATATTGAGAATGAGAGAGCAAAAGTGGGAGAGAAAGAGAAAAAAATGAGAGAATCTCACCGGAGTCCCTTGGCTGGCTGCGATGAATAGAGCCGTAGCGACAGTGACGGCGATTCGAGTGATGGAGACGGGAAGTGTGAGAGGGATGAAGAGAGCGATGAAGATAAGGAGGAGGGAAGAGAAGCTGAGAAGCTGAGAACAGAGAGGAGAGAGACGATTTCATAATGAGAGAGAGAAAGATGAAAGTGGAAATTACAGTTCGTGCCGCTTCTGCAGTGACTTCACGCCACGAGTGTTCCTTGTCGTCATCGAGCTTCTTTGCCTCCTCGACTGCCTGAGGGGCATTCAATGTTCATACTAAATTATACTCTGATTTTATATTAAATTAGATGTTCTACTGGAGGAAGGGGTAAAGTATATTTCAATGTGATGAATCCAGAAAATTCCATTAACTTTCATAAAGTTAGAAGAAAATTACGTATTTTCTCTATTAGTGCTCCCGGGGGCGCTATTTTTCAATCCCCTTGCGAGAGGGGGGCACTATTAGAGGGGGGGGGTTCAATTAGAGGGAGGGGTACTATTTTTCTATGTGATTGGCTAAAAGTTTGTCAAGAACAATTTATTCTTAACAAAAGAGATTTGAAGATCAGCTTCAATGGAATCATCACCGGAATATCCGTTTTACAGTAGATTATTTGTGAATTTGCAATCAGTTCATCAGTAACAGCATCCCATGCCCCCAGAATCCATTCGAGGTACGTCTCGAGCCGAGGTATTTAACTAATGGGGGCACTATTGGAGGGGGGGGGGTTCTATTAGAGGGATGGGTACTATTTTTCAATGGCCTTCTCAAAGGGGGGCACTATTAGAGGGGGGGGGGGTTCTAATTGAGGGAGGGGCACTAATAGGGAAAATACGGTATGTATGAAAATCCAAAAGTTAATAGAATTTTGCAAAGCACTGTTTCGATATTTTAACCTAGAATGAGACTTCTGTTTACTTTTTTCTCTCTATCTTACAAACTCAGCAGCACTCTCGGGCTCGATAGACGACGTGGCCGTGGTGTAATGAAGCATTGCCGTCGCAAGGAACTGCCAGAGACGAGCAGGCATCAGATTGAAGGAGAAGAGGGAAGGAGCGAGGAGGTGGAGGATGAGGGATGACGTCATCACTGAAGAAAATGACAGGGAAAAATATAAAATTTAAAATAATAATAATATTGTAAGAGAGCCTCTCTGTAAGAGTCAAGCAAGGCCCCATTGGTGCCTGCACCGGGGACCGATGTTCACTTTTGACTTCCAGAACTCAAATAGTGATACATAAGAAGCATCTAAGGAAAAATAGATGGTAAAAATTTTTTTTACATTTTTTCTTGTCCCGGCCACGAATCAAAATAGATCAAAATAATAATTTCTCTTCATATACTTTTTTTTCTTATACTATTTTTTAGGACTCAAAACATTAAATTTATTCGATGTTTTTCATTTTTGCCAGTCGATTTCCAGAGAAGTCATTCCCTAACATGAAACTACAGGAAAACGTATATCATATAAGTTTTTATTAAAAAGATTTGAGGAGACTATTTTTTATATCAATATTTGAATACTGCATTCGATCAAGCGCTGCACCGCAGGTTAAAGGAGGTCGAGGCGAATAAAAAGTGTCTTTTTTCGCCTTATTTGGTCAAGTTGAGCTTGAAACTTCGATTGCAAGTGTCGCGAAGTCACAAGAATCACTCTGCCCTGAGGAAATTAACAGTATTCTCTACTTTGAATCCGCGAATATTTTATTTTCCCGCCAATTTCACACAAATTTTGCCAGAGCAACACCGTGCTCGACTGGGCCATTAACACCATTTCTGTGGATTCTTAACACCGTAGTTTGTTACCAATCTGTCCAAACCTGTCATGGACTTCGTGGTAAGAGTTTACCCTTATAGTAAAGCCACCGTGCAATGATGGTTAGTATATCAGTCAAAAAAATAGATAGATTGGCGCGCTGAGATTATGTATTCACATCAGTTTCTATCTTGATGTTGATAAACTAATAAATAAATAAATAAATAGCGTTTTATAAGTACATACCAGCCGCCAAGAAGATCCAGCGCGGCCAACGACTTTGGATGGCGAGGAGGAAGGGCGCGACAAGGTAGAATTGCACTTCGACCGACAGCGACCAAATATGAGTGAAGACATTCTCCACAGTCATTTGCTATAATAATGTAAGATTAAGGATAAATTTTTATCGCAAATAAAAAAAAACTTACAAATTATTTTTCTCAGAGAAAAACAACAGTTCTCACAATCAGACAGAGGAAAATGATATACCGTAAAATAGTCCTCAGTCTCGAGCATCGCCTTGACGTTCGTCAGAAGAAGTGTCGCATTTCCAGCAGACATCTACATGAATCTCTCTCCCTCTCCCACTCTCTCCCTCTCTAACTCTCTCCATCTCTAACTCTCTTCCTCTCTCGCTCTCTCTCTCTCACTCTTATTCGCCTCTTAGGTGCTAACCTTCTAATTCACACTTCATATCCACTTATCACTTCTTCGTGATTATTATTATTGTTATTGAAACAACAAAATATTGATTAGAGCCACCAAAGTGCAAGTACCTGATTGTCTTTCATGCTGTAAGGGTCGGAGAGTACAATATAGATTACAACGCCGACGGCGCAGTACAGAAGATGAAGAGGGATGATTCGCTTCAGACGGCGATAGTAGAAATCGCAGAGGGAGCGACGGCCAAAGCCGTGGCGTTGAAAGGAACGGGAGAGGATCGAGGAGATCAGGAAACCGGAGAGGACGAAGAAACTTAAAGGAGGAAGAAATCACTCTATGTTTCGCTCTCTTCCTCTCACCCCTCCCTCTCCTTCCTAACAATCTCAACCGTAAATGCTTACATGTCAACTCCGATAAATCCGTTCGGGCATGCCTCGGGGAAGAAGTGGAAAGCGAGGACGCCGGCTATGGCCAACGCGCGCAGTCCTTGCAGCTCGGGACGATGGGTCATCTTCGAAAAAAAAATTAAAAATTAGAATAAATACTTTATTTCGAAACTGTAAAAAAACTATCTTTTTATAAAAGAAAATATTTATATTTATAATTATTATTAAATACTGCGAGTTCGCCTGTTTTCACTTAAAGGAGGTCTCCTGCGAATAATAACATGTGGATTTTTTTAACACAGGTTGATTACTTTCGACGTAAAACATAGATCCAGAAAGTTTGAACGAATTTCAATTCATCATTTCAGAATTTTTGTCTGTCTTCCATGGTTTTCCCTCTCCCCAAATTCTACTTTTTTTCCTCCGAACAGATGCAATTAATTAATTGAGCACAATAGCTAATTAATCGCGTGCGGAAATCTATTGACTATGGAAATCTATTCAATACGGAAATCTATCGATTACGTTAATCAATTACGATATTATTGACTATTTCAAAATACGGATACATACAAATACATGTGATGCCGCGATAAAAAGTATAGATATAATAATAATATCTTCTCGGTACAAAGTGATAATGAAAAGTTGATTGTGAGTAAAAGAGGCAGCTTTTGCACTCTATTTAGGCAAGAGAGTTGACCATAAAAACGCTTTGCTTTAATCAGTTCGTGTTCGGGCAATGAAATGTGTTTGCTCCCTCTCGTTGGTTTCGGTTATCGCTTTAAATGGCGTGGTTTAAGAGAGATCTCTGCGACAGATTGGCAGCGTTACTTTGATGAACTTTTTAGCTTGGCAAGAAGAGTTTAGAACACGTGAATCAGAGGATTGCAAGAAGTCAAGTCTAAAATGCCCAAAATTACCCCTGCCATACAGGAAATCACCATTGACCTCTCTCTCTCTCTCTCTCTTAGCCGCCTCGCATGTTCAGATTCTCTTTTTTCCTTCACCCACTGAAGGTCAATTTGTGTTTTGCTATTCGTCGTAGAGATCCTTAAGAGAAAGCAAAATTCGACAATATTCCGGCGCGGGACTGGACAAGTCTGTCAATAAAATGCATTTATGTACTGCAGCGTGTATCTTTTCTGTCAATTAATCGACTCCATGGAATGAGGTAAAATGTGATACAAATTGTTTTTGCTCGATGGGATGTAAAGGGCACGTCCGTGGGTTGCCCTCGTGGACTGTTATTAGCCGGGGCTTGTCAGCCTCTCTTTCGTCCTTCCCCCTCAAAATTAACGGGCAAGCGTCGGGGCGAGCAGCCTCACCCCTGGGGATATTTTAGCCCGGCCACGTAACAGGATCGTGCGTTCCCGGTGACATCACTGCCGAAAGACTGGAGTGCCAGTCCAGCCCCCCGTTCGGTCTGGCTCCATCCATGACCACACACAGCGCAGGAAGTTCGTTTTGCCCGCACTCGCAAAACTAACTTTGAAGTGATCAATTCCGACCGGAACTTCAAAGTTCGTTTTCCAGTTACTACACTCGTTTTGAAAGTACGTTTTCCGCGTACTTCAAAACGAACCTTCCCGTCAGCCGGGAAAACTATTATGTTTTCTGCGCTGTGTGCATGCTTAAGCCTCGTGAACGGCAGAAACAATAACAATATCTTCTCTCGTCGATGTGATAAACAAATTTGAGCAGATAAGGAGGCTGCTTTTGAACTCTATTTAGGCAAGAGAGCTAGGAGCGACGATCCTTAATCACTTCATGTTCGGGGCAATTAAAGCAATCAGCGAACACGAGAGATTATATTCTCTCGTCGGTTTCGGTTTTTTTTATGGTTACGGGTTAAGCGATATCTCTACGGCGAATTGGCATTGTTAGTTTGACGAATTTTTTTTTTAGCTTAGCACGAAATGTTCACATCGCTGGTTTTTGTTCATGTTTCTGTTCATTTTCTTTTCATGTTCATTGGCAGTGTTTCTTCCTTTACCGCAACTTTGCACTTCTTCACCACTTGTTTTAGGTGTCAAATTTGATTTCGCGAGCATTTCGTTGAAATTTTAGCGCGAGAGTAAGCAATTGAGAGAGTGAGAGAGGAAAGATAGAGAATGTGATAGAGAGCGAGTTAGAGAGATTGAGAGCGAGAAGTGGTTGGTTGTACCTTTCTTGCACTCATCTGCTGCTGCTCTCGCCACTTAACGGACAATTACTTGGCTGCCCCCAATATGACATCAGCGAGAGATAGAGAGATAGAGGTAAAAAGTGACCATAACCGGAATTGTTTGCCAATTTCGAACCTATTATCAATTCTTGGGCCACTTCATTCTGGGTGTCAAGCTCTTGTTGGCCAAATAGGAAAAGTCTGCCCACGCACTAGATCGTCACTCTTTCAACACGCGATTGTAGACTGCATGAAGAACATACTGTCTCAAAAGAATTTTTATCCCTCCCCCCCCCCCCCCTCCAAACAAAGACGTAACAACTGTAACACATTCACGATTTATCAACTGAACTCGGGTGGCGCCACCCCAGAAACAATAGATACCCTGTTTCCCCCTGATGTCAGGGGGATCTTTCTACGCGCTCTAAACGCGAATATAAATGCCTTCTATGTTGTTCGAGGGTTCTTAGCACTACGTTCGAATTCTCTACTTTTATTCGACCCCGGGCAGGACGGCATTTATACTCGCGTTAAGATGAGAATTAGACTATGGCAGAACATCTGTTTTATAGATTTAAGTGATTTTTGACTAGATCTAAAAATTTCGGGTTTAGTTTCCTGTCTTATATTGCACCGCACTACTCTACGCCAGGGTACTTTCAAACGATCTACCCCTCCATTGTGGCCTCATGAAGCCAGGGATTAAATTACGTTTCTGAAAAAGAAAGCCTATTAAAGGAGACCATTAGGGGAAACTCCTCTATCGCGAAGTTCCTGACGGCATGTGTTTAAATCTCAATTAGGCCAAAAAGTTACCGCAGGGATATTCTAGAATGCAAATATCTTTCCAATTTAAACTACTAGAATATCAAATAAATAAATCATTTTGTACAGCACGCCTAAATGCGCAAAACTGGGTGATTCGAATTATTGATTTTTCACTCCCGCTGTAGTTGATCTATGTCTGACTCCACACTCTCTCGTCCTCATCTTTGCATCTCTGCCCTCTCCTCTGACTCCACACTCTCTCGTCCTCATCTTTGCATCTCTGCCCTGTCCTCTGACTCCACACTCTCTCGTACTCATCTTTGCATCTCTGCCCTCTCCTCTGACTCCACACTCTCTCGTCCTCATCTTTGCATCTCTGCCCTCTCCTCTGACTAGACACTCTCTCGTCTTCGTCTCTGCGTCCTTCTTCCCCTCAAGGTCACTTCCTCCCTCCTCGATGGCCCATTTCACTGCATGTCTCCGATGGCCATGCATCCGCCACTTCCAAAGTGTACATTCCACACCAATAAAATACGGAGAAGTTAAGGTGGCACATTGAAGAAATGGCTTTGAACAAACGAATAATGAGCAGCTAGAAAAATAGAAAATAGATGGCTTTCACATTAGAAATTATTCTCTTCAAGTAAAATTTCTTGTTAGCATAGAGATATGTATTTACATTTATTGCAATTTTTTTTTATAAACTTTTTCCTTCAAAGCGATTCAATTGAAAATTTTCGGTAATCGCCCTACTTTAACGATGTATTGAATAAATAAATAAAAAAAACTAGAGAAGCGACAAGAGTATGAACAAAACAAACAAAACGGCACAAAACATTGCCCGAGCGAAGAGAAAGGAGAAGGTCTCGCTTATCCTTGAATCTGGAAGAGAAAGAGAGGGTTTCACACTTGTAGAATGCTGCATACAGTTATCTAAAATCTCTCGTATAGCGTAATTTAGTATCAATATAACTGATTTTACTATCGAATTTTTTTTTAAATATTTTTGACAAGCTGCTGGTGTCTATACTGTAAACGAGGAAGGTGGAATGTGTCTCACCGAAGGATGAACGCGAGAGAAAGGCAGCTTCCATTGCAGAGAAACGAGGGAGAGAAGAGAAGATGGAAGAGAGGCGAAGGGAAAGAGAGTGGGAGAGAGACGGACCGAGAGCGCGAAGAATGACAACCACGAACAGGTTCAGAAGGGTGGCGAGCCATAGAAGAGAGGAACACTTCACTTAAGAATCAATTCATTCTCATTCTTTTACTTTTCAATCTTTCAAATTATTTATTAAGAACGAAGCATATTGCCTATGTTTTCCAAGTTAGAGTAAGAAGAAAGAGAAATAAGGTAGCGATATTGAGACTGGGGTAGTTAAAGAGGCTGTTAATGGAGCATAAAACCGATATTAGCTTACTGTCTGCTTTTCTCGTCTTGCACTTCTCTTCTTTGTAAAAATGGGCATTTAACCAACTCGGTGCTGGCAGTTGTCTCCCGTAATGCGGTACTCTACTGAGAACGGGGTCGGTGACGAGGGTGAGAAAGTAGAAGTTGAAGATGAGAAGAGGAAGAACAGCTCGAGGAGGAGAGAGAAGGGCAGAGAAGAGAAGGAAGAGAGCGAGGAGAGGGAGGACGGAGACGAGCAGAGACAGTGACGTGGTCTTCCCACGGTGAGACAGTACAAACTCAGCTTCGAACACGTTGCTGGAGGGATAGAGAGGATATGGGGAGGAATAAAAAGAGAGAGAGAGAGAGAAAAGAGAGAGAGAGAGAGAGAGCAGAGAAATAGAAGAGTGAGAAAGAGTGGAGATAACTACAATGTGAGAGGGGATCCAACGGGAACGTCGTAGACTCCCGCGCTGTTGATTGTGCGGATGCGTTGTGTCATTTGATTGCAACGGTAGTCCTCCCTCCAGCGTTCGTTTCCGAGCTTCTGGAGTGAGGAAAGGGGTAGAGAGAGAGAAGGAGGGGAAGAAATAGAGAAGAGAGGGAGGAGAGGGAGAGAAGAGAGGAAAGAGAGAGAGAGAGAGAGAGAGAGAGAGTGAGAGAGAGAGAGAGAAGAGGAGGAATAGAGAGGGGGAGGGGGGTTGGAGAGAAGAATAAGAAGGAGAGAGAGAGCGATGGCTGACTGCTGGTAGCCTCAGTGTAGTTGGGCCTAAGCGTGACCTGGCCGTAGGAGAGGGTCAACTCGACCTGATCTGTTGGCAAGCCAGAGCGAATTCGAAGAAGACAACGGAGCTCGTCGTGGGGGAAGCCTTCCGAGGATGGCTCGCAGGGGATTAGCATATCCATCTTGCGATATGCCATCACTTTCGCACTCTCAAGATCAACCGAGGGAGAAATAGAGGGAGAGAGAATGTGAGATAGACAGCTAAAGAGAGCGAGAGACAATGAGATAAAATGAGAGAGAGGCAGCCAAAGAGTAACAGAAAGAGAGCGAGCGAGCGAGCGAGCGAGAGAGAAAGAGAGAGAGAGAGAGAGCGAAAGAGAGAGAGAGACAGAGATACAGAGACAGCGAGAGAGAGAGAGAGAGAGTGAGAAGGGTAGAGATACCTGTTAGCCGGCAGTACAGCAGGAATCCAGATGGGATGGTAGTGCGGAAGTGTGAAACGGCGTCGACCGCCGCAATCAGCAGGATTCCATGCGAGGCGGTCTTCTTTCCACATCAGACCGAGCCTGCCAGAGACGCGAGCAGAGGGAGAAGACGCAGAGGGAAGAGAAATGTGCTCAACGGTGATATGTAGCATCGTCGGCACTGGTGCATTGCGAGGGGCCTGGAGAGCGATAAAGAGAGAGAGAGAGAGAGAGAGAGAGAGAGGAGAGGAAAATAGAGAGAGAGAGAGAGAAAGAGAGAGAGGGAGGAGAGGAGCGGAAAGGAGAGGAAGATATGTATAGAGAGAGATTGTTTGAGACACAGCGAGAGAGAGGATGACAGGAATGTAAGAGAGATTTAAAGAGATACATGCAGACTTTTGTAGCCGAGTACATCTTACATATGGATCATAGCCTCGGAAGATGCTCTCGATAAATTCAGCCGATTCCACAATGTACGTCTTATTGAATACATCTAGGAAATAAGGCATTTGCGATTTAATTTTTTTAATTTAGCAAAATAGCGATTTATCAAACGATTAATCCTGAAAATGTCATTCGAACCTTCCTGAATTTGATCGGCGGCAGTGAGATGCAGGAGGAAGATAAGGAGCAGCCTGGTCAGCAAGCTCATTCCACAATATCCTCTCCCTTCCCTGGCCATTCCCCAGCAACTTCCCATCGCATAAACAATCCTCACAGTCACATACAAACAAACCCAGTCTCGAACATTTGTAAAAAGTTGTAGCGATAATGAAAGAGGACACAAACGTTCACTGAAACATAAACAGAGGAATCCACTTGAAAGCTATCTCGACTGTTATCAGATAATTGGATGAGAACACGCTCGTCGATATTTAAGAAGAAGTTTAACGATATGTAATAATTCCACAGAAGTGCTAACAATCAGCTTATCTCAGCTTATCTCCTGCCCGGACGAGAATAATAGCGTCCCAAGCGTCCAGCGGCGTAATTAAAACAACTCAATTTTCAAGACCGTTTTCGATTCGATTGCATAGTAGCATTTATAGTATTGTGTCTGTATATTTATAACAACAGTTATGTACATACATACTTATTATGTGTATGCAGCATCACAAAAAAACACCAAGAATTGGCGTGTTTCGATTGTGCGAAAATGTCCTCTCTTCCGGGTGAATGTTTTATTTGCTCATCTGACATTTGGCGCCCTTTTTCAAACGTTTGAAAATAGCCTCAATGACTACACTTTTAATTAAATACCAATCAATGTATAATCGTACCTTGAACTCTGAGAGGATATTATTTATAGAGAAGCGACTACAAATTCAAATAGTGTCGATTACAGTTGAGTTTGGAGCACCTTCAATGCAGAAGAAGCTTCCAAACTGCAGCTCGGATTTCATGTTTTGCAATGAAACTACGCGCTTTTTGCAAATTTATTTAATACATTATCCACTCCTCTATTTACAAAATAACCTTTTTAATACGCATCAATATCAAGAGTTCTGAAAAATGTATTCATATTTATGCCGTTATATGTACATATGTATGTGTTTTGTATGTGTGTGTTGACAAAGAAGGCTTGACTACGAAATCTCATACCACGATGACATCCTTTTGTACCATCTATGTATACGCGAGCAGCGGTTTGTCGGGTGTCCACGCTTCGACTCCATGAAGCAGTACCGTCTTGGGGAATACGATGACATCGTGCAACGAAGAGGTACCATCGAAAGGCGCAAAGATTGGAGGGCGCAAAAAAGGCGCAAAGAGACATACTCATGCGTTGGCTGCTCTAGCACTGAGCTACACCCCCTAGGGGCGTGCGATATTTCTTAGGACTTTTTGGCTCTACTACAATCTATGCGAGCAACGTCATGACAGCAAATCTTACTCTTTAAGGAGGAAGATCATCAAAATAATGATTACGAATTGCTGCGTCCACCCAGGAGAGTGTGGACGCAGCAATTCGTAATCATTGTTTCGATGATCTTCCTATGTACTTCGCAGGTCGCAGAAAATTGCACGCGCTTATCAGAGTGCGAATGGCAGCGGCAATTTGGCAAGCTCACTTTCTTTCTTGGTGATCGCCCTCCTTTAAAGGAACAATCCAGATGAACACTTGTATATATGTAACTGCCACATCTTCTCTGTTATCTCTTCAGCTGTCAACCGTACTCAACTGGTTTTAACGCTCGAATAAATATTGCGACGAAAAACAAATAATTAACAAAACTGGATAAGGATACAATAAGTATTCACTATGCAATTTTATTTTATAAACTAGAGAAGTGACAAAAGTATGAACAAAACAAGTTAAGCTGCGCAAAAGATCGCGCGAGCGAAGAGAAAGGAGAATGTCTCGCCTGTCCTTGAGTCTGAAAGAGGAAGGGAGTATTTCACACTTGTAGAAAGCTTCATATCTATTTATTATCAATATGTCTATAATCTTTCGTATTTATTATCAATAAGTCTATGAACTTTCGTATTTATTATCAATATGTCTATAATCTTTCGTATTTAGTATCAATATGTCTGATTTTAATATTGAAATTTTTATATTTTTCCGCACGTTGCCAGGAAGGAGCAAGTCGTACCAAAGGATGAACGTGAGAGAAAGGCACCTTCCATTGCAGAGAAACGATTGAGAGAAGAGAAGATGGCAGAGAGGCGGAGGGAAAGAGAGTGAGAATGAGATGGACCGAGAGTACGAAGAATGACAACCACGGACAGGCTCAGAAGTGTGGGGAGCCACAGAAGAGACGAGCACTTCACTTAAGAATCACTTCATTCTTTTACTTTTCGGTCATGTAAATAATTAATTAAGAAAGAAGCATATTGTATATGTTTTCTAAGTAAGAGTAATAAGAGAGAGAAATAAGGTAGCGAAATGGAGACTGGGGTAGTTAAAGAGGCTCTTCATGGAGCCTGAAGCTCTCGTCTTGCATAGTCCCTTCTTTGGGAATACGGTAGTTTGTAATATCCTGGACGGCTTCTTTAAAGATGGACTTTTAACGAACTCGGTGCTGGCAGTTGTCTTCCGTAATGCGGCACTCTACTGAGAACGGGGTCAGTGACGAGGGTGAGAAAGTAGAAGTTGAAGATCAGAAGAGGAAGTACAGCTCGAGGAGGAGAGAGAAGGGCAGAGAAGAGAAGGAAGAGAGCGAGGAGAGGGAGGACGGAGACGAGCAGAGACCGTGACGTGGTCTTCCCACGGTGGGACAGGACAAACTCAGCTTCGAATACGGAGCTGGAGGGATTAGGAGGATATGGGGAGGTAGAAAGAGAGAGAGAGAGAGAGAAAGAGCAGAGAAATAGAAGAGTGAGAAAGAGTGGAGATAACTACAATGTGAGAGGGGATCCAACGGGAACGTCGTAGACTCCCGCTCGATTTATTGTGCGGATGCGTTGTCGGACTTGGCTGCAACGGTAGTCGATCACCTCCAGATCTCGTTTCCGACCTTCTGGAGTGAGGAGAAAGGGAAGAGAGAGAGGGAGGAAGAAGAAGAGGAAAAGAGAGAGAGAGAGAGGAAGAAGAAGAGGAAAAGAGAGAGAGAGAGAGAGAGATGTCTGACTGCTGGGAGCCTTAGTGTAGCTGGGCCTAAACGTGGCCGACGCGTTGGAGCCGATGAATTCGACGATCTGCCGGCAAGCCAGAGCGAATTCGAAGAAGACAACGGAGCTCGTCGTGGGGGAAGCCCTCCGAGGATGGCTCGCAAGGGATCAACATCTCCATCTTGTGCGATACCAGCACATCCGCAATCTCAAGAGGAACCGAGAGAGAGAGAGAGAGAAAGACAGAGAGAGAGAGACAAAGAGAGAGAGACAATGAGAGAGAGAGATAGGAGAGAGAGAGAGAAAGTGAGAGAGAGAGAGTGGTAGCAAGAGTTGCATGCTCAGTGATTCTTGCATTTAGCTTTCCATAACTGCATACGTAAAAAAGCGTAACGGACCGAGTGCCGATTTTCCTTAGGGACCACAACATAGATCGCACGCTCGTTGAAGACAGACAGGGAGAGAACGCTGAAGCTTCCTCTGAGAAAGAGACAGAGAGGTGGAGAGACAGAGAGATGCAGAGAAGTGGAGAGAGAGAAAGAGAAAGAGCGAGAGAGAAAGATAACGAGAGAAGAGAGAAAGACAAAGGGAGAGAGAGACAGAAAGAGAAATAGAGAGAAAGAGAGACCTGTCAGCCGATAATACTGAAGGAATCCATATGGGATAGAAGGACGGAAGTGTGAAGCGGTAGCGACCGCCGTAATCAGCAGGATTCCATGCGAGGCGGTCTTCCTTCCACATCACATCGAGTTTGCCAGACCCACGAGCAGGGGGAGATGACGCAGAGGGAAGAGAGTTGTGCTCCACCGTGAGCTGCAGCACCGTCGGCACTGCGGCATTGCGAGGGGCCTGGAGAGAGAGAGAGAGAGAGAGAGAGAGAGAGAGACTGGGGAGAGAGAAAGAGATGAGGGAATGAGAGAGAGAGAGAGAGTAGAGAGAGAAAGAGAAAGAGAAAGAGAGAGAGAGAGAGAGCGAGAGATTATGAAACGAATTTAGTGGCGAAAGGGATATTTAATGCGTGAGAAAGAGCATGCAAACATTCAAAAGCATCTTACATATGGATCATAGCCTCGGAAGATATTGTCGATAAATTCAGACTTTCCACCATGTACGTCCTATTGAATACATCTAGGAAATAAGAAATTTTCTATTTCACATTTATTTTTTAGCAAAGCGGTCATTTCTCCTACTATGAATACTTGAATGATGTCACTCGAACCTTCCCGAATTTGATCTGCGAGAGTGAACTGGAACGGAACAAAGATGAAGAGAGGAAGCTCCGTCAGCAGCCTCATTCCACATCCTTTCCCTTTCCTTCCCTTGCCATCCTCAACACTCGGCCTCGTATAAACAAACCTCACCGTCACATGTCTTTGTAAAAAAAAGTTTACGATAATGAAAAAAGGATCGGCCAACACTAACCTTTGCACAAACATACATAAACAAAGAAAGCCATCGGAACCATCTGATAGCTTTCTTTTTAAAAGAAAAGCTACCTATTTGAAAGAAAAAAAATTTCGTTAATTAAATAGGAGAAAAGAAAAACGTAGTCAAATTGATTGAACGATGAGCGAAGACTTTGTCCTTCCGACATAACAGACATGCTAGCTTGTCAGTGTGTTCTTGTTTTAGAAATGTGAAAGAGTGGAATATAAGTACTAAAATACTATAAGGGCTAAACCGAAAAATGAGGGGTGAAAGTTTTTTTTTCTTCTTCATTGAATGCCATTTAGAGTACGACAGCTCAAATAATTTGTATTCACCTTCGCCCTTAACCCTTTTTCGCGCGGACATTGGGAGCTCATGAAAATCGATCCGCGTTAGTGGTAGGCGTGTGTATGGATAATATGTACATATCTAAATAAGATCGATGTAAATGAACATTTCACAAAATATTTTAAACGACGAGAGAAAAAAAAGACTACGAAGAACTATTTGTTTTTGGTCATACATTATTAATATCTCATATCTCCGATCATCAAGATGTATAACAACATCAAGTTAGCCGTGCAACTGTTTCATTCTTAACTGGTTTTGCGCCTTACAAAATTCTCCAACTTATCTTCAGATGGTTCCCTTGTTAGCTCTTTTAAACATAAGCTGTATCAAGGGCTGCTTCGGGCGAATCCTTGAATTAAACTGCGGGCCGCTCTCCTTGCTCCGCTAAGCTAAGCTAAGCTCCGCTCTCCTGAAACCGGCGCAGAAGTCGCAGCTCCGGCGGAGAGTTGCCTCGTGGACTTCTCTTAGCTCGTGAACATTCGTTGTAACAAACAGCATTGACGAGAAGCTATTGGGAAAAAGTTCAGAAGACAGAAAAGTAGCAGAGCGCTACGACACCTTGCATTTTTTTTTGTCCAGAATGCTGATCCGATACTTGGCGTTAACTTCCTATTCCTATATACACACATAGGTCGTTTTTTTTTGCGGTATCTACCCAGCATCCATGAAAATCACAATGAATAATACATTTTTATTGGATACATGTATGTACATACATATATACGTTATCGCCTTTCATAATGTCACATTATTTTATTATTTATTTATTTAGCTGCTGGTGACCAAGAATCCTGTCATGAACGCTTAGACTGCTGTAACCAAGCCATTCCTGGCCAAGGATCATAACATTGTGAGATTGGCGGGAAATTTAAATATGAATTAATTTTTTGGCTACTTCATGCTGAACATTTGTTTTTCCTAGAATGCGGTTTTATCTGAATAAAAAGACATTTATGCGATGAATATGTGATTAAAGATTTCGATTAAAAATAAAATAACGTTCAGATCCTGTGCAATTGATTGGTTTGTCCGGAACATTTCATTATATGACAAAACTAAGAGAATACTCACTAACAATAACACATCAACAACCTACAGCTGTTATCTCATCCCCGTCCTCATATTCTTTTCATGCCATAAATAACTTACAATTAGAAATTATATGTACATAAGTATCGACTAAAGAACAGAGCAAACATTAGGCGCAGATTGGTAGGCCATGGCTGAACAGTTTTGCGAGGACAATCTATTAATAAAGTGAGCAAATTGCAATTGGGTAGCATAAAATTTAGATTAGAAAACAATTCATCTTGACAACGGCATTGTATTTTATCTATTTTTAATTTTGGAAAGTAGAACTATTGCAAAAGGTTTCCATTGCCTCACGTATATTGAAAGTTTCCGCGAGAATTCAGAGCTCACTTTAGCTGAGCTTCGTAGAACCTCATTCCTCTCATTCGACTCGGCCGCAGTCGGTCGGTTCTCTTCATCGCTCTCGAGTAAGAGAGAATGGGCAACAAAGGAAGCACGCCGCCGCCGCTACCGAATGGTTTCTTTTATAAATTTTTTTCTTTTATAATTAATATTATTTTTACTTTTATAATTTAATTAAATTGTTTCAGTAAATCAATTATTTCTCATTCGAAATGTAAGCAAAAAATCTTATAGAAACTTTTAATAAGAAACAGAAAATTAATTAGATTATTTTAAGAATCACCAAAGCCTTCGCCACAGGCGCCAGCAAAGCCGCAGGCGAAGGGTAAATGTATTTAATTTAAAAAAATATATTTACATAATTTTATAATTTTAAAATTTAAGGACTTTTTCTAAAGATATTTTTTGTAATTAAAAAAAGTTATAATAAATTTTTTAATATATTAAAAAAAAAAATTTTTTAAAGAGGCGCCAAAGTCTTCAGCGACGCCAGTGAAGCAGCCGCCAGCAACATCCAACCGAGAAGAGAAGACGAGGAAGAAGAAGAGTCAAGAAGGCAGCGAGAGAAAAGCGACGTTAGACAAAAGGTGAGGAAAAAAAACAGAAGAGACCAAGTTGGAAGTGTGAAAGAATGAGTAATGTTCACAAGAAAATTTGAATGCAATTTAAAAAAATATTAATAAAAATTTTCAAGACAAAAAACTGAAAAGAGTGTAGCCTTAAAATGATGCTTTCAACAGAGATTGAACAAATTAGCATGCATAGTGCATTTTTGAATTAACTTTGCAGCACTATTGTTGAAAAGGTGCAAAATGGGATTAAATTCGCATGAATTTTTTTATGCCATCTAGCATACATTGATTTAACGCATTGCACTTTTTTGAGCTTTTTATGAAAAACAAAACCAAATTTATTATGCGAATATTTTAATACTCCTCAAATAACTTAATTTAGATAATTTTATTTATATTTATTTATATTCTTTCCAGTTCGCCGCTTCCGCCAACGGCCGAAGAGAACTCATCGAGGACTCTTAAGGGCACGCCCGTGACCCAGCAAAGCAAGAAGGAGGAGCCCGGGAATGAGAAGTTAGTGATGACGAGATGGAGGATTTCTAAAAATGTGTTCTTTGTCTTCCAGCATACCGCCAGCCTCGACGCCTGAGAAAGCCGCGACGCTTCCCCAAATGCGATACCTCCGATGGCTGCCACTCCTCCGAATGCCGCGACGCATGAGCCAGTCGCGACGCCTCAGCCAGCCGCGATGCATGAGCCAGCCGCGATGCATGAGCCAGCCGCGACACATGAGCCAACCGCGACGTCTCAGCCAGCCGCGACGCCTCAGCCAGCCGCGACGCATGAGCCAACCGCGACGCCTCAGCCAGCCGCGACGCCTCAGCCAGCCGCGACGCATGAGCCAACCACGACGCCTCAGCCAGCCGCGACGCTTCCTCCGGCCGCGACGCATGAGCCAACCGCGACGCTTCCGCCGGCCGCGACGCATGAGCCAACCGTGACGCCTCCGAAAGCAGCGACGCATGAGCGAACCGCGACGCATGAGCCTACCGAGACGCCTCTTCCAGCCTCTACTCGTCCGAGCAAGGACCAGCTCTATGCGATTGTCGTAACGAAGGAGCAGTCAGCCGGGTAAAGATTAGGAGATTAAAAAGTTAAATTGGAGATTGAAAATTTATGTAATTAAAACAATTCTTAAATATTTTAATTACAAAACTGAGAAGGACTGGATAAATGATTTCATTTATACTTCATTTATAGTAGTCCCGAGCGACAAGATGACTCCGATGCGGACGACATCCTCAAGAAGGACAAAAAGTGGGTTGCTTTTCATTTTTTCTACATTAATAACGCGAATGGTTGTGTAAGCGTTTTCCAAAATACATGGTAAACTATTTAATGTAATTTGATATTGACGAAAAAAATAAAAATGAAAATTATTGCAGCGAAGACGAGGACAGTACGATGTCGCAGCTTAGCACGACCAGAAGGTAAAATAAACTAATTTTATCTTTCGTCAAATTATTTCGTCAACTTTTTTTAAAAGCTATATTTCACATACGATTTCATGATTTCGTTTACAGAAATCGAATAAAGAAATTAAATTTTTATTTGCAGCTGCATGAGCGAGCCAAGCAGCGATGTCGATAGCTGAAAAAGGGTCAAATAATTTGTATTATTAAAAAATAAAAATGAAAATAATTAGAACGACTACTATGTGAGTTATTACAGGAACCATCTTTTCGAAGAGCAAAAAAAGTATTTCCGATATCTTTTAGAAGCAAAAATATTTTTATCCTTTTAGCAGTTCCGAGATTGTCGAACCCGAGAACGACGATGTCAAGACGGCAGTCGACAAGAACAAGTATAGATTTTGGAGGAGAAAAATAAATAAAATTAATGTTCATTTTTATTTTTAATATCAAAATTTTTTCGTTAAGGAGGAGCAAAGAGAACGAAACCAATTTACATTTATAGAACCGCTGAACGAGCCGATCCTGGCAAGGAGGACGGCGTCAAAAAGTAAACAGTGGCTTTGTTGCTATTTCTTTTCCGGGTTAAACCATATGGAAAATAATTTCACACCAAGAAATACAATTATTTTATAATAATTAATTTCTCTAATAATTTTATAATTTTTATACGGAACCATTGCCAGTAAAAAGGAACAATCAAAAAGCTTATTATTAAAATAATGATGTCATACAGAATAATAAAATACAAAGAATTGAATTTTAGCACGCTAGAAGCAGTGTCCTCAGTGTCCAAGGAAGAGGCGCCTCCATATGGTTTAACCCGGAAAAGAAATAGCAACAAAGCCTCCTTGCCAGGATCGGCTCGTTCAGCGGTTCTATAAATGTAAATTGGTTTCGTTCTCTTTGCTCCTCCTTAACGAAAAAATTTTGATATTAAAAATAAAAATGAACATTAATTTTATTTATTTTTCTCCTCCAAAATCTATACTTGTTCTTGTCGACTGCCGTCTTGACATCGTCGTTCTCGGGTTCGACAATCTCGGAACTGCTAAAAGGATAAAAATATTTTTGCTTCTAAAAGATATCGGAAATACTTTTTTTGCTCTTCGAAAAGATGGTTCCTGTAATAACTCACATAGTAGTCGTTCTAATTATTTTCATTTTTATTTTTTAATAATACAAATTATTTGACCCTTTTTCAGCTATCGACATCGCTGCTTGGCTCGCTCATGCAGCTGCAAATAAAAATTTAATTTCTTTATTCGATTTCTGTAAACGAAATCATGAAATCGTATGTGAAATATAGCTTTTAAAAAAAGTTGACGAAATAATTTGACGAAAGATAAAATTAGTTTATTTTACCTTCTGGTCGTGCTAAGCTGCGACATCGTACTGTCCTCGTCTTCGCTGCAATAATTTTCATTTTTATTTTTTTCGTCAATATCAAATTACATTAAATAGTTTACCATGTATTTTGGAAAACGCTTACACAACCATTCGCGTTATTAATGTAGAAAAAATGAAAAGCAACCCACTTTTTGTCCTTCTTGAGGATGTCGTCCGCATCGGAGTCATCTTGTCGCTCGGGACTACTATAAATGAAGTATAAATGAAATCATTTATCCAGTCCTTCTCAGTTTTGTAATTAAAATATTTAAGAATTGTTTTAATTACATAAATTTTCAATCTCCAATTTAACTTTTTAATCTCCTAATCTTTACCCGGCTGACTGCTCCTTCGTTACGACAATCGCATAGAGCTGGTCCTTGCTCGGACGAGTAGAGGCTGGAAGAGGCGTCTCGGTAGGCTCATGCGTCGCGGTTCGCTCATGCGTCGCTGCTTTCGGAGGCGTCACGGTTGGCTCATGCGTCGCGGCCGGCGGAAGCGTCGCGGTTGGCTCATGCGTCGCGGCCGGAGGAAGCGTCGCGGCTGGCTGAGGCGTCGTGGTTGGCTCATGCGTCGCGGCTGGCTGAGGCGTCGCGGCTGGCTGAGGCGTCGCGGTTGGCTCATGCGTCGCGGCTGGCTGAGGCGTCGCGGCTGGCTGAGACGTCGCGGTTGGCTCATGTGTCGCGGCTGGCTCATGCATCGCGGCTGGCTCATGCATCGCGGCTGGCTGAGGCGTCGCGACTGGCTCATGCGTCGCGGCATTCGGAGGAGTGGCAGCCATCGGAGGTATCGCATTTGGGGAAGCGTCGCGGCTTTCTCAGGCGTCGAGGCTGGCGGTATGCTGGAAGACAAAGAACACATTTTTAGAAATCCTCCATCTCGTCATCACTAACTTCTCATTCCCGGGCTCCTCCTTCTTGCTTTGCTGGGTCACGGGCGTGCCCTTAAGAGTCCTCGATGAGTTCTCTTCGGCCGTTGGCGGAAGCGGCGAACTGGAAAGAATATAAATAAATATAAATAAAATTATCTAAATTAAGTTATTTGAGGAGTATTAAAATATTCGCATAATAAATTTGGTTTTGTTTTTCATAAAAAGCTCAAAAAAGTGCAATGCGTTAAATCAATGTATGCTAGATGGCATAAAAAAATTCATGCGAATTTAATCCCATTTTGCACCTTTTCAACAATAGTGCTGCAAAGTTAATTCAAAAATGCACTATGCATGCTAATTTGTTCAATCTCTGTTGAAAGCATCATTTTAAGGCTACACTCTTTTCAGTTTTTTGTCTTGAAAATTTTTATTAATATTTTTTTAAATTGCATTCAAATTTTCTTGTGAACATTACTCATTCTTTCACACTTCCAACTTGGTCTCTTCTGTTTTTTTTCCTCACCTTTTGTCTAACGTCGCTTTTCTCTCGCTGCCTTCTTGACTCTTCTTCTTCCTCGTCTTCTCTTCTCGGTTGGATGTTGCTGGCGGCTGCTTCACTGGCGTCGCTGAAGACTTTGGCGCCTCTTAAAAAAATTTTTTTTTTTAATATATTAAAAAATTTATTATAACTTTTTTTAATTACAAAAAATATCTTTAGAAAAAGTCCTTAAATTTTAAAATTATAAAATTATGTAAATATATTTTTTAAATTAAATACATTTACCCTTCGCCTGCGGCTTTGCTGGCGCCTGTGGCGAAGGCTTTGGTGATTCTTAAAATAATCTAATTAATTTTCTGTTTCTTATTAAAAGTTTCTATAAGATTTTTTGCTTACATTTCGAATGAGAAATAATTGATTTACTGAAACAATTTAATTAAATTATAAAAGTAAAAATAATATTAATTATAAAAGAAAAAAATTTATAAAAGAAACCATTCGGTAGCGGCGGCGGCGTGCTTCCTTTGTTGCCCATTCTCTCTTACTCGAGAGCGATGAAGAGAACCGACCGACTGCGGCCGAGTCGAATGAGAGGAATGAGGTTCTACGAAGCTCAGCTAAAGTGAGCTCTGAATTCTCGCGGAAACTTTCAATATACGTGAGGCAATGGAAACCTTTTGCAATAGTTCTACTTTCCAAAATTAAAAATAGATAAAATACAATGCCGTTGTCAAGATGAATTGTTTTCTAATCTAAATTTTATGCTACCCAATTGCAATTTGCTCACTTTATTAATAGATTGTCCTCGCAAAACTGTTCAGCCATGGCCTACCAATCTGCGCCTAATGTTTGCTCTGTTCTTTAGTCGATACTTATGTACATATAATTTCTAATTGTAAGTTATTTATGGCATGAAAAGAATATGAGGACGGGGATGAGATAACAGCTGTAGGTTGTTGATGTGTTATTGTTAGTGAGTATTCTCTTAGTTTTGTCATATAATGAAATGTTCCGGACAAACCAATCAATTGCACAGGATCTGAACGTTATTTTATTTTTAATCGAAATCTTTAATCACATATTCATCGCATAAATGTCTTTTTATTCAGATAAAACCGCATTCTAGGAAAAACAAATGTTCAGCATGAAGTAGCCAAAAAATTAATTCATATTTAAATTTCCCGCCAATCTCACAATGTTATGATCCTTGGCCAGGAATGGCTTGGTTACAGCAGTCTAAGCGTTCATGACAGGATTCTTGGTCACCAGCAGCTAAATAAATAAATAATAAAATAATGTGACATTATGAAAGGCGATAACGTATATATGGCCTAGCGGGTCGAAACCGGCAGCAAGTTCAGCGCTCACTGTCGTTTTCGTCTGTACTTCACCTCTCTTTTGGCCGGTCTTGATCGAGAGAAGATCCTTTTCAGTGTTCCATATGAGACCTAAGAACTTCGTTATTTTCTCTGTCGGCTCGTCCGCGAACTCTTCGTGGATTGCAGCATTATTGCTTGTGAATTCGCGCAATGTCATTTGTGCTGAAGCTAGTAGTTCCTTCGCCTCGATGCATTTTCGTCTTGCTTCCTCCTCACTGTCTGCACACATCATGAAGTTGTCAGCATAAATGCTGTTCTTGAGTTCTTCTGCGAGTTGGCAGTTCTGTTTGCTCAGGTGATGATCGACGGACGCTGCTAACAAAAAGGGCGAGGCGATGACGCCAAAGAGGACCCGCTTGAAGCGGTACTCGACTATGTTTTTTTCGGTGACGCACTCGAGTGGGTTACGGAGCCAGAGAAAGCGAGTGGCATCTCGATCCCTTTCGATCAGACCGAGCTGCAGGAAGGCCTTCTTGATGTCTGCTGTGATGATGAACTGGTGGCAGCGCATTCTTAGGAGCATTCCAACGAGATTGGAAATCATCTTGGGGCCGGAATAGATCATGTCATGATGATAGTGCTCATGTTCTTGGTCGATCGAAATTTTTCTAAGTCCAGAACTCCCGTTGAAATTTTCGACCGTTATTTTTCTAAGTCCAGAAGTCCCCGTTGAAATTTTCACCCGATATTTTTCTAAGTCCTGAACGTCCCATTGAAAATTTTCCCGTAATTTTTCCAAGTCCAGGATTCATTCCACCATGTTCTTGGTCGATCGAAATATTACAAGTCCAGGATCCTGACAGGATCCGAACCTGGGTCGCTGGTGTCGTATGTTCCCCGCGTTACCAATCGGTCAATCGTCCATCATACCAACTAGCATGCGAAGATGTAGACATTCGAGTGGAAGTGATCATACATCAGAGATCACACATCATTCACCGGAGGGGGGGTATTGCCATTTATGCTAGTCGAAATATCACAAGTCCAGGAAGATGTAGACAATCGTGTGGAAGTGATCATACATTAAAGATCACACATCACTCACCGGAGGGATATTACCAAGTCCAGATTTATGCTTGTTGGAATATCACAAGTCCAGAACACTGAGAGGAATCGAACCTGAGCCGCTTGCGTCGTATGTCGTGACGTTACCAATGTGCTATTCGGTCATCATACCAACTTGCAAGTGAAGATGTAGACATTCGTGTGGGATGTGATCATACATCATATGATCACAGATTATGCCCAAGGGGATAATATTTTTCAGCTAGTGGAAATATCACAAGTCCGGAATAAATACAACAATTGAGTTTGGCCCGAGGGGGGTCGAACCTGGGACATTCGTTTTGAAAACAAACTCACTACCAATGAGCCAATCGGCCGTCATGCCAACTCTCAACTGAATATGTAGACTTTCGTGTGAATGTGATCATACATCACATGATCACAGATTATGCCCAAGGGGATAATATTTTTCAGCTAGTGGAAATATCACAAGTCCGGAATAAATACAACAATTGAGTTTGGCCCGAGGGGGGTCGAACCTGGGACATTCGTTTTGAAAACAAACTCACTACCAATGAGCCAATCGGCCGTCATGCCAACTCTCAACTGAATATGTAGACTTTCGTGTGAATGTGATCATACATCAGAGATCACAGATCATACCCCAGGGGAGATTCACTCCTCGTTTTTAATTTCACAAGTCCAGATCTCGGCCAGTAGACATATGTATCACAAGTCCCGAATAAATACAGCAATTGAATTTGCCTAAAGGAGAAATGCAACATCGGAATTTTTGATTTGTAAACGAACCACTACCAATGAGTCAATGAGCCAATCGGCCGTCATACCAGCTCCCAATTGAACATGTGCGCATACATACGTACATGTACAAGTGACAAGTTATACAATAATATATTCCCAACTCCAAACACTCCATGAATTTATATCATTACATTTTCACAAGTCCAGGAAGAATGAGTAGTGAGAGGATGAACAAAATGTACGGAAATATTCTCTAGTTTACAAGCATAAATTAAGAACAAGTATTTCAATGTACTCTATTTAGTATATTGGCCCCAACATTTAGGCAGTACAAAGACAGTTGGCAATGCAAAGACATGAATCGTTAGTGCATACATATAGTACAATGAAGCAAGTGAGGGATCTCAATAGCCTTGTATAAAGTAAGAGAAATTGTTATCGAAAATCTCGAAATAAATAAATGAAGGAAGAAAGCTATCGGCCTCCCTGTAATATCAGTTACAAAGATGCAGGCGTATATGTTCAAGTGATACAATAATTTATATGTTATGTTCAAGTGATACAATAATTTATTCCAAGTTCAAAAGCCTACCTAGAATAATTCACCATCGTATTTTTCCAAGTCCATTATAATTTTTTTCCAGGAAGAAGAAACATACATATTTTATAGTATGCATCTACCTCTAAAATGATGACCAAGTATTTTCTGAACTCCAATCGGTAGACGTAAAATATTTTGTCAATGTTAGTAAGTCGATTGTTACAAGAAACAGAAGTGATGAACGCACGTTACAAAGTAATGTTATTTTATTCGATTAGCCTATAACAAATAAGTTGTGATACGAGGAAGTTCAACAGAAAAATAATTATATTAAAATACACAACTAACCAAAAAATTCTTGTTATAGTTCAATAGTCAGATACATAACTAATGTATATCCAATAAGTTCAGTTCGCATTACCAATTCAAGTATGCAACTTATGAATATTATGTACATACAAAAAGGAATTGTCAATGAATGGTTAACTCATATATCATATCAGTTGGACGTAAATAAAGATAGACATTGCCAACGCCAAGGAAGGCATCTAGAACGAAGCCACAAACAATACATTTGATAGCGAAAGTCTAGCAGTTACTTTGCTTCCTACTCTATGCACTAGTAATATTGAAATTGACGATGTGAAAGACGATCCGTTCTTCATTGTCTGTTACCACATGTTTGACAGCTTCTACTCATCTTACATTTCGACCTTTTTATAGAATGTCTAAGAAGAAATCGTAAGCGTGAATTATTTGTCAATGTTAGTTGGTCGATTGTTTTTTACGAAGCATATGTGGATGTACTCAAGTTACACATTAATGTTGTTTAACTCGATTAGCCTATAACAAATAAGCAGTGATACTAGGGAATTCTACAAAAAAAACAATCATAAAACAAGGCACAACTCACCAAAAAAAAAATCTTGGTGAAGTTCAATAGTCAGACACATAACGAATATATCCATTAAGAATATTATGTACATACAAAGCATATTCTCAGAGCATAGTTAATACATATATCTTATCAGTTGGACGTATATAAAGAAGATGCTGCAAACACAGATTAAACCAAGTGTGCATCACAAACAATACATTTGATTATGAAAGTCACAAATTGCAAACAGTTATCTTGACTCCTTCTCTATGCAATAGCAATATTGAAAGGTGATTTTGCTATCGTTCTTGATATGTGTAATATGATCCGTTCTTCATTGAAGAAACTTTATTGTAAATGCAATAGTAGTATTGAAAGTAATGTTGATTCCATACTCGAAAAGGAATATGATCATCATTCATTGTCTAATGTAAGGTCAAAATGTTGACAGTTTCCTCCTCAATGATTTTCAATCATTCTTGGTACATCGAAATATTACAAACCAAAGAACACCATGGTGAACAAGAGTGCAAGTACTCTACATACATTGTTTATTGCACACCGAGGCAAGATCATATTGAAACGAAATCGTATTATTAATAATAAATTTACTGTGGGGGCACCACAGGGGGTTGTGATATGCTATTGAGTTTGAGTCTGAAACACATACAAATGGGGTTCTATCACTAAGGAAAGCGCAGTAGAAGTTTAAGAGACCACATAACTTCACAATTTTATCATACTAAAAAGAATAGAAGTTGAATCAAAGATCTAAGAAAAAAGACTAGGGCTATAGAAATATAGTGTTTCTAATCTAATACGTTGTGGTTTTTTTAGATGACAGACTAAAGAAAAGAGAGTTCGCAGGAATGGTGGATCGGTATCCAAATTGTGCTGGACTAAGAAGATTATGTTTGTTTAGGTAATCCAGTATGAGGATAAAATTATACGTTCTATTACCTTGGAGGTTGAGGAGATTGGACAGAAGGGTTCCCGGGATCGGACAGTTCCCGGGATCAGACTTAATACATTTTTGATTATAAACAGGACGCACTATCGCAGTAAGTAAATGAATATGTAGAAGGAACTGATTGAACATAATAAAAACTGGGATGCAAGAAATAGTAGAGGTTTCTTTCATGTAAACATATGGAATATTGCCGGAGGAGGTAATATTTCTAATGAAAGGCTGAGAATTTTTATTCATTTATTCATTTATATGTACATCAAAAGGGGGATATGACATGAAGATAATTGAACAACAATTCACGCAGCAAGAACATAGCATGTACGAAGAATTTCCAGTACATAATATTAGATGAAAAGAGAAGAAAGAAAATATGTAACTAATAGAAATGATATGTAGACTCAATGACACTAAAGTACAATAGAAAAGTAATAGATAATATATAAAGATAATTACTTAGAGGAGCGTTTACGCATTATTCACAAGGATATGGAGTATAAGTGGACGAGGGTACAGATAATTGACAAGACAGGGTATGATACATAGTTGAAATGCACGCACACATACCTCAACCAAAGTGCTGAAGTTAATGCAAAATGGAAAGATACTAGTAATGTATGCCAAAGGTGTGATGAGGTAGAAGACTCAGAGGATTGGACATTACATATCATGGAACTCAACATAGATTTTATTGTCTTTCAAATGACAGCTTAATAGTTATGTTTCATATGTCTAAGCAATCATATGTCTAAGCAATAGCACACTCACCACAATGAAGATACTTTTCCGCTGCATTCTGAAAGGATTATCTCTCCATCTTAATTACAATAAAAGGAGGAATGACAGACTAAGGCTTCTTAGCCTCAACAGTATTCATTCGGTAGGAGATGATATATGATGGAGTGAAGTAAAAGGTCTATCTATGCATCTATGTATATGGTACCTATGCCAACGAACTACATTAATTTTACAAGATTAGTAGGACTGAGCATATTTTGTTATTATTTAGAGAGTTACACGAACATGGATGCACACTTTCCAATTCGTTTACTTGCAATTTTCTCATGTTCATACAAGTTGTATTAAAAGAAAGATTTCTGTATGTAAGAGTCAGTAAAGTTGTAAAGAGGAGAGGGGTTAGCAATAGTGTGGGAAATATACATGAACTTTCCGAACTTTTCTATTACTCCTCAATCTTTGTAACTGTTTATTTATTTAATTATGTTAATCAAAGCGGGCATGATTTGACAACATTTGACGTAGCAAAAGCGTGGAATAAATATAGACAGAATATCCTAAACACAAGAAGAACATTTCATGAAGCCATAACATATTTAACAAGTATCATTTCTCGGAATATAGACTTAAAATAAGTTTTATCATGATCATATCCTACATGGATTTAGAAGAAGAACATATATTTCACAGAACAATGTAGGTATTAAGCGAAAGTGGGAAAGGATGCTTTACAATCAGCAGCAGTCATCTTGATCTTATAGCGCCACTGAGAGAAATTCCAGAGGGAAGAAAGCGTTGTCGGCTGACGAAACTAGAGGTAGGCTAGGGGCATGCACTTGTGAACCATGTTGACAGAACATGTATTCCTGAATTATTCGATTTGTAAAACAAAAAAAAAGAATGGCAGTAAAATATAAAAAATGACCTGAATGGAGACCCTGACAGGTATTCTACCGAGAGAACTGTGATACCCTGCGACATTCAATCGAACAGTGATGTGCGTCGATGAGTTTGAGCCTGGGAGAATGCGTGGCTGATTGATGATGAAGTTTTCGATGAGGTGGTTAGTGCGAATTCGTTCCTCTCGAAGGATGTTATTGATTGAGTCAATCTCGTCCGTTGTGAGAGTACTCGTCGCGATGATTCGAATTCCAAGTGTGAAGAAGAGATATATAGGGAGAGGAATGAAGTTTGGTAAGACCATGATCGCTGCAACTCTGTTTATCATTGAAACATTACCAATTTGATAAATAACATCAACGCTTACGATAATAATTATACATCAAAGAAAAATTGAAGATATAAAATGTAAAAAAAAGAACTAATGGTTAGCCGCTGTATGTAGCGAGACATAAACCAACAAGCAAATCAACAATCCGATATCTGCGAAGGAAGATGTAATTCTTATCAGTCCTTAGGATCATAAAGGAGAGAGCTAAAATATGTGACTACTAAAGTGAAGAGAAATAGTATAGGTTAGAAGACATAGAAACAAAAACACGAAAAAATAAATAACGAACAGAGATACTTGTTCTTCACCATTTTATCTGTTACTTTAGAACATGGCTATCCTTAACTCTATTGAATTTTGAAAACATTATTTAAAAATTTGATACACACCATCAACACATTCACTAATAATGATAGATCCAAGAAAATGAATGATATGTAAAATGAAAAAAAAATTCATAGCCATTCTAAGTAATGTATATGTAACAAGGACAGTGAAGGAAAATAGTATAGGTAAGAAGACTTAGTAAAGGCATTAAAGATTGAATATATCTTACCTCATAATTTCTTCAGTTACATGTATGTTCTATTTTCTTTGTATTGGATGTTGCACCATAAGAAACGTTTGAAGCGTCACCTGTACAAAAATTCTTTATTTGGCCTGTTAAAAAAACAAACTGTGATGTAATGTTTATTGACTATGCTGGCCTTGTCTATGCCATGAAGCATTTTGTGAATGAAGATCACACTTTGCGTTTTGTTCTTACTTAAATAAATTTGTCGAAGGACATAAATGCAACTACTTGGACAAAGAGAGAAATAGAGAAGAAGTAATACAAACCTTAGTGTCACATTTTGGAATCTTCATGGTAAATGTTTCCTACAATCAGACAAGACACTTGTTCACAAAACTTAAGACACCATACGCAAGAAAAAAATCACTTACATCACATGGTCATACTTTGCCATATCGTTGTTGGAAACTTAACGCACTATCTTTACCAATTATATTCAGAAAAAGAAGACATAGATATGTAAAATAACATGTAAAGTGAGTACTTAGACAATGAGAGAAATAGACAAGAAGTAATACAAACCATAGTGTCACATCTTGGAATCTTACTGGTAAATGTTTCCTACAAACAGATACTTGTTCACAAAACTTAAGAAACCATATGCAAGAAAAAAATCACTTACATCAAGATGGTCATACTTTGCCATATCGTTGTTGGAAACTTAATGCACTATCTTTGCCGATTATTGGACCTTGCAAAATGCATAGACTTAAAAAAAATTATGAAAAATTTCAACTGTGATTTTGGACTTAGAAAAATTACAGAGACAATTTGAGTGGGGGATTCGTTGCGTACTGGTTACGTAGTATGTTTTCTTATATTGTGTGAACAACCAAGTTTGAGTCTGTTGTCTTCATTTGTCTTGTCTGTTTGTTGGAAAAATTTATAAGCAAGATTCCAAAATATGACACTATGGTTTATACTACTTTTTTGTCTGTTTCTCTCTTTGTCTAAGTACTCACTTTACATGTTATTTTATATTTTTATGTCTTCTTTTTCCGAATATAATCGGCAAAGATAGTGCATTAAGTTTCCAACAACGATATGGCAAAGTATGACCATCTTGATGTAAGTGATTTTTTTCTTGCATATGGTTTCTTAAGTTTTGTGAACAAGTATCTGTTTGTAGGAAACATTTACCAGTAAGATTCCAAGATGTGACACTATGGTTTGTATTACTTCTTGTCTATTTCTCTCATTGTCTAAGTACTCACTTTACATGTTATTTTACATATCTATGTCTTCTTTTTCTGAATATAATTGGTAAAGATAGTGCGTTAAGTTTCCAACAACGATATGGCAAAGTATGACCATGTGATGTAAGTGATTTTTTTCTTGCGTATGGTGTCTTAAGTTTTGTGAACAAGTGTCTTGTCTGATTGTAGGAAACATTTACCAGGAAGATTCCAAAATGTGACACTAAGGTTTGTATTACTTCTTCTCTATTTCTCTCTTTGTCCAAGTAGTTGCATTTATGTCCTTCGACAAATTTATTTAAGTAAGAACAAAACGCAAAGTGTGAAAAGTGTCATTCACAAAATGCTTCATGGCATAGACAAGGCCAGCATAGTCAATAAACATTACATCACAGTTTGTTTTTTTAACAGGCCAAATAAAGAATTTTTGTACAGGTGACGCTTCAAACGTTTCTTATGGTGCAACATCCAATACAAAGAAAATAGAACATACATGTAACTGAAGAAATTATGAGGTAAGATATATTCAATCTTTAATGCCTTTACTAAGTCTTCTTACCTATACTATTTTCCTTCACTGTCCTTGTTACATATACATTACTTAGAATGGCTATGAATTTTTTTTTCATTTTACATATCATTCATTTTCTTGGATCTATCATTATTAGTGAATGTGTTGATGGTGTGTATCAAATTTTTAAATAATGTTTTCAAAATTCAATAGAGTTAAGGATAGCCATGTTCTAAAGTAACAGATAAAATGGTGAAGAACAAGTATCTCTGTTCGTTATTTATTTTTTCGTGTTTTTGTTTCTATGTCTTCTAACCTATACTATTTCTCTTCACTTTAGTAGTCACATATTTTAGCTCTCTCCTTTATGATCCTAAGGACTGATAAGAATTACATCTTCCTTCGCAGATATCGGATTGTTGATTTGCTTGTTGGTTTATGTCTCGCTACATACAGCGGCTAACCATTAGTTCTTTTTTTTACATTTTATATCTTCAATTTTTCTTTGATGTATAATTATTATCGTAAGCGTTGATGTTATTTATCAAATTGGTAATGTTTCAATGATAAACAGAGTTGCAGCGATCATGGTCTTACCAAACTTCATTCCTCTCCCTATATATCTCTTCTTCACACTTGGAATTCGAATCATCGCGACGAGTACTCTCACAACGGACGAGATTGACTCAATCAATAACATCCTTCGAGAGGAACGAATTCGCACTAACCACCTCATCGAAAACTTCATCATCAATCAGCCACGCATTCTCCCAGGCTCAAACTCATCGACGCACATCACTGTTCGATTGAATGTCGCAGGGTATCACAGTTCTCTCGGTAGAATACCTGTCAGGGTCTCCATTCAGGTCATTTTTTATATTTTACTGCCATTCTTTTTTTTTGTTTTACAAATCGAATAATTCAGGAATACATGTTCTGTCAACATGGTTCACAAGTGCATGCCCCTAGCCTACCTCTAGTTTCGTCAGCCGACAACGCTTTCTTCCCTCTGGAATTTCTCTCAGTGGCGCTATAAGATCAAGATGACTGCTGCTGATTGTAAAGCATCCTTTCCCACTTTCGCTTAATACCTACATTGTTCTGTGAAATATATGTTCTTCTTCTAAATCCATGTAGGATATGATCATGATAAAACTTATTTTAAGTCTATATTCCGAGAAATGATACTTGTTAAATATGTTATGGCTTCATGAAATGTTCTTCTTGTGTTTAGGATATTCTGTCTATATTTATTCCACGCTTTTGCTACGTCAAATGTTGTCAAATCATGCCCGCTTTGATTAACATAATTAAATAAATAAACAGTTACAAAGATTGAGGAGTAATAGAAAAGTTCGGAAAGTTCATGTATATTTCCCACACTATTGCTAACCCCTCTCCTCTTTACAACTTTACTGACTCTTACATACAGAAATCTTTCTTTTAATACAACTTGTATGAACATGAGAAAATTGCAAGTAAACGAATTGGAAAGTGTGCATCCATGTTCGTGTAACTCTCTAAATAATAACAAAATATGCTCAGTCCTACTAATCTTGTAAAATTAATGTAGTTCGTTGGCATAGGTACCATATACATAGATGCATAGATAGACCTTTTACTTCACTCCATCATATATCATCTCCTACCGAATGAATACTGTTGAGGCTAAGAAGCCTTAGTCTGTCATTCCTCCTTTTATTGTAATTAAGATGGAGAGATAATCCTTTCAGAATGCAGCGGAAAAGTATCTTCATTGTGGTGAGTGTGCTATTGCTTAGACATATGATTGCTTAGACATATGAAACATAACTATTAAGCTGTCATTTGAAAGACAATAAAATCTATGTTGAGTTCCATGATATGTAATGTCCAATCCTCTGAGTCTTCTACCTCATCACACCTTTGGCATACATTACTAGTATCTTTCCATTTTGCATTAACTTCAGCACTTTGGTTGAGGTATGTGTGCGTGCATTTCAACTATGTATCATACCCTGTCTTGTCAATTATCTGTACCCTCGTCCACTTATACTCCATATCCTTGTGAATAATGCGTAAACGCTCCTCTAAGTAATTATCTTTATATATTATCTATTACTTTTCTATTGTACTTTAGTGTCATTGAGTCTACATATCATTTCTATTAGTTACATATTTTCTTTCTTCTCTTTTCATCTAATATTATGTACTGGAAATTCTTCGTACATGCTATGTTCTTGCTGCGTGAATTGTTGTTCAATTATCTTCATGTCATATCCCCCTTTTGATGTACATATAAATGAATAAATGAATAAAAATTCTCAGCCTTTCATTAGAAATATTACCTCCTCCGGCAATATTCCATATGTTTACATGAAAGAAACCTCTACTATTTCTTGCATCCCAGTTTTTATTATGTTCAATCAGTTCCTTCTACATATTCATTTACTTACTGCGATAGTGCGTCCTGTTTATAATCAAAAATGTATTAAGTCTGATCCCGGGAACTGTCCGATCCCGGGAACCCTTCTGTCCAATCTCCTCAACCTCCAAGGTAATAGAACGTATAATTTTATCCTCATACTGGATTACCTAAACAAACATAATCTTCTTAGTCCAGCACAATTTGGATACCGATCCACCATTCCTGCGAACTCTCTTTTCTTTAGTCTGTCATCTAAAAAAACCACAACGTATTAGATTAGAAACACTATATTTCTATAGCCCTAGTCTTTTTTCTTAGATCTTTGATTCAACTTCTATTCTTTTTAGTATGATAAAATTGTGAAGTTATGTGGTCTCTTAAACTTCTACTGCGCTTTCCTTAGTGATAGAACCCCATTTGTATGTGTTTCAGACTCAAACTCAATAGCATATCACAACCCCCTGTGGTGCCCCCACAGTAAATTTATTATTAATAATACGATTTCGTTTCAATATGATCTTGCCTCGGTGTGCAATAAACAATGTATGTAGAGTACTTGCACTCTTGTTCACCATGGTGTTCTTTGGTTTGTAATATTTCGATGTACCAAGAATGATTGAAAATCATTGAGGAGGAAACTGTCAACATTTTGACCTTACATTAGACAATGAATGATGATCATATTCCTTTTCGAGTATGGAATCAACATTACTTTCAATACTACTATTGCATTTACAATAAAGTTTCTTCAATGAAGAACGGATCATATTACACATATCAAGAACGATAGCAAAATCACCTTTCAATATTGCTATTGCATAGAGAAGGAGTCAAGATAACTGTTTGCAATTTGTGACTTTCATAATCAAATGTATTGTTTGTGATGCACACTTGGTTTAATCTGTGTTTGCAGCATCTTCTTTATATACGTCCAACTGATAAGATATATGTATTAACTATGCTCTGAGAATATGCTTTGTATGTACATAATATTCTTAATGGATATATTCGTTATGTGTCTGACTATTGAACTTCACCAAGATTTTTTTTTTGGTGAGTTGTGCCTTGTTTTATGATTGTTTTTTTTGTAGAATTCCCTAGTATCACTGCTTATTTGTTATAGGCTAATCGAGTTAAACAACATTAATGTGTAACTTGAGTACATCCACATATGCTTCGTAAAAAACAATCGACCAACTAACATTGACAAATAATTCACGCTTACGATTTCTTCTTAGACATTCTATAAAAAGGTCGAAATGTAAGATGAGTAGAAGCTGTCAAACATGTGGTAACAGACAATGAAGAACGGATCGTCTTTCACATCGTCAATTTCAATATTACTAGTGCATAGAGTAGGAAGCAAAGTAACTGCTAGACTTTCGCTATCAAATGTATTGTTTGTGGCTTCGTTCTAGATGCCTTCCTTGGCGTTGGCAATGTCTATCTTTATTTACGTCCAACTGATATGATATATGAGTTAACCATTCATTGACAATTCCTTTTTGTATGTACATAATATTCATAAGTTGCATACTTGAATTGGTAATGCGAACTGAACTTATTGGATATACATTAGTTATGTATCTGACTATTGAACTATAACAAGAATTTTTTGGTTAGTTGTGTATTTTAATATAATTATTTTTCTGTTGAACTTCCTCGTATCACAACTTATTTGTTATAGGCTAATCGAATAAAATAACATTACTTTGTAACGTGCGTTCATCACTTCTGTTTCTTGTAACAATCGACTTACTAACATTGACAAAATATTTTACGTCTACCGATTGGAGTTCAGAAAATACTTGGTCATCATTTTAGAGGTAGATGCATACTATAAAATATGTATGTTTCTTCTTCCTGGAAAAAAATTATAATGGACTTGGAAAAATACGATGGTGAATTATTCTAGGTAGGCTTTTGAACTTGGAATAAATTATTGTATCACTTGAACATAACATATAAATTATTGTATCACTTGAACATATACGCCTGCATCTTTGTAACTGATATTACAGGGAGGCCGATAGCTTTCTTCCTTCATTTATTTATTTCGAGATTTTCGATAACAATTTCTCTTACTTTATACAAGGCTATTGAGATCCCTCACTTGCTTCATTGTACTATATGTATGCACTAACGATTCATGTCTTTGCATTGCCAACTGTCTTTGTACTGCCTAAATGTTGGGGCCAATATACTAAATAGAGTACATTGAAATACTTGTTCTTAATTTATGCTTGTAAACTAGAGAATATTTCCGTACATTTTGTTCATCCTCTCACTACTCATTCTTCCTGGACTTGTGAAAATGTAATGATATAAATTCATGGAGTGTTTGGAGTTGGGAATATATTATTGTATAACTTGTCACTTGTACATGTACGTATGTATGCGCACATGTTCAATTGGGAGCTGGTATGACGGCCGATTGGCTCATTGACTCATTGGTAGTGGTTCGTTTACAAATCAAAAATTCCGATGTTGCATTTCTCCTTTAGGCAAATTCAATTGCTGTATTTATTCGGGACTTGTGATACATATGTCTACTGGCCGAGATCTGGACTTGTGAAATTAAAAACGAGGAGTGAATCTCCCCTGGGGTATGATCTGTGATCTCTGATGTATGATCACATTCACACGAAAGTCTACATATTCAGTTGAGAGTTGGCATGACGGCCGATTGGCTCATTGGTAGTGAGTTTGTTTTCAAAACGAATGTCCCAGGTTCGACCCCCCTCGGGCCAAACTCAATTGTTGTATTTATTCCGGACTTGTGATATTTCCACTAGCTGAAAAATATTATCCCCTTGGGCATAATCTGTGATCATGTGATGTATGATCACATTCACACGAAAGTCTACATATTCAGTTGAGAGTTGGCATGACGGCCGATTGGCTCATTGGTAGTGAGTTTGTTTTCAAAACGAATGTCCAGGTTCGACCCCCCTCGGGCCAAACTCAATTGTTGTATTTATTCCGGACTTGTGATATTTCCACTAGCTGAAAAATATTATCCCCTTGGGCATAATCTGTGATCATATGATGTATGATCACATCCCACACGAATGTCTACATCTTCACTTGCAAGTTGGTATGATGACCGAATAGCACATTGGTAACGTCACGACATACGACGCAAGCGGCTCAGGTTCGATTCCTCTCAGTGTTCTGGACTTGTGATATTCCAACAAGCATAAATCTGGACTTGGTAATATCCCTCCGGTGAGTGATGTGTGATCTTTAATGTATGATCACTTCCACACGATTGTCTACATCTTCCTGGACTTGTGATATTTCGACTAGCATAAATGGCAATACCCCCCTCCGGTGAATGATGTGTGATCTCTGATGTATGATCACTTCCACTCGAATGTCTACATCTTCGCATGCTAGTTGGTATGATGGACGATTGACCGATTGGTAACGCGGGGAACATACGACACCAGCGACCCAGGTTCGGATCCTGTCAGGATCCTGGACTTGTAATATTTCGATCGACCAAGAACATGGTGGAATGAATCCTGGACTTGGAAAAATTACGGGAAAATTTTCAATGGGACGTTCAGGACTTAGAAAAATATCGGGTGAAAATTTCAACGGGGACTTCTGGACTTAGAAAAATAACGGTCGAAAATTTCAACGGGAGTTCTGGACTTAGAAAAATTTCGATCGACCAAGAACATGAGCACTATCATCATCATGTCGTTCAGTGATCTTCCCTTTGGTCCACATGAAGCATCATAGACAATCCGAAGCTTGGTTGTCTTTTTGGCTGGATTGTACACTCCGTGGTGTGGCAAGTAGTGAATGGGTCGTCCGTCAGAAGGAGGTTCCTTGGGCACCTCCTCAATGACGTCGGAGCGGAGTTGTTCTTAGATGACTTCGTCGTACATCTCGAGGCGTGCTTGCTCAGTGAGGTTCTTCACGGTAGATTTGAGCCTTCCGAAGCATATTCCTCGATTTGTTGGGAGATTCGGGTGCTTCTATTTCCACGGCCATCCAACATAGATACGGCCTTCTTCTCCGGGCTCAGTCGAGATTGTCACGCTGTCTTCGAACAGCTTCACAGCGGTTTCGTCGTCCTTTTCGAAAGGGCTGTCTGTGATGCCCAGACAATCTAGAGAATGCATGGCCTTGAGAATTTCTTCTTTCACCTTGTCTTCTTTCGCGATGGCAATGGTGATTGCATCATCTTGGAACGCTGCTGCTACTACTGCAGATCCAGTTGCGATGTGTCCAAGAGTTGTGTCGATCAAAGACAAGCCGGAAGGGAGGGTTTTGTCTTTGTGACGAATGATCGACCAGAAGGAATCTGATCCGATTAGGAGAGTTGGCTTCATGTACACTCCTTTAGGTTGCTGCTGTTGGAACTGTTGCTCCGTGATTGCGCGCACTGCTCCAACGATTGTCGGAGTGCTCTTGACGGTCATCTCAAGAATAGAGCCGTCTTCTTGCCGAAGGCCAATCGAGAACACCTTGCTCTCGATTATCCTCTCTTCATCTGCTGCGAAGGTAGTCATCTTCAGGATGGTTGTCCGTTTCGGCTGCAGTTGAAGAGTTCCTGCCAAGTCATCTGAGATGAAGCTTCCTTGGCTGCCAGAGTCAAGGAATGCAGTTGCTTCATGTTCCTCTCCAGTTTCCAGGTTGATCAGAGTGACTGGTGTTGTCAGAAGGACCACATCCTTCTCCGTTTCAGCGGCGCATGCTGTCGTTGTTCGTGAGGGGGCCTGCCACGCGGGACTTCTTGGTTGCTGTGCCTTGCTTGAGATGCAGAGGCTGGTGTGGTGGAGTTGATCTCCACAGTTGAGGCATCGGAATCTGCTCGTGCATTTGTCCGACAAATGTCTGTTGCTTAAGCAGCGTAGACATAGCTTCTTTGCTTTGGCTTGCTCCTTCCGTTCTCTCATCATTCGGAATTTGTTGCAAGAAGCTGCATGATGATCTTCGGATTCGCACAGCCGGCATATTCTTTTCCATGCAGTCTGTTTGGCTTTCGAGTACGATCCTGGTTTCCATTCCTTCGTTTGAGGGATAGCAGCAACGGACACTTTCACTCTCAACTGATCCTCTATCTCTGTGACAGCTCGTCTATCCCGAACTTCTTCGAGGCAAAAGCCGAGCATTCCCATCACGGTCCATTCTTCATTCCTCACAGCTGCTCTCCTTTCCTCTCGGATGCACGCAGTCAGCAGCCAGGAAGGGAGGCGTTCTTGAATTGTTAAGACCATCTGCTCATGTTCGATGTCCGCTCCTGTCTCCGTGAGTTGACGGCATAGCTTCGTAAGCTCGCGAATGACGACTCTTGCTCCCGAAATTGATTCGTCCGGTTTCTTGACTCTGCGGATCAATGAGTGTAATCGTGTCCGATTGACTGTCATGTCGCCAAATTCTTCTTCAAGTGTCAACACATCAGAGTATGCACCGTTCACGACAGAATATCCCGCAATGACGTCTTTCGCTGGACCCGTAATCGCTGACATGAGATATCTCAGCTTTTCAATCTCGGGTATCGGTTGCGAGTCGATGGTTGAACGGAAAAGCTGTATGAAGCTCCTCCAGTCATTCATGTTTCCATCGAATTGGGGGATTTGCAATAGTGGGAGACGGGGGATGCGCGAGTCTTGATTATGGTCCGTGTGATAATGCCTTGCAAAGACTGACCGGGGAGGAGCAGTTGCTTCATTGCTTTGTGTTGCTTGTTCGCCGGAAGCATTGTCACTTAAGCTGGCTACCGAGCCTTGACTTTGGATTTGTTTGGCGGATGAGAGTAGAGTACGCTCGTTGGTTTTGAGGAGCTGCATCGTCTCTAGCGCCCTGTCTAGAATTGCTGTGACGCCGTCATCACCTGCTTCTTTCTTGGCTTTTGCATCGTTTTGAATGACTTTTTGATCTTTTGAGAGACGGTCAATAAATTCATCCCAAGATGTCATTGCTGACAAGAGCTGTTCACGTAGAACTTGTATCGAAGCGAGTGAAGAAGTTGTTACCTTTGCGAGAGAGTCGATCTCTGACTGACTGATTGAATCGTTGTCGAAGTCGATTGCCTCTGCATCGTTGAGTTTCTTTTTGAGTTTTTGCAGCAGCGAGTCCACGTTGGACAAGATTGTTTTTGACATTGCTGGAACAGCTGTGTCTCTGACTTGGCGCTCCAGGATTCACGCGTGCCGACGCACCAGTTGTTGCGAGCAAGAAGACAGGTATCCTTTATTGTCCCTCAAACTTGGGTAATTAAACCGTTCATCTCAAACATAAAATCAAAATGAAGAGAGAAAAATGAATAATAAGTGCTTGACTTCTCCTTTTAAAGCATGATAGAAAGCATTCCAGACATTCTGTCTTCTATCACAATATCAAGGAAAGAGGAGGAGATGGTGATTCATATAGACCTTTTCATATGTCTGGCAGAAGAGAAGGGTGAAAAACAACTCATCTAGAATTCTTTTCCTTTACCAAAATTAGATGAAGCGAGGAATGATTCATTAGTAGGATGGTAGAAAAGAACTTCCTAAACTCGGCACTTGCCGACATTCTTCTTCTTTCTTCTTCTTCTTCTTCTTCTTCTTCTTCTTCTTCTTCTTCTTCTTCTTCTTCTTCTTCTTCTTCTTCTTCTTCTTCTTCTTCTTCTTCTTCTTCTTCTTCTTCTTC
>CALZFC010000104.1:0-2500 GCA_945643635.1 Allodiplogaster sudhausi
CTGCTCCCGACGAAGCCCCGTGCCACCAGAGTCGTCATCTATAGTCCGCAGCATACCAGCCATGGTACTCTCATCTCTCTCCTCTCTCTCTCTCTCTCTCTCTCATTACTCTCAATCTCTCTCTCAGATCTCTCTCCCTCTGTCTCTCTCTCTCTACTCATAGTCTTAACTGTAATTACACTCTCTTATGATGCAGCCTACAAGCCACGACCAAGCAGCTCGTTCACTCCGAGTTCGTCGACATCACTCCGCGTTCGATTGCTCCCGACGAAGCCCCGTGCCACCCAGAGTCGTCATCTCTAGTCCAGCAGCATATCAGCCATGGTACTCTCATCTCTCTCTCTCTCTCTCTCTCATCTCTCTCTCTCTCTATTACTCTCAATCTCTCTCTATCATCTCTCTCCCTCTGTCACTCTCTCAATCATAGTCTTAACTGTAATTATCTCTCTTATGATGCAGCCTACAAGTCTCGACCAAGCAGCTCGTTCACTCCGGAGTTCGTCGACATCACTCCGCGTTCGACTGCTCCCGAGGAAGCCCCGTGCCACCCAGAGTCGTCATCTCTAGTCCAGCAGCATACCAGCCATGGTACTCTCATCTCTCTCTCTCTCTCTCTCTCTCTCTCTCTCTCTCTCTATTACTCTCAATCTCTCTCTCAGATCTCTCTCCCTCTGTCTCTCTCTCTCTACTCATAGTCTTAACTGTAATTACACTCTCTTATGATGCAGCCTACAAGCCACGACCAAGCAGCTCGTTCACTCCGGAGTTCGTCGACATCACTCCGCGTTCGCTGCGCTCCCGCGAAGCCCCGTGCCACCCAGAGTCGTCATCTATAGTCCAGCAGCATACCAGCCATGGTACTCTCATCTCTCTCTCTCTCTCTCTCTCTCTCTCTCTCTCTCTCTATACTCTCAATCTCTCTCTCAGATCTCTCTCCCTCTGTCTCTCTCTCTCTACTCATAGTCTTAACTGTAATTACACTCTCTTATGATGCAGCCTACAAGCTCGACCAAGCAGCTCGTTCACTCCGGAGTTCGTCGACATCACTCCGCGTTCGATTGCTCCCGACGAAGCCCCGTGCCACCCAGAGTCGTCATCTCTAGTCCAGCAGCATATCACCATGGTACTCTCATCTCTCTCTCTCTCTCTCTCTCTCTTCCTCTCTCTCTCTCTATTACTCTCAATTCTCTCTATATCTCTCTCCCTCTGTCACTCTCTCAACTCATAGTCTTAACTGTAATTAACTCTCTTATGATGCAGCCTACAAGTCCTCGACCAAGCAGCTCGTTCACTCCGGAGTTCGTCGACATCACTCCGCGTTCGACTGCTCCCTAGGAACCCCGTGCCACCCAGAGTCGTCATCTCTAGTCCAGCGCAGCATACCACCATGGTACTCTCATCTCTCTCTCTCTCTCTCTCTCTCTTCTCTCTCTCTCTCTATTACTCTCATCTCTCTCTCAGATCTCTCTCCCTCTGTCTCTCTCTCTCTACTCAGAGTCTTAACTGTAATTACCCTCTCTTATGATGCAGCCTACAAGCCACGACCAAGCAGCTCGTTCACTCCGGAGTCGTCGAATCACTCCGCGTTCGACTGCTCCCGACGAAGCCCCGTGCCACCCAGAGTCGTCATCTCTAGCCAGCAGCATACCAGCCATGGTACTCTCATCTCTCTCTCCTCTCTCTGTCTCTCTCTCTCTCTATTACTCTCAATCTCTCTCTCAGATCTCTCTCCTCTGTCTCTCTCTCTCTACTCATAGTCTTAACTGTAATTACATCTCTTATGATGCAGCCTACAAGCCACGACCAGCAGCTCGTTCACTCCGAGTTCGTCGACATCACTCCGCGTTCGACTGCTCCCGACGAAGCCCCCCGTGCCACCCAGAGTCGTCATCTCTAGTCCCAGCAGCATACCAGATATGGTACTCCCCTCTCTCTCTCTCTCTCTCTCGATTACTCTCATCTCTCCTCTATCATCTCTCCCCCCCCCCCCCTCCCCTCCCTCTCTCCTCTTCTCTTTCATAGTCCTTAACTGTAATTATACTCCTCTTATGATGCAGCCTACAAGCCACGACCAAGCAGCTCGTTCACTCCGGAGTTCGTCGAATCACTCCGCGTTCGCGCTCCCGACGAAGCCCGTGCCCCAGAGTCCGTCATCTCTAGTCCAGCAGCATACCAGCCATGGTACTCTCATCTCTCTCTCTCTCTCTCCTCTCTCTCTCTCTTCTATTACTCTCAATCTCTCTCTCAATCTCTCTCCCTCTGCTCTCTCTCTCTACTCATAGTCTTAACTGTAATTATACTCTCTTATGATGCAGCTACAAGCCACGACCAAGCAGCTCGTTCACTCCGGAGTTCGTCGACATCACTCCGCGTTCGACTGCTCCCGACGAAGCCCCGTGCCACCCAGAGTCGTCATCTCTAGTCCAGCAGCATACCAGCCATGGTACTCTCTCTCTCCTCTCTCTCTCTCTCTCTCTTCTCTCTCTCTCTCTATTACTCT
>CALZFC010000104.1:12500-20000 GCA_945643635.1 Allodiplogaster sudhausi
GCCATGGTACTCTCATTTCTCTCTCTCTCTCTCTCTCTCTCCTCTCTCTCTCTATTACTCTCAATCTCTCTCTATCATCTCTCTCCCTCTGTCACTCTCTCAACTCATAGTCTTAACTGTAATTATACTCTCTTATGATGCAGCCTACAAGCCACGACCAAGCAGCTCGTTCACTCCGGAGTTCGTCGACATCACTCCGCGTTCGACTGCTCCCGACGAAGCCCCGTGCCACCCAGAGTCGTCATCTCTAGTCCAGCAGCATACCAGCCATGGTACTCTCATCTCTCTCTCTCTCTCTCTCTCTCTCTCTCTCTCTCTCTATTACTCTCAATCTCTCTCTCAGATCTCTCTCCCTCTCCTCTCTCTCTCTACTCATAGTCTTAACTGTAATTACACTCTCTTATGATGCAGCCTACAAGCCACGACCAAGCAGCTCGTTCACTCCGGAGTTCGTCGACATCACTCCGCGTTCGACTGCTCCCGACGAAGCCCCGTGCCACCCAGAGTCGTCATCTCTAGTCCAGCAGCATACCAGCCATGGTACTCTCATCTCTCTCTCTCCTCTCTCTCTCTCTCTCTCTATTACTCTCAATCTCTCTCTATCATCTCTCTCCCTCTGTCACTCTCTCAACTCATAGTCTTAACTGTAATTATACTCTCTTATGATGCAGCCTACAAGCCACGACCAAGCAGCTCGTTCACTCCGGAGTTCGTCGACATCACTCCGCGTTCGACTGCTCCCGACGAAGCCCCGTGCCACCCAGAGTCGTCATCTCTAGTCCAGCAGCATACCAGCCATGGTACTCTCATCTCTCTCTCTCTCTCTCTCTCTCTCTCTTCTCTCTCTCTCTCTCTCTCTCTATATCTCTCAATCTCTCTCTATCATCTCTCTCCCTCTGTCACTCTCTCAACTCATAGTCTTAACTGTAATTATACTCTCTTATGATGCAGCCTACAAGCCACGACCAAGCAGCTCGTTCACTCCGGAGTTCGTCGACATCACTCCGCGTTCGACTGCTCCCGACGAAGCCCCGTGCCACCCAGAGTCGTCATCTCTAGTCCAGCAGCATACCAGCCATGGTACTCTCATCTCTCTCTCTCTCTCTCTCTCTCTCTCTCTCTCTCTCTCTATTACTCTCAATCTCTCTCTATCATCTCTCTCCCTCTGTCACTCTCTCAACTCATAGTCTTAACTGTAATTATACTCTCTTATGATGCAGCCTACAAGCCACGACCAAGCAGCTCGTTCACTCCGGAGTTCGTCGACATCACTCCGCGTTCGACTGCTCCCGACGAAGCCCCGTGCCACCCAGAGTCGTCATCTCTAGTCCAGCAGCATACCAGCCATGGTACTCTCATCTCTCTCTCTCTCTCTCTCTCTCTCTCTCTCTATACTCTCAATCTCTCTCTATCATCTCTCTCCCTCTGTCACTCTCTCAATTCATAGTCTTAACTGTAATTATACTCTCTTATGATGCAGCCTACAAGCCACGACCAAGCAGCTCGTTCACTCCGGAGTTCGTCGACATCACTCCGCGTTCGACTGCTCCCGACGAAGCCCCGTGCCCCCAGAGTCGTCATCTCTAGTCCAGCAGCATACCAGCCATGGTACTCTCATCTCTCTCTCTCTCTCTCCTCTCTCTCTCTCTCTCTATTACTCTCAATCTCTCTCTATCATCTCTCTCCCTCTGTCACTCTCTCACTCATAGTCTTAACTGTAATTATACTCTCTTATGATGCAGCCTACAAGCCACGACCAAGCAGCTCGTTCACTCCGGAGTTCGTCGACATCACTCCGCGTTCGACTGCTCCCGACGAAGCCCCGTGCCACCCAGAGTCGTCATCTCTAGTCCAGCAGCATACCAGCCATGGTACTCTCATCTCTCTCTCTCTCTCTCTTCTCTCTCTCTCTCTCTATTACTCTCAATCTCTCTCTATCATCTCTCTCCCTCTGTCACTCTCTCTCAACTCATAGTCTTAACTGTAATTATACTCTCTTATGATGCAGCCTACAAGCCACGACCAAGCAGCTCGTTCACTCCGGAGTTCGTCGACATCACTCCGCGTTCGACTGCTCCCGACGAAGCCCCGTGCCACCCAGAGTCGTCATCTCTAGTCCAGCAGCATACCAGCCATGGTACTCTCATCTCTCTCTCTCTCTCTCTCCTCTCTCTCTCTCTATTACTCTCAATCTCTCTCTATCATCTCTCTCCCTCTGTCACTCTCTCAACTCATAGTCTTAACTGTAATTATACTCTCTTATGATGCAGCCTACAAGCCACGACCAAGCAGCTCGTTCACTCCGGAGTTCGTCGACATCACTCCGCGTTCGACTGCTCCCGACGAAGCCCCGTGCCACCCAGAGTCGTCATCTCTAGTCCAGCAGCATACCAGCCATGGTACTCTCATCTCTCTCTCTCTCTCTCTCTCTCTCTCTCTCTCTCTCTATTACTCTCAATCTCTCTCTATCATCTCTCTCCCTCTGTCACTCTCTCTAACTCATAGTCTTAACTGTAATTATACTCTCTTATGATGCAGCCTACAAGCCACGACCAAGCAGCTCGTTCACTCCGGAGTTCGTCGACATCACTCCGCGTTCGACTGCTCCCGACGAAGCCCCGTGCCACCCAGAGTCGTCATCTCTAGTCCAGCAGCATACCAGCCATGGTACTCTCATCTCTCTCTCTCTCTCTCTCTCTCTCTCTCTATTACTCTCAATCTCTCTCTATCATCTCTCTCCCTCTGTCACTCTCTCAACTCATAGTCTTAACTGTAATTATACTCTCTTATGATGCAGCCTACAAGCCACGACCAAGCAGCTCGTTCACTCCGGAGTTCGTCGACATCACTCCGCGTTCGACTGCTCCCGACGAAGCCCCGTGCCACCCAGAGTCGTCATCTCTAGTCCAGCAGCATACCAGCCATGGTACTCTCATCTCTCTCTCTCTCTCTCTCTCTCTCCTCTCTCTCTCTATTACTCTCAATCTCTCTCTATCATCTCTCTCCCTCTGTCACTCTCTCAACTCATAGTCTTAACTGTAATTATACTCTCTTATGATGCAAGCCTACAAGCCACGACCAAGCAGCTCGTTCACTACGGAGTTCGTCGACATCACTCCGCGTTCGACTGCTCCCGACGAAGCCCCGTGCCACCCAGAGTCGTCATCTCTAGTCCAGCAGCATACCAGCCATGGTACTCTCATCTCTCTCTCTCTCTCTCTCTCTCTCTCTCTCTCTATACTCTCAATCTCTCTCTATCATCTCTCTCCCTCTGTCACTCTCTCAACTCATAGTCTTAACTGTAATTATACTCTCTTATGATGCAGCCTACAAGCCACGACCAAGCAGCTCGTTCACTCCGGAGTTCGTCGACATCACTCCGCGTTCGACTGCTCCCGACGAAGCCCCGTGCCACCCAGAGTCGTCATCTCTAGTCCAGCAGCATACCAGCCATGGTACTCTCATCTCTCTCTCTCTCTCTCTCTCTCTCTCTCTCTCTCTCTATTACTCTCAATCTCTCTCTCTATCATCTCTCTCCCTCTGTCACTCTCTCAACTCATAGTCTTAACTGTAATTATACTCTCTTATGATGCAGCCTACAAGCCACGACCAAGCAGCTCGTTCACTCCGGAGTTCGTCGACATCACTCCGCGTTCGACTGCTCCCGACGAAGACCCGTGCCACCCAGAGTCGTCATCTCTAGTCCAGCAGCATACAGCCATGGTACTCTCATCTCTCTCTCTCTCTCTCTCTCTCTCTCTCTCTATTACTCTCAATCTCTCTCTCAGATCTCTCTCCCTCTGTCCTCTCTCTCTACTCATAGTCTTAACTGTAATTATACTCTCTTATGATGCAGCCTACAAGCCACGACCAAGCAGCTCGTTCACTCCGGAGTTCGTCGACATCACTCCGCGTTCGACTGCTCCCGACGAAGCCCCGTGCCACCCAGAGTCGTCATCTCTAGTCCAGCAGCATACCAGCCATGGTACTCTCATCTCTCTCTCTCTCTCTCTCTCTCTCTCTCTCTCTCTCTCTCTATTACTCTCAATCTCTCCTATCATCTCTCCCTCTGTCACTCTCTCAACTCATAGTCTTAACTGTAATTATACTCTCTTATGATGCAGCCTACAAGCCACGACCAATAGCTCGTTTACTACGGAGTTCGTCGACATCACTCCGCGTTCGACTGCTCCCCGACGAAGCCCCGTGCCACCCAGAGTCGTCATCTCTAGTCCAGCAGCATACCAGCCATGGTACTCTCATCTCTCTCTCTCTCTCTCTCTCTCTCTCTCTCTCCTCTATTACTCTCAATCTCTCTCTATCATCTCTCTCCCTCTGTCACTCTCTCAACTCATAGTCTTAACTGTAATTATACTCTCTTATGATGCAGCCTACAAGCCACGACCAAGCAGCTCGTTCACTCCGGAGTTCGTCGACATCACTCCGCGTTCGACTGCTCCCGACGAAGCCCCGTGCCACCCAGAGTCGTCATCTCTAGTCCAGCAGCATACCAGCCATGGTACTCTCATCTCTCTCTCTCTCTCTCTCTCTCTCTCTCTCTCTCTCTCTCTCTATTACTCTCAATCTCTCTCTATCATCTCTCTCCCTCTGTCACTCTCTCAACTCATAGTCTTAACTGTAATTATACTCTCTTATGATGCAGCCTACAAGCCACGACCAAGCAGCTCGTTCACTCCGGAGTTCGTCGACATCACTCCGCGTTCGACTGCTCCCGACGAAGCCCCGTGCCACCCAGAGTCGTCATCTCTAGTCCAGCAGCATACCAGCCATGGTACTCTCATCTCTCTCTCTCTCTCTCTCTCTCTCTCTCTCTCTCTCTATTACTCTCAATCTCTCTCTATCATCTCTCTCCCTCTGTCACTCTCTCACTCATAGTCTTAACTGTAATTATACTCTCTTATGATGCAGCCTACAAGCCACGACCAAGCAGCTCGTTCACTCCGGAGTTCGTCGACATCACTCCGCGTTCGACTGCTCCCGACGAAGCCCCGTGCCACCCAGAGTCGTCATCTCTAGTCCAGCAGCATACCAGCCATGGTACTCTCATCTCTCTCTCTCTCTCTCTCTCTCTCTCTCTCTATTACTCTCAATCTCTCTCTATCATCTCTCTCCCTCTGTCACTCTCTCACTCATAGTCTTAACTGTAATTATACTCTCTTATGATGCAGCCTACAAGCCACGACCAAGCAGCTCGTTCACTCCGGAGTTCGTCGACATCACTCCGCGTTCGACTGCTCCCGACGAGACCCGTGCCACCCAGAGTCGTCATCTCTAGTCCAGCAGCATACCAGCCATGGTACTCTCATTTCTCTCTCTCCTCTCTCTCTCTCTCTCTCTCTCTCTATTACTCTCAATCTCTCTCTATCATCTCTCTCCCTCTGTCACTCTCTCAACTCATAGTCTTAACTGTAATTATACTCTCTTATGATGCAGCCTACAAGCCACGACCAAGCAGCTCGTTCACTCCGGAGTTCGTCGACATCACTCCGCGTTCGACTGCTCCCGACGAAGCCCCGTGCCACCCAGAGTCGTCATCTCTAGTCCAGCAGCATACCAGCCATGGTACTCTCATCTCTCTCTCTCTCTCTCTCTCTCTCTCTCTCTCTCATTACTCTCAATCTCTCTCTATCATCTCTCTCTCCCTCTGTCACTCTCTCAACTCATAGTCTTAACTGTAATTATACTCTCTTATGATGCAGCCTACAAGCCACGACCAAGCAGCTCGTTTACTCCGGAGTTCGTCGACATCACTCCGCGTTCGACTGCTCCCGACGAAGCCCCGTGCCACCCAGAGTCGTCATCTCTAGTCCAGCAGCATACCAGCCATGGTACTCTCATCTCTCTCTCTCTCTCTCTCTCTCTCTCTCTCTCTCTATTACTCTCAATCTCTCTCTCTATCATCTCTCTCCCTCTGTCACTCTCTCACTCATAGTCTTAACTGTAATTATACTCTCTTATGATGCAGCCTACAAGCCACGACCAAGCAGCTCGTTCACTCCGGAGTTCGTCGACATCACTCCGCGTTCGACTGCTCCCGACGAAGCCCGTGCCACCCAGAGTCGTCATCTCTAGTCAGCAGCATACCAGCATGGTACTCTCATCTCTCTCTCTCTCTCTCTCTCTCTCTCTCTCTCTCTATTACTCTCAATCTCTCTCTATCATCTCTCTCCCTCTCTCTCTCTCTCTACTCATAGTCTTAACTGTAATTATACTCTCTTATGATGCAGCCTACAAGCCACGACCAAGCAGCTCGTTCACTCCGGAGTTCGTCGACATCACTCCGCGTTCGACTGCTCCCGACGAAGCCCCGTGCCACCCAGAGTCGTCATCTCTAGTCCAGCAGCATACCAGCCATGGTACTCTCATCTCTCTCTCTCTCTCTCTCTCTCTCTCTCTCTCTCTATTACTCTCAATCTCTCTCTCATCTCTCTCTCCCTCTGTCACTCTCTCTCTACTCATAGTCTTAACTGTAATTATACTCTCTTATGATGCAGCCTACAAGCCACGACCAAGCAGCTCGTTCACTACGGAGTTCGTCGACATCACTCCGCGTTCGACTGCTCCCGACGAAGCCCCGTGCCACCCAGAGTCGTCATCTCTAGTCCAGCAGCATACCAGCCATGGTACTCTCTCTCTCTCTCTCTCTCTCTCTCTCTCTCTCTCTCTATTACTCTCAATCTCTCTCTATCATCTCTCTCCCTCTGTCTCTCTCTCTACTCATAGTCTTAACTGTAATTATACTCTCTTATGATGCAGCCTACAAGCCACGACCAAGCAGCTCGTTCACTCCGGAGTTCGTCGACATCACTCCGCGTTCGACTGCTCCCGACGAAGCCCCGTGCCACCCAGAGTCGTCATCTCTAGTCGCAGCATCAGCCATGGTACTCTCATCTCTCTCTCTCTCTCTCTCTCTCTCTCTCTCTCTCTACTCTCAATCTCTCTCTCAGATATCTCTCCCCTCTCCTCTCTCTCTCTACTCATAGTCTTAACTGTATTATACTCTCTTATGATGCAGCCTACAAGCCACGACCAAGCAGCTCGTTCACTCCGGAGTTCGTCGACATCACTCCGCGGTTCGTCGACTCTCCCGACGAAGCCCGTGCCACCCAGAGTCGTCATCTCTATCCAGCAGCATACCCCATGGTACTCTCATCTCTCTCTCTCTCTCTCCTCTCTCTCTCTCTCTCTCTATTACTCTCAATCTCTCTCTATCATCTTTCTCCCTCGTCACTCTCTCAACTCATAGTCTTAACTGTAATTATACTCTCTTATGATGCAGCCTACAAGCCACGACCAATTAGCTCGTTTACTACGGAGTTCGTCGACATCACTCCGCGTTCGACTGCTCCCGACGAAGCAACGTGCCACCCAGAGTCGTCATCTCTAGTCCAGCAGCATACCAGCCATGGTACTCTCATCTCTCTCTCTCTCTCTCTCTCTCTCTCTCTCTCTCTATTACTCTCATCTCTCTCTATCATC
>CALZFC010000104.1:30000-165000 GCA_945643635.1 Allodiplogaster sudhausi
CCGACGAAGCCCCGTGCCACCCAGAGTCGTCATCTCTAGTCCAGCAGCATACCAGCCATGGTACTCTCATCTCTCTCTCTCTCTCTCTCTCTCTCTCTCTCTCTCTCTCTCTCTATTACTCTCAATCTCTCTCTATCATCTCTCTCCCTCTGTCACTCTCTCAACTCATAGTCTTAACTGTAATTATACTCTCTTATGATGCAGCCTACAAGCCACGACCAAGCAGCTCGTTCACTCCGGAGTTCGTCGACATCACTTCGCGTTCGACTGCTCCCGACGAAGCCCCGTGCCACCCAGAGTCGTCATCTCTAGTCCAGCAGCATACCAGCCATGGTACTCTCATCTCTCTCTCTCTCTCTCTCTCTCTCTCTCTCTCTCTATTACTCTCAATCTCTCTCTATCATCTCTCTCCCTCTGTCACTCTCTCAACTCATAGTCTTAACTGTAATTATACTCTCTTATGATGCAGCCTACAAGCCACGACCAAGCAGCTCGTTCACTACGGAGTTCGTCGACATCACTCCGCGTTCGACTGCTCCCGACGAAGCCCCGTGCCACCCAGAGTCGTCGTCTTTGAGCCAGCAGCACGGCAGTCATGGTACTCTCATCTCTCTCTCTCTCTCTCTCTCTCTCTCTCTCTCTATTACTCTCAATCTCTCTCTCTCAGATCTCTCTCTCTCTGTCTCTCTCTCTCTACTCATAGTATTAACTGTAATTATACTCTCTTATGATGCAGCCTACAAGCCACGACCAAGCAGCTCGTTCACTCCGGAGTCGTCGACACCACTCCGCGTTCGACTGCTCCCGACGAAGCCCCGTGCCACCCAGAGTCGTCATCTCTAGTCCAGCAGCATACCAGCCATGGTACTCTCATCTCTCTCTCTCTCTCTCTCTCTCAGATCTCTCTCCCTCTGTCTCTCTCTCTCTACTCATAGTCTTAACTGTAATTACACTCTCTTATGATGCAGCCTACAAGCCACGACCAAGCAGCTCGTTCACTCCGGAGTTCGTCGACATACTCCGCGTTCGACTGCTCCCGACGAAGCCCCGTGCCACCCAGAGTCGTCATCTCTAGTCCAGCAGCATACCAGCCATGGTACTCTCATCTCTCTCTCTCTCTCTCTCTCTCTCTCTCTCTCTCTATTACTCTCAATCTCTCTCTATCATCTCTCTCCCTCTGTCACTCTCTCTCAACTCATAGTCTTAACTGTAATTATACTCTCTTATGATGCAGCCTACAAGCCACGACCAATCAGCTCGTTCACTACGGAGTTCGTCGACATCACTCCGCGTTCGACTGCTCCCGACGAAGCCCCGTGCCACCCAGAGTCGTCGTCTTTGAACCAGCAGCACGGCAGTCATTTTACTCTCATCTCTCTCTCTCTCTCTCTCTCTCTCAGATCTCTCTCCCTCTGTCTCTCTCTCTCTACTCATAGTCTTAACTGTAATTACACTCTCTTATGATGCAGCCTACAAGCCACGACCAAGCAGCTCGTTCACTCCGGAGTTCGTCGACACTACTCCGCGTTCGACTGCTCCCGACGAAGCCCCGTGCCACCCAGAGTCGTCATCTCTAGTCCAGCAGCATACCAGCCATGGTACTCTCATCTCTCTCTCTCTCTCTCTCTCTCTCTCTCTCTCTCTCTCTATTACTCTCAATCTCTCTCTATCATCTCTCTCCCTCTGTCACTCTCTCAACTCATAGTCTTAACTGTAATTATACTCTCTTATGATGCAGCCTACAAGCCACGACCAAGCAGCTCGTTCACTCCGGAGTTCGTCGACATCACTTCGCGTTCGACTGCTCCCGACGAAGCCCCGTGCCACCCAGAGTCGTCATCTCTAGTCCAGCAGCATACCAGCCATGGTACTCTCATCTCTCTCTCTCTCTCTCTCTCTCTCTCTCTCTCTCTATTACTCTCAATCTCTCTCTATCATCTCTCTCCCTCTGTCACTCTCTCAACTCATAGTCTTAACTGTAATTATACTCTCTTATGATGCAGCCTACAAGCCACGACCAAGCAGCTCGTTCACTCCGGAGTTCGTCGACACTACTCCGCGTTCGACTGCTCCCGACGAAGCCCCGTGCCACCCAGAGTCGTCATCTCTAGTCCAGCAGCATACCAGCCATGGTACTCTCATCTCTCTCTCTCTCTCTCTCTCTCTCTCTCTCTCTCTCTATTACTCTCAATCTCTCTCTATCATCTCTCTCCCTCTGTCACTCTCTCAACTCATAGTCTTAACTGTAATTATACTCTCTTATGATGCAGCCTACAAGCCACGACCAAGCAGCTCGTTCACTCCGGAGTTCGTCGACATCACTCCGCGTTCGACTGCTCCCGACGAAGCCCCGTGCCACCCAGAGTCGTCATCTCTAGTCCAGCAGCATACCAGCCATGGTACTCTCATCTCTCTCTCTCTCTCTCTCTCTCTCTCTCTCTCTCTATTACTCTCAATCTCTCTCTATCATCTCTCTCCCTCTGTCACTCTCTCAACTCATAGTCTTAACTGTAATTATACTCTCTTATGATGCAGCCTACAAGCCACGACCAATCAGCTCGTTCACTACGGAGTTCGTCGACATCACTCCGCGTTCGACTGCTCCCGACGAAGCCCCGTGCCACCCAGAGTCGTCATCTCTAGTCCAGCAGCATACCAGCCATGGTACTCTCATCTCTCTCTCTCTCTCTCTCTCTCTCTCTCTCTCTATTACTCTCAATCTCTCTCTCAGATCTCTCTCCCTCTGTCTCTCTCTCTACTCATAGTCTTAACTGTAATTATACTCTCTTGTGATGCAGCCTACAAGCCACGACCAAGCAGCTCGTTCACTCCGGAGTTCGTCGACATCACTCCGCGTTCGACTGCTCCCGACGAAGCCCCGTGCCACCCAGAGTCGTCATCTCTAGTCCAGCAGCATACCAGCCATGGTACTCTCATCTCTCTCTCTCTCTCTCTCTCTCTCTCTCTCTCTCTCTCTCTATTACTCTCAATCTCTCTCTCAGATCTCTCTCCCTCTGTCTCTCTCTCTACTCATAGTCTTAACTGTAATTATACTCTCTTATGATGCAGCCTACAAGCCACGACCAAGCAGCTCGTTCACTCCGGAGTTCGTCGACACCACTCCGCGTTCGACTGCTCCCGACGAAGCCCCGTGCCACCCAGAGTCGTCGTCTTTGAGCCAGCAGCACGGCAGTCATGGTACTCTCATCTCTCTCTCTCTCTCTCTCTCTCTCAGATCTCTCTCCTCTGTCTCTCTCTCTCTACTCATAGTCTTAACTGTAATTACACTCTCTTATGATGCAGCCTACAAGCCACGACCAAGCAGCTCGTTCACTCCGGAGTTCGTCGACATCACTCCGCGTTCGACTGCTCCCGACGAAGCCCCGTGCCACCCAGAGTCGTCGTCTTTGAGCCAGCAGCACGGCAGTCATGGTACTCTCATCTCTCTCTCTCTCTCTCTCTCTCTCTCATCTCTCTCCCTCTGTCTCTCTCTCTCTACTCATGGTCTTAACTGTAATTATACTCTCTTACGATGCAGCCTACAAGCCACGACCAAGCAGCTCGTTCACTCCGGAGTTCGTCGACACCACTCCGCGTTCGACTGCTCCCGACGAAGCCCCGTGCCACCCAGAGTCGTCATCTCTAGTCCAGCAGCATACCAGCGACGGTACTCTCATCTCTCTCTCTCTCTCTCTCTCTCTCTCTCTCGCTCTCTCTCTCTCTCTATTACTCTCAATCTCTCTCTATCATCTCTCTCCCTCTGTCACTCTCTCAACTCATAGTCTTAACTGTAATTATACTCTCTTATGATGCAGCCTACAAGCCACGACCAAGCAGCTCGTTCACTCCGGAGTTCGTCGACACCACTCCGCGTTCGACTGCTCCCGACGAAGCCCCGTGCCACCCAGAGTCGTCATCTCTAGTCCAGCAGCATACCAGCCACGGTACTCTCATCTCTCTCTCTCTCTCTCTCTCTCTCTCTCTCTCTCTATTACTCTCAATCTCTCTCTATCATCTCTCTCCCTCTGTCACTCTCTCTACTCATAGTCTTAACTGTAATTATACTCTCTTATGATGCAGCCTACAAGCCACGACCAAGCAGCTCGTTCACTCCGGAGTTCGTCGACACTACTCCGCGTTCGACTGCTCCCGACGAAGCCCCGTGCCATCCAGAGTCGTCGTCTTTGAGCCAGCAGCACGGTAGTCATGGCACTCTCATCTCTCTCTCTCTCTCTCATCTCTCTCCCTCTGTCTCTCTCTCTCTACTCATGGTCTTAACTGTAATTATACTCTCTTACGATGCAGCCTACAAGCCACGACCAAGCAGCTCGTTCACTCCGGAGTTCGTCGACACCACTCTGCGTTCGACTGCTCCCGACGAAGCCCCGTGCCACCCAGAGTCGTCATCTCTAGTCCAGCAGCATACCAGCCATGGTACTCTCATCTCTCTCTCTCTCTCTCTCTCTCTCTCTCTCTCTCTCGCTCTCTCTCTCTCTCTATTACTCTCAATCTCTCTCTATCATCTCTCTCCCTCTGTCACTCTCTCAACTCATAGTCTTAACTGTAATTATACTCTCTTATGATGCAGCCTACAAGCCACGACCAAGCAGCTCGTACACTCCGGAGTTCGTCGACACCACTCCGCGTTCGACTGCTCCCGACGAAGCCCCGTGCCACCCAGAGTCGTCATCTCTAGTCCAGCAGCATACCAGCCATGGTACTCTCATCTCTCTCTCTCTCTCTCTCTCTCTCTCTCTCGCTCTCTCTCTCTCTATTACTCTCAATCTCTCTCTATCATCTCTCTCCCTCTGTCACTCTCTCAACTCATAGTCTTAACTGTAATTATACTCTCTTATGATGCAGCCTACAAGCCACGACCAAGCAGCTCGTACACTCCGGAGTTCGTCGACACCACTCCGCGTTCGACTGCTCCCGACGAAGCCCCGTGCCACCAGAGTCGTCATCTCTAGTCCAGCAGCATACCAGCCATGGTACTCTCGTCTCTCTCTCTCTCTCTCTCTCTCTCTCTCTCTCTATTACTCTCAATCTCTCTCTATCATCTCTCTCCCTCTGTCTCTCTCTCTACTCATAGTCTTAACTGTAATTATACTCTCTTATGATGCAGCCTACAAGCCACGACCAAGCAGCTCGTTCACTCCGGAGTTCGTCGACACCACTCCGCGTTCGACTGCTCCCGACGAAGCCCCGTGCCACCCAGAGTCGTCGTCTTTGAGCCAGCAGCACGGCAGTCATGGTACTCTCATATCTCTCTCTCTCTCTCTCTCTCTCTCTCTCTCTCTATTACTCTCAATCTCTCTCTCTACTCATAGTCTTAACTGTAATTACACTCTCTTATGATGCAGCCTACAAGCCACGACCAAGCAGCTCGTTCACTCCGGAGTTCGTCGACATCACTCCGCGTTCGACTGCTCCCGACGAAGCCCCGTGCCACCCAGAGTCGTCGTCTTTGAGCCAGCAGCACGGCAGTCATGGTACTCTCATCTCTCTCTCTCTCTCTCTCTCTCTCATCTCTCTCCCTCTGTCTCTCTCTCTCTACTCATGGTCTTAACTGTAATTATACTCTCTTACGATGCAGCCTACAAGCCACGACCAAGCAGCTCGTTCACTCCGGAGTTCGTCGACACCACTCCGCGTTCGACTGCTCCCGACGAAGCCCCGTGCCACCCAGAGTCGTCATCTCTAGTCCAGCAGCATACCAGCGACGGTACTCTCATCTCTCTCTCTCTCTCTCTCTCTCTCTCTCTCTCGCTCTCTCTCTCTCTCTATTACTCTCAATCTCTCTCTATCATCTCTCTCCCTCTGTCACTCTCTCAACTCATAGTCTTAACTGTAATTATACTCTCTTATGATGCAGCCTACAAGCCACGACCAAGCAGCTCGTTCACTCCGGAGTTCGTCGACACCACTCCGCGTTCGACTGCTCCCGACGAAGCCCCGTGCCACCCAGAGTCGTCATCTCTAGTCCAGCAGCATACCAGCCACGGTACTCTCATCTCTCTCTCTCTCTCTCTCTCTCTCTCTCTCTCTCTATTACTCTCAATCTCTCTCTATCATCTCTCTCCCTCTGTCACTCTCTCTACTCATAGTCTTAACTGTAATTATACTCTCTTATGATGCAGCCTACAAGCCACGACCAAGCAGCTCGTTCACTCCGGAGTTCGTCGACACTACTCCGCGTTCGACTGCTCCCGACGAAGCCCCGTGCCATCCAGAGTCGTCGTCTTTGAGCCAGCAGCACGGTAGTCATGGCACTCTCATCTCTCTCTCTCTCTCTCATCTCTCTCCCTCTGTCTCTCTCTCTCTACTCATGGTCTTAACTGTAATTATACTCTCTTACGATGCAGCCTACAAGCCACGACCAAGCAGCTCGTTCACTCCGGAGTTCGTCGACACCACTCTGCGTTCGACTGCTCCCGACGAAGCCCCGTGCCACCCAGAGTCGTCATCTCTAGTCCAGCAGCATACCAGCCATGGTACTCTCATCTCTCTCTCTCTCTCTCTCTCTCTCTCTCTCTCGCTCTCTCTCTCTCTCTATTACTCTCAATCTCTCTCTATCATCTCTCTCCCTCTGTCACTCTCTCAACTCATAGTCTTAACTGTAATTATACTCTCTTATGATGCAGCCTACAAGCCACGACCAAGCAGCTCGTACACTCCGGAGTTCGTCGACACCACTCCGCGTTCGACTGCTCCCGACGAAGCCCCGTGCCACCCAGAGTCGTCATCTCTAGTCCAGCAGCATACCAGCCATGGTACTCTCATCTCTCTCTCTCTCTCTCTCTCTCTCTCTCGCTCTCTCTCTCTCTCTATTACTCTCAATCTCTCTCTATCATCTCTCTCCCTCTGTCACTCTCTCAACTCATAGTCTTAACTGTAATTATACTCTCTTATGATGCAGCCTACAAGCCACGACCAAGCAGCTCGTACACTCCGGAGTTCGTCGACACCACTCCGCGTTCGACTGCTCCCGACGAAGCCCCGTGCCACCCAGAGTCGTCATCTCTAGTCCAGCAGCATACCAGCCATGGTACTCTCGTCTCTCTCTCTCTCTCTCTCTCTCTCTCTCTATTACTCTCAATCTCTCTCTATCATCTCTCTCCCTCTGTCACTCTCTCAACTCATAGTCTTAACTGTAATTATACTCTCTTATGATGCAGCCTACAAGCCACGACCAAGCAGCTCGTTCACTCCGGAGTTCGTCGACACCACTCCGCGTTCGACTGCTCCCGACGAAGCCCCGTGCCACCCAGAGTCGTCGTCTTTGAGCCAGCAGCACGGCAGTCATGGTACTCTCATATCTCTCTCTCTCTCTCTCTCTCTCTCTCTCTCTCTATTACTCTCAATCTCTCTCTCAGTTCTCTCTCCCTCTGTCTCTCTCTCTCTACTCATATTATTAACTGTAATTACACTCTCTTATGATGCAGCCTACAAGCCACGACCAAGCAGCTCGTTCACTCCGGAGTTCGTCGACACCACTCCGCGTTCGACTGCTCCCGACGAAGCCCCGTGCCACCCAGAGTCGTCGTCTTTGAGCCAGCAGCACGGCAGTCATGGTACTCTCATATCTCTCTCTCTCTCTCAGATCTCTCTCCCTCTCTACTCATAGTCTTAACTGTAATTACACTCTCTTATGATGCAGCCTACAAGCCACGACCAAGCAGCTCGTTCACTCCGGAGTTTGTCGACACTACTCCGCGTTCGACTGCTCCCGACGAAGCCCCGTGCCATCCAGAGTCGTCGTCTTTGAGCCAGCAGCACGGCAGTCATGGTACTCTCATCTCTCTCTCTCTCTCTCTCTCTCTCTCTCTCTCATCTCTCTCCCTCTGTCTCTCTCCCTCTGTCACTCTCTCAACTCATAGTCTTAACTCTAAAGGCTGTCCCCTTCCCCCCCCCCCACTCCATCCCCCAAATGTTTTCTTTGTGATCGTTATATTGATTGAAATGTTTTTTTACAGAGGTGCATTCAAATATTTGTGTTCTTATTGTTGATGTGAAATGAGAAAATCCAAAAAAATATAAAATGAAAACGACAAAAAAAATGTTATTTCTTCCTGTTTCTGCTGAATGCTGTTAATAATTTTTATGTAGTTATTCGATTCGCTCTCATTTATTGTGTCTCTTTATTTATTTATACTTATGTTCATTTTTGGCTTCGTGATCTCAATCTCTCTCTATCATCTCTCTCCCTCTGTCACTCTCTCAACTCATAGTCTTAACTGTAATTATACTCTCTTATGATGCAGCCTACAAGCCACGACCAAGCAGCTCGTTCACTCCGGAGTTTGTCGACACTACTCCGCGTTCGACTGCTCCCGACGAAGCCCCGTGCCATCCAGAGTCGTCGTCTTTGAGCCAGCAGCACGGCAGTCATGGTACTCTCATCTCTCTCTCTCTCTCTCTCTCTCTCTCTCTCATCTCTCTCCCTCTGTCTCTCTCCCTCTGTCACTCTCTCAACTCATAGTCTTAACTCTAAAGGCTGTCCCCTTCCCCCCCCCCCCACTCCATCCCCCAAATGTTTTCTTTGTGATCGTTATATTGATTGAAATGTTTTTTTACAGAGGTGCATTCAAATATTTGTGTTCTTATTGTTGATGTGAAATGAGAAAATCCAAAAAAATATAAAATGAAAACGACAAAAAAAATGTTATTTCTTCCTGTTTCTGCTGAATGCTGTTAATAATTTTTATGTAGTTATTCGATTCGCTCTCATTTATTGTGTCTCTTTATTTATTTATACTTATGTTCATTTTTGGCTTCGTGATTAGCCTCGATTAAATTTATTGTGACTATTAATAATGTTCATTTTTTTCGAGATGAGTCTCGAACTAATTTTGCATGTCTTTTATTCTTTTGCCTAGAGACTTGCCCCGGTCTAATTTGTGTGTCTCTTATTATTATTCTTTTATTCAGAACACAAGATTAGCCTCGGTCAATTTTTTGTGTCTCCTTTTAATATTAATTTTTTTTCGAGATGAGACTCGATATAATTTTGTATGTCTTTTATTCTTTAGCCTAGAAACTAGCCTCTGTGAAATTTTTGTGTTTCTTAATATTATTCTTTTTTTTTCGGAACCCAAGATTAGTCTCGGTCAAATTTTTTGTGTTACTTATTAATATTCTTCAAGGAGAACTAAGAAGCACTTTTCGAGAAGTTCACTTACTGCCATTGATATTATTCATGCTTCTTCTTTCATCTATTTCCTGTTATCATCTCCCCCATTCTCTCTTCTCTCTCCCTCTCTCTCTCTCCCTCTCCCATAGGACATTTTCATGTACTTGATAATGCAATTGTAGATTGTTTAGTGAACATGAGTAAATGTAGTATTATTGAGTATGGTTATGGAGTATTGTTAGATTTCGCATGAGAAATGTTGTACTTTTTAAGGGCTCGTACACCAATGATATCAGCTGAACTTGTTTCTATTATACTCAATTCTCCCCTACGGTACTCTCCTTTGCCACAGTTGGTCGTAGTTTGGTACTGAGATCGTCGTAGAATGCATGGTTTTCTTTCGCTTTCTCTCTTTTCTCTTTCTTCTCGGCTGGTAATGCATTAAAAATTCAAATAATAATTCTTTTTATCGATATTGGCCTCGTTCTAGTTTTTTGTGTAGCTTATTCTTCAGCCTAGAGACTCGCCTCGGTCAAAATTTTGTGTCACTTATTAATATTCTTTTTTTTTTAGCGATTAGCCGCGATCTAATTTTTTTTCTAGCTAATTACTTTTTATTGATAGGCTCGACTGATAGACAAGGAACGTTTACTGATTAATAAGTTGAGCATATCCGGAACGCAGGACATTCCGGATATGCTCAACTCGGCGTCGTCATTCTTGGTAACAAGAGGTAGGAGCGAGAGGGGGAGAGAGAGAGAGTGAGAGAGAGAAAGTTCGATCTGGTTGAAGATGGCGTTCTTATTGCAGTTGCATTGGAATTATGCGTAGATTCCAGGGATTTAGAAGAGGGGCTTGGATACCGTCTCATTTAAAACAACATCTAATAAGAAATATGAGGAAGAATATGAATTTAAAAAAAACATAAATAATATAAATTTTATATACATAGATATAGAACAAATATTGTTGTTGAAAATAAGAGTAATTTTCAGCAATGATAAAAAGTGTCTTCTTCTTCTCTTGTAGCCGTACGTGGAGCCGACCTCGATCATCTGGTGCCTCTTCATGATGTTCCGCATTTATGTCTGCACGGCCATGCTCATCAAGTGCGCCTCTGACCTCCTCTAGTTCGCCAAGCCGATCATACTCGAGTCAGTTCACGTGTCTTTACACAAACACAAGCACTCTCTCCCTCTCCATCTCACTCGCTCTCTCTGGTTCTCTCTCACTCTCATTCAGTCCCTCTCTCTCTCCCTCTCACCCATCCCTCTGGTTCTCTCTCTCACTCCCTCTCACCCATCTCTCCGTTTCTCTCTCTCTCTCACTCCCTCTCTCCCTCTCTCTCTCTCTCTCTGGTTCTCTCTCTCTCTCTCCCTCATTCTCGTTCTATGTCTCTCTCACTCCCTTCCTATCCCTCATTCTGGATCTGTCTCTCTCGTTCTCTCTCTGTCTCTCTCACTCTTTCACTCTCTCTCTCTCTCTCTCTGTCTCTCACTCTCTTTGTCTCTCTCTCTCTTACTGCCTCTTTTCCCCCACTCTCTGCCTCCAGTCCAATATCCGCATAATCGTCTCCTTGCAGTGCTCTGATCCGCTTCACGGAAGAGCTGGAGCGTCCTCTCTGGTAAGGAATCGCCCTAATGTTCACGGCGAGTGAACTCTCTTCCATCCTGCTCAACCAGTACTACTATCTCAAGTACCGAGTCGGAATCCGCCTCCAGCCTTGTCCCACTGCGGAAAACTACAGAAAGGTGAGACTAATTGTAAGAAGGGAGACACGCTTTGCAGACCGCTATCTATCCAGAGGCCATTTAGGGGTTGAGAGGAAGGTTCTCAGTTAGCGATACAGAAAACAAAGTGCACGTAAAATATGGTCAATAAGGGATATTCATCAATGTTTAAGAAGAATATAGGTCTTATTTATATTTCGGCAGCGGTCTTATTGCCGCAATGAAGTAAATGAAATTAATCGGAAGTTGTTAATACCGCGCTAGTTGTGTCTTAAACCAATAATTGATATATAATTCCTCTAACTCCCTCTCTCTGGTTCTCTCTCTCATTCCCCTCTCTCTCTCTCTCGCTCTTCTTCTCTCTTATCTCCATCTCAAATACATTATAAAGGAGAAGTAAGTTAATCTGAGACACTCGAGCAAACAACAAACATATAAATTTTGAGTATTCACATTTCGTTCATGGGTTACGTGTGGTGTCCTAAAGGATCTCACAAAGCTTATGACCAACTGAATGTTTATCGTTTTGAGTGAAAGTTTTATTTTTAGTTTCTTTTCAGTCACGTCTAGGATTCTTTGTAATGAAAAACCTATTTCTTTCAGAATGCATGCTCTTCTTCGGAATGATGGTTCTCCTCTTTGGTAGAGTTCGCGCGTCTCGCAACCTACACTCTCCTCTCCTCCATGCTATCTTCCTAGTCAGTTGACGAGATTTCATTGACTGCTCCTCTAGGCTACTCTCTCTCTCTATCTCTCTCTCTTTCTCTCTCTTTCTTCTCTCAAGACACGCTCTGTCTCTCTGTCTCAGTCTTTCTCTCTCTGTCTCGTACTCCCCCTCCTCTTCTGTCCTCTTTCTCTTTCCTCCCCTCTTTCTTGCTGTCTCTCCTTCTCTTTCTCTCTCTCTCCCTCTCGCTTTTACAGTCTTCCCTCCTCTCTCACTCTCTGTCTCTCTCACCCCTCTTACTCCTTCTCTCTGGTTCTCTCTCCTCTCTCTCTCTCTTTCTCTCTCTCTCTCTCGCTCTCTGTCTCTCGCTCTCTTTCTGCTTCTCCTTCCCCCACTCTCTGCCTTCAATCCAATATCGGCACACCCAAATTGTCTCCTTGCAGTTGCTCTGATCCGCTTCACGGAAGAGCTGGAGCGTCCTCTCTGGCATGGAATCGGCCACGCCCTCGTAATGTTCACTGCGAGTGAGCGCTCTTCCATCCTGCTCAACCAGTACTACTATCTCATGAACCGAGTCGGAACCCGCCTCCAGTCTTGTCTCACTACAGCCATCTACAGGAAGGTGTGGACTAAAAAGAAGGACACACTGTAGTCTGCTATCTATCCAGAAGATATTTTGTGGTTGAGAGTATAATATATAACAGAACAGGAACAAAAATGTTAATAGACACTATGGTTTTACAGGAAGAAGTAGTGCAAGTAAGAGCGTAGTAACATACTATATAATAAAGCGAGGTAAAACGAATATTTCAAGACAATAAGCTTATTAACAAGTATTGCTAGTTAGGGTGATAATAGTTAAAGCTTTCTTTCAGGTCAAACAAATGCGCTTGAAGGACGGGCGAAAGAAGATGGTGAATAAAGTGCTCAATGGAATTAAGGTTCGTTTGAGAAAACTTATGCAGTTCTGGCTTTATCACAAATTTTGGCTTTGCATACTCAAGGGAAATGAAACTGCTGGAAAAAAATTATATGTCGGCCTGCTTATGGTAATCATATTGTTTTTTAGAGTAGTACAGCTTTATTCACGGCTGAGGAAGATAAGGAAGGCGAAAGATTTTTAAAATAAGACATGTATAATTTTAAACTATTTAAGAATTATATAGAATTAAATTGTATATATTTCAATTTATTAGAATAAGAATACTAAAAGTCTTATCTTATTATTTCAGGTGATCAAGCTGTAGCGAGCCGCCGGTGGAGCGAGCTGAGGGACAAGGAACTCTCACTGATTAGGAAGGCCGTCGCACTCACGACCTTCTCGGACATGCTCAACTCGGCCTCGCCTTTCTTAGTAAGGAAAGCTGGGGGGAATGGGGAGGGGAAGAAAAGTGTGATGAAGAAGGCAGAAAGGTATAGAGAGATAGGGGAAGAAGAGAGAGAGAGAGACAGAGACAGAGAAATGAAAAGGGGTCTATGAATTGAGGGAAAGTTGAATTCTCTCTCTCTCTCTCTCTCTCTGTCTCTCTCTCTCTGTCTCTCGCTTTCTGTCTCTCTCTCTCTGTCTCTTTCTCGCTCTCTCTGTCTCTCTCTCTTCTCTCTCTCTCTCTCTTACTGTCTCTCTTCCCCACTCTCTGCCTTCAATCCAATATCCGCACACCCAAATTGTTTCCTTGCAGTGCTTTGACCTGCTTCACGTTTGAACTGGAGCGTCCCCTCTGGCAGGGAATCGCTCTTGCCCTCGTAATGTTCACGGCGAGTGGGCTCTCTTCCATCCTGCTAAACCAGTACTATTATCTCATGTACCGAGTCGGCACTCGCCTCCAATCCTACCTCGACAGAAAGGTGAATCACCAAGAAGCGGGACACAGTTTCTTGCCCACTATCTATCGAGAAGCCATTTTGGGGTTCAGAGGAAGGTCGTTCCCCGCGAGTGATACGGAAAAGGTAGCGGTCTTATTCCCGCGCCATCGACACGATGATGTAAATATGAAATCAATCGGAATTTGTTAACACTGCCCCGTTGTGTCTTAAAGCAATAATTGACCAGAAAAGAGCGATTGATTTGAACATTTTTTAAAGGATATAAACTGAACATATTATTTAAACAAATTTACAAGCGGAATACATTATTTAAGAAATGAGAGTATCCCACTCCTTGCAGACGCTTCATCTCTCGAACACATCGCGAAGAGAGAAGACGGTTGGCGAGATGGTGAATCTCATAACCATCGACGTCGATCGCTTCCAGCAGATCAAGCCCCAGACAATGCAGCCAGGAGCAACCCGCAGCCGTAAGTAATTTACACAGCTTTATTCACAGCTGAAAAAATAAGGAAGACGAAAGATTTTTTAAAATAATGGTTCAGAAAAGGCTTATGACTCCAACTTGGTGTCTGGAAAGAAATAGGTTAATTATGACATGTATAATTTTAAACGAAATTTAAATTGTCCATATTTATATTTATAAGAATAAGAATACTAAAAGTCTTATCTTATTATTTCAGATGACCAAGTTGTACGCGTGGGATCCAGCGACGGAGCGAATGATTTCCGAGCTGAGAGATAAGGAACTCTCACTGATTAGGAAGGCCGTCGCACTCACGACCTTCTCGGGCATGCTCAGCTCTGCGTCGCTTTTTTTGGTATGAGAGAAAAGAGGAGGGGGGGGGGGGTGGAGGAATGATGGGTGGAAAGGGCAGAAAAGTATAGAGAGATAAGGGAAGAAGTGAGAGACGGAGAAAGGGAAGAGAGAGTGAGACAGAAAGAGGATCTATGAAGTGAGAGAAGGGGAAATTGGATGAGGAATATAACGCGGACGAAGAATGGGCAAAAAACATATTTTGTTGTCATCTGCTTCCAGATGATGCGTTATGAATACATGAGGCCAGGACCTTTTATTATTAATTTATTATTACATCTTTTAATCGGGATTTTTTTTAAAGTATGTTATATCCTCTTTTATATTATTTAAGAGACAAACAATTTTGCCCCATATCTCAATATAAAAATGGCAAATATTCTAGGTTCGGACATTTCTCCGGCATCAATGCACGCGACGTGCGGGCACCTGAACGCAACATCTTCCGCTTCAGTCGCGGCAGCGGTGGACGCGGCTGGGGCGCCGTCTTTTCTCTCTCTCTCTCTCATTCTCTCTCTCTCCCTATCTCTCTTTCTCTCTTGCTCTCTGTCTCCTCCTATTTCGTCACGCTCTCTACCTCCTCTCTCGCCTCTCTCTCTCTCTCTCTCTCTCTCTCTCTCTCTCTCCTGCGCACGCACTGTCTACCTCTCTCTCTCGCTCGCTCTCTCTCTCTATCCCTCTCTGACGAGGCGGCGTCCTACCGGAATGTCAGTTCTCTTCTCTTGCCTTGGATGCGCGAGTCGACCAAACGAAAGAAAATCAGCGTCCATGAAAACTATGGACACAAAGAACTCTCGCGAGAAGAATTATTTTTCTTGTTCTTGAATTATTTTCTAACCATTTCAAGGCAGAGGTTTTTTTGTGACGCCAGACGTTTTTGGGCTGGCAGGCAGTGCTGAACTATGGCTGACCTCGAACTATGAAAACAGCGTTTTCCCTAGTAGCACCTTTTTTCTTGCTCTTCAGTTATTTTCTAAGTCCGGGTCTTCGTTGGCCATGAGATGGAATAAATAAAACACTGTGCATCACAATCGCGATGTCTCAAAGAAGAGTTCATTTTATTTGGTCAGATATATTTTGACGGGCACCGGCCATAAATTTGTGAAGCATCAGATGAACATCATTATACTGGCTACAAATCCTAGACCAATTCAGCAATTCTGGCAGCCAAGAAGTCGGATACGTAAAGTAATGGAGTGCAGTTTAGCAATGTGGCTTTAGTAAGCCATATTTATCTACAAATCATATCAACAATTTTCGTTTCTGTTACTGCTTTCGATATATTCGAAAAGATTCAGCAATTGACGAGTAATATTCACCACGGTTACAGATTTATTGACCACACAACTTAGATTTTTTGCACCCACCTAATCCTTACCGTGCTTTTCGAATTCCCTTTATGTTAGAATTTTATTTTGCCTCAGATAATCTCGTTTGACTTTCTATTTTGCTTTGGCGTCCAATCACGGTATCTTCAAACCCGTTGGACTTTTGCTTCTTTTTTTCAAATAAAATCGTAAAACGTTATCCTAGTTAGCTTTTTTCAGGCTATTTTCAGCTTGCTACTAGATGTTTCCTGTTGTATTTCATTTTGTTGGCTTCCTGTCTCATCACTCACGAGGTACTACGACCCTTATGACCAACCACGAGGCGGCCTCCGACCGGGTTGTCAGTTCTCTTTCCTTGTCTTCTTTGCGCGATTTGGCCAAAGGAGGAAAATCGATGGTCATGAGACTATCACCACGAGGAAGACTTTTTATTCTTTTCGAATTATTTGCCCGCCTCTATGATCTGGACAAGGCAGATGTGTTGGGAGGGTGTGTGGAATTATGCGTACACATATCGACTTCTTAGTCAAACTGCAATAATTAATATGGTCTCCAGAGTATGGTTGCGCGCAAACCCGTAAACAAAACCCAAACCAAAAACAAAACACAACGCAAACCAAACCCCCAAACCCAAAATAATTAATATCCGCAACAAATGCCAGTTGCTTGGAATTTTTCAAGTGTGCAACGCGTTCTTCTACTTGTATTAAATTCCACATCTCATGTACATCGTAAATTTATTGCAAATTTGTTCTGATTTATACAACAAATTCTCTATTCTTATCATGTTTCTTTTCCTTCATTGTATTATGTCGTCTATATGTGTAATTTTGGTCACAGCATGCTTATAAACATTGTCTGATAAATTAAAGGTGAAGTTGTTAAAGATGTAATGATTAATTTCGTTCTTTTCGAGAAATTATACTTCTTTGTAGAACTATAGTTCTACACACAATGCCATGGTTCGAAATTAACTGTATATTAAAATTTTAAATTTCGTATTAAGGTAGAATAAGTAATGAAGACGATGATCTCAGTCGTCGTTGGAAACTTCGTCAAGTCGCGTGTTTCGAGTTGGTTCTTACTGCTATGAATGATAATTTAGCTGAGGCCTTTTGTACGACATGCCAAAACAAGTATCTATGTGAGTTCTCCACTTAAAAATTAAAATCGCAGTACTTCTAAGTTTTTTACTGTAATTAAAATCTTCCTTCTTCTCCAGTCGCGGCGCTCTGCCTCAACTGCTTGAAAGTGATGGCCTTCGTGTGACTCGGTGCACTCTCCTCCTCCAGGACAAGCCTTCTTTCATGACTCGTCTTGGAGGTTTGTTGTAGATGCCACAGCATCTCTTCATCGACGCCTTTTCTAGGTTTTATATTTACTTTTATAATTGAATTGTAAATTTGTGAAATTGTGTTTTTAATTGCAAATTTGACAAATATATTCTTGTAAATACTTGATCACTTGCCTCAGGGTTTTTATTTAAGATAACGTTAAAAATAGCCACTACATGAATACTCTATCATTAAAAAAATTGAAATGCCTTGTTTTTATATAAACTAAATTCTATAGTTTATTACTATAATTAAATACCTTCTTCTTTTCCAGCCGCAACGCTGAAACGGACGGCCTTCATGTATTTCTCGTTCTCGGTGCACTCTGCTCCTCCAGAACGAGCCTTCTTTACTCGTCCTGGAGGATTGCTGTTGATGACACAGCAGGCGCATCTTCTAGGTTTAACATTTATTCTTGTAAACAAATACATCACTACTTGCCAAACAAGCCCATATATGAACACCTACAATAAAAAATTGCACCATTGTCAATTACCTTTATTAATAACATAAGTTAAAAGCTTTCTTCTTCTCCAGGTGCGCCGAACCTCTTCCGTTGACTGAAACGGATGGCCTTCATGTACTTCTCGTACTCGGTGCACCGTCCTTCTCCAGAACGAGCCTTCTTTACTCGTCCTGGACGATTGCTGTTGATGACACAGCAGGCGCATCTTCTAGGTTTAACATTATTATTGTAAACAAATACATCTCTACTTGCCTCAGTTTTTTTTATATGATGTTTAAACAAGCCCATATATGAATTCTCCACAATAAAAGAATAAAATTGCACCATTGTCCATTACTTTTATTACTAAGTTAAAAGCTTACTTCTTCTCCAGGTGCGCCGAACCGCTTCCGTTGACTGAAACGGATGACCTTCATGTACTTCTTGTACTCGGTGCACCCTCCTTCTCCAGAACGAGCCTTCCTTACTCGTCTTGGATGATTGCTGTTGATGCCACAACTGGCGCGTCTTCTAGGTTTAACATTTGTTCTTGTAAACAGATACTTCATTATTTGCCTCAGGTTTTTTGTTTAACATAACGTTTAAACAAGCCTCTAGATGGACACCCTTCCATTAAAAAATTAAATTGCACCATTGTCCATTGGTTTTATTACTATAATTAAAATCTTTCTTTTTCTGCAGGCGCACCGCTCTGCCTCCATTGCGTGAATTGGATGGCCTTCATGTACTACTCGTAGTCGGTTCACCATTCTCCTCATTCCGAACGAGCCTTCTTGACTCGTCTTGGAGGATTGCTGCTACTCTTCAGCGACGCCATTTCTAGGTTTGATGTTTATTCTTGTAAATAAATTGTAAATTTATTAAATTTATTTTTCATTGTAAATTTAATAACTTTATTCTCATAAATAGTTTCATCGCTGGCCTCAAGGTAAATTAACATCCACATTTCAAATAATTACATTCCATGTTTTATTAATCTAATAAAAATATTTCTTCTTCTCCAGGCGCGCTACTCCGCCACTCACGCCTCCGTAGCCTGAACAGTACGTAGACTTCGATTTCTTCGCGCACAAGTCGTATCGCTTGGAGCCTGCCGTCTTCAATAACCCTTACCCCCTTCCTTCCTCATTCTTATGACTTAAATGATAGAGAGCCCCCGATTTGTTTTTATTATCATTGCTGCGTAGCTTCATTGACATCTAGTAGATTTGTAAAGTGTATACCGTTATTTTTTGCATTTCCATCCTCTGCAATTTCCCATCAGCTTATTCAGCCTTCTTAAAGTCATTGTACATTGGCAGCAAGCGAATTTTTGCAGTGATTATATCTTCTGAAGTTTGCAGTGTAGATGCAGCTTCAGATTGTTTTCGAGAATATTGATTGGTATCTTCTCTCCTCTATTTCCATTTTCTCGTTACACTAGAACAATTCCAAGCAACTGGCACGGCAAATGATTTCTCGAGAAAGAGTACGCTTTGCCATCAAGAGCCACTAGTTTACGCGCAACCATACTCTCGCGACCATATTAGTTATTGCAGGTTGATTAAGAAGTCGACATGTGCCCGCATAATTCCACAGACCCACCCAACACATCTGCCTTGTCCAGATCAGAAAGGCGAGCAAACAACTTACTCTTGTCGACACAATTATCGTGTCGATGGTCTCATGGTCTCGTGCAAAAAAGTAACTCGCGCAAAAAAGACAGGGAAGGAGACACTGCAGGACGACCAGAGGTCGCCTCCGTCGCACACCTGATCATCACCCGCACAGATTTATGGTAATCTGTTTTTCATTTCCTTCAGATGTCTGGTGTCTGCCGTCGACCCTCTTCCCTTACTATCACTTTAGACTACCCTGATAGAGAGTCCTTGATTTTTAATTAATATATTATTATGAGTACCACATAGCAAATCTCATTCTAGTAGATTTCAGAATTATTCGCCGGTTTTTTTTTTACATTTTGAATTTTCCCGATAGCTGATGAAACTACTTATTGCAAAATTTTTTTATTTGCCGTGAGTTATTTATATTTCTGTTAGTCTATAGAGACATTACCATTTCCCTCACACCAGTCTCTCCGTCCACCCTTGTCAGCCCGTACATAGTTATTGTGCAAACAACCAGACAGTTCATGTACGTTTTCATATGCACCTTCTTTACCTATTTATTTCTTATTAGTTGATGAAACAACTTATTGCAAATTATTTGCCGTGAGTTATTTATATGTATTTCTGTCAGTCCATAGACTAATTACCATTTTCCTTCCATCCGTCTATCCGTCCACACTTTCCAGCCCGCGTATAGTTATTTTGCGTGAACAACTAGACTGTTCATGTACATTTTGCAGAGATTACTTGTTTTTTTTCAGTTTCAACATTGTTTTCAATAATAATGGTTAGCATCTTCTCTCCTCTATTTTCTTTCTTTCTCTCTGCTTTGCTTTCCAAGATCGGAAGCAGTGCAGAAATACGAATCGAAGATTGACAAAGTGCATTTCAACTACAACATTGAAGACATGAACAATTATCAACATCAGCAACAACAACACAATAAAAGACATGAACAATTATGAACATCAGCAGCAAGAACACAACAAGAGATATGAACAATTCCGGAAATATACCGTTGTACTAAAAGGAAATATGGCGAAATGCAAAATTAAAACGCCATATTCTTGGCATTTTGCTAGAGGAAGAGGACATTAGACAATTTTTTTAATAGGCCTACCGGAACATAAATCCAAAAAAATAAGGTTTTTTTGTTAAAACCCCAAACAAAAAAAAAGAGACAGTACAGACGACCGGAGACGCCATTTATTTATTAATTATTTATTTGTATATTTTCATATCACTTTTACAAATTTAGTTTTAAGAGCTATTTGGTGGCTTTTCTCTCTTCCTCTCTCAAATGTTTTCTCCATTAATTAGAAAAAAACATAAGTTTATCAATTGTTTTCTCATTAATATGCGCATATTAATTAAGATTTCTGCGCCTTCCATCCCTTCCCTGACGATGACTCCAGCTTCTCCTTCACGCTGTCGTCTGCAGGCGGTGTAGCGAGCGAGAGAGGGGGGGGGGGCAGAGAGACAGAGAAAACAAAAGAGAGTGAGAGAGAGAGGGTGAGAGAGAGAGGGAGAGAGAGACAGAGAGAGCGAAAGAGATAGAGACAGAGAGCTACCTCTTGCTCACCACGCTCAGACCTCTACTTTGATACGTAACGTTTTTAAATTATTGCTTTATGTTTTACATATTTCTTTTTTTTTAATTAATACGGTTGCTGCTGACATATTTCTGACATAAGTCAAAATCTTATATTCAAAGTAATTTGGCTCCTTTTTTCTTTTCACATGAGTCTTCTATGCTATATATTTAAATTCTTGAACTGTAGACTTTATTGGTGAATTGCAGACAGTACGCACTACTGCGACGCCGGCCGCGGGCGAAGAGCTGCTCGCGCGCGGTGGATTGGAGCTCACCAGAGGAAGCCCCTGAGGAGAGAGGGAGAGAAAAAAGAAGATAGAAAGAGAGAGAGAGAGAGAGAGAGAGGGAGGGAGGGAGAGAGAGTGGGAGAGAGGTGAGAGGGCACTCGCCGAATCCATCGATTGGCATTTAAGGTAAATATTTTTCGTATTTAAATTATATTTTATCGTTAACAAAATCGTCGGTTAAATATTTTTGCTAAATATTAAGTTTATCTATTTTCTCTATACTTTTTTTATATTAATTTTAGAACTTGTAATTTATACTTGTGAATTTTAGGTGGTTGAGCTCTCCACTGGCGCCGTTGCCCCTCGCTGACGGCTCGTACGCGACTGACTGGAGGAAGCCGGAAGAAGCCCCCTCCTGGAGACTTATTGAGTGATAGAGTGAGCGAGAGAGAGTGAGAGAGAGAGAGAGCGCAAGGGAGAGAGAGAGCAGGGAGAGAGTCTCTCTATCTCTCGTTCTCTCGCGCTCTCTCCCTCTTCTCTGCCTTTGTCCCTCTCTCTCTCTCTCTCTCTCGTTCTCTCGCTCGCTCTCCTCTCTGCATCTGTCTCTCTCTCTGTCTCTCGCGTTATCTTGCTTTCTCTCTCTCACTCACTCTCTATCTCTCGCTCTGTCTCTCGCGTTCTCTCGCTCGCTCTCATCTCTGTGTTGTCTGTCCCTCTCTTTTTATCTCTCGTGCTCTCTCTCTCACTGTCTCTCGCGCTTGCTCTCTCTATCTCTTTCTATCTCTCGTTCTCTCGCTCTATCGTACTGTCTCTCGCGTTCTCTAGCTCTCGCTCCCCAGGGCGTCTCTCTCTCTCTATTTCTCGTTCTCTCGCTCTCTCGCTCTCTCGCACCGTCTCTCGCGTTCTCTTGCTCTAGCTGCTCTCTACGTCTGTCCCCCTCTCTCTCGCGTTCTCTCGCGCTCGCCCTCTCTCTCTCGCGCGTTCTCTCGCGCTCGCCCTCTCTCTCGCGTGTTCTCTCGCGCTCGCTCTCTCTATCTCTTTCTATCTTTCGTTCTCTCGCTCTATCGTACTGTCTCTCGCGTTCTATCGCTCTCGCTCCTCTCTGCGTCTGTCCCTCTCTCTCTCGCGCGCGCTCTTTCTGTATCTCTCTCTCTCTTTCTATCTCTTGCTCTCTCGCTCTCTCGCATGTCACTCGTGTTTTCTCGCTCTCTCGCCTCTCTAGTTCTGTCCCCCTCTCTCGCGTTCTCACGCATTCTCTCGCTCTCGCTACTCTCTGCGTCTGTCTCTCTCTCGCCCTCTATATCTCTCTCTCTCTCTTTTGCGTTCTCTCGCTCTCTCTCTCTCTCTCTCTCTCTCTCTCTGCACTCGCCGAATCCATCGATTGGAATTTTAGGTAAATATTTTTTTGTGTTTAAATTTTATTTTATCGTTAACAATACACTTTTTTATATTAATTTTAGAACTTGTACTGTATACTTGTGAATTTTAGGTGGTTGCGCTCTCCGCTGGCGCCGTTGCCCGCGCTGACGGCTCGAGCGCGATGGACTGGAGGACGCCGGAAGAAGCCCCTCTCCTGGAGAGTTATTGAGTGATAGAGAAAGAAAGAGAGAGAGAGAGAGAGAGAGAGCGCAAGGGAGAGAGAGTAGGGAGAGAGTCTCTCTATCTTTCGTTCTCTCGCTGTCTCTCTGTCCCTCCTCTCCATCTCTCTCTCCCTCTCTCACTCTCTCTCTCTCTCTCTCTCTCTCTCTCTCTCGTTCTCTGGCTCGCTCTCTATCCTCTCCGCATCTGTCCCTCTCTCTCTCTCTCTCTCTCTCTCCCTGACTCTCTCTCTATCTCGCGTTATCTAACGATATCTCACTCACACTCTATCTCTCTTTCTCTCGCACTCACACTCTATCTCTCGCTCTGTCTCTCGCGTTTTCTCGCCTCTGTGCTGTCTGTCCCTTCCTATCTCTCTCTCTCTCTCTCTCTCTCTCTCTCTTTCTATCTCTTTGAAATTGCAGAGAATCTGGGTGCTGGCGTCTGCAGCGGCCACTTCCTCCCGCCGTTCGCTTCCTCAACTCACTCGCCGCATCTATCGATTGACATTTTAGGTAAATATTTTTCATAATTAAATTTTATTTTATCATTAACAGAATTGTTGATTAAATACTTTTTCCAAATATTGAGTTAATTTATTTTATTTTATACTTTTTTTATATTAAATTTAGAACTTGTACTGTGTACTTGTAAATTTTAGGTGGCTGCGCTCTCCACTGGCGCCGTTGCCCGCGCTGACGGCTCGAGCGCGATGGACTGGAGGACGCCGGAAGAAGCCCCCCTCCTGGAGAGTAATTAAGTGATAGAGAGAGAGAGCGCGCAAGGGAGAAAAAGCAGCAGGGATAGAGAGCTTTAGAAACTGAGAGAGCGTTTCGTGTGATTTTATTTAGAAATTAATAATAGTACATAAGGATTCTTCGCTCTCTCTCTGTTTGCGTACATACAGTTCTCTCTCTCTCTCTCTCTCTCTCTCTCTCTCTGTCTGCGTACATACAGTTCTCTCTCTTTCTTCTCTCTCTCTCTCTCTCTCCCTCTCATTCTCTCTTCCTTTATTCTCTTTCTCTGCCTCCTCCCTCTCCGCCCATGGCGGTACCGGTTTTTTTAAAATCGTCCAAATCAAAATTTATTAATCTTTAAATTATTTTATTCAATTCATTTCAGTAGTCCTTGTAAAATTCTGTTCACATTCCGAACCTTTAACTTTACAGGCGAAGCTAGAATGCCGCCGTTCGAAGCGCCCACTTGCCTCCCCCCCGCACCCGCACTCCTCACACTTCTTGGCTGCTACCACCAATCACCTCATCAATTGGTTAGTAGTTACATATTAAGCGAAGATATTGGATTGAACCTTTTACTTGTCTTTCGCATCATAATGTATTCTAAAGCTTGATATTTATTTATGCATTTCAGATGGCGCCGCCCTTCACTCGCGACGACGCCCGCGTTGACTTCACCGGTGCTCGTACGCCGTTGACTGGAGGGTAAAAGAGGAAGCACCCCGGGGTATTTGTTAGGTGAAAGGGAGAAAGAAGAGAGATAGAAGGTGAGAAAGAGGAAAAACGTGAGTAAGAAAAAGAGGTGAAAGAATGTGAGAGCGTTAGAAACTGTGAGAGCGTTTTTGTGTGTGTATGTATGTATGTTTATTTATAAGTTGTTTGTTGTCCCCCCCCCCACCCAACCCCGACCCCGACCCCGACCCTAACCCCCCCCCCCCCAAAAAAAAACAGAAATAAACAAATAAATAATTAAATAAATAAATAATTAATAAATGAATATTAATAAATAAAAAATTAATAATTAAAAATAATAATAAGTAAATAAATAAAAGGGGTTCTGGTGTGCCGGGTACCCTTCCTGCCATTTCCCTCTCTCTGCTCATCGACGGAGCGGCTCAAAGGGGATGGGCAATTCTCTCTGCATTCGCCGCGGCAAATGTCGAGAGAACCCATTCAGCTTTGGGCTTCTCTCCCCGGTGAGCAGAGAGAGAGAGAGAGAGAGAGAGAGAGAGAGAGAGAGGGAGAGAGGGAGAGAGAGGAGTGTGAGAGGGAGAGAGAGAGGAGTGAGAGAATGAGAGAGAGAGGAGTGAGAGAGAGAGGAGTGAGAGAGGGAGAGAGAGCGCGCACGCTTGGTGAAGCAGCAACTGTCTCCGCATTTGGCCATAATCAGAAGTGGCTGGTATGAGTATTATCAGAAGTGGCTGGTATGTGTAGAGGGACGTTAGATGTATGTGAAAGTGATTGTCTGCATGAAACTCACGCGCCCTTTTTTGAATTTGGAAAAGAGTGAATTGGAGAGAGAGAAAGGGAAGGGGAGAGATAGGAGAGGGACGTTAGAGAGTGAGAGAGAGCTGAGAAAGAGATTGGGGGAAAGAGAGGGCGAACGGGGAAGTGGCAGGAAGGGTGCCCGGCACACCAGAATCTCCCCTTGTAATGAGTGACCAGTGTCTTTCAACTTGGTTCCTTCACTTTGTGCTAAACTTTCCTCTAGATTCGTCGAAAATGAAGCAGATTGTGAAAGCCCGGCTGAGCTTCTGAAAGGGTAGTCATTGGCCAGAGAGAAAGAGAGAGAGAGAGAGAGAGAGAGAGAGAAGGGGAGAGAGGGGAGAGAGGGAGAAAGAGATAAAAGGTGAGAGACAGAGAGGAGAGTGATAAAAGGTTAGCGAGAGAAATAGGTGAGAGTGAGAGAGAAAACGAGAATGTGAGTTAGAGAGGGCGCGTATCAGCCACTTCTGACAATGCCAAGTGCGGTGAGAGTTGCGCATGATAAGCACTTGTGCTTTTGGCAAGAAGAAGGAAATTGAAAAAAGGGTGATTCTGGACAAGCTGCAACCATACTATCCCATGCTCTCGGTTAGCCAGCTAATTTTTCAATTTATTTTTATTTTATCTTTTAAGATTTTCTTAATTCCACCACAGATTTCTCTAATTTTTTTAATATGTTCCTAATTAATAATAGCAACTAAAGTTATCGCCGTATTAGAGGAGGCATGCCGAGGAAGTGGACACCTCCGCCATCAGTGGTCGCGCCAAATGAATTAACCCTCCTCTCTTCACCCTCTAACAATAAGCGGGGCTGCAGACCTTGGGCAAGTCTGCTATCCCTTCCCTGCTTGCATGGCTTCTTTGCTTTTTTCAGAGTAGTCCTTCTTTTCAGAGTAGCTTAATCTAGAATATATTACTTGATTTCTGCTTGCTGCTTGCTTTCCCTTCCCCTTACCTCTCTTCTCGACTACTCGACTTCTCCATTCTTCTGCAAGGAAGTCAGCCTTTTCACACGTACTTTTTCAGCACTTGTTTAAAAACATGTGTAATGGTTCAAGTTATACTTGAGATTTTTTCCATATATTTTATTTACTGTAATTTCATGTGGGAAGGAATTGATCAAAAAAATTTGACTCCCACATTCTTAAAAGAAAAAAAGTTGAATGAATTGAATACTCTACAGACATATACATATGAACGCGAGTAAGATCTCGCATAAGATTTGTGATGGATGGAGCGAGGGTGGGAATGATGTGATTATAAATGTGTCTCTTTTAACATGTTGCCAGGCAAATCTCCCCTTGCATGTTCCCCTTCCCTTCTTCACTTCGATCTGCTTCAAACGACTGGTGTTTGAGGATGGACTTCACTACGGGTCAAATTTGATTATGGCCACAGGTAGTTATGTTAGGTATGATCATTAGATCGTAGATATGTACATAGGTTAGCGATGTCTAGTTAATATCATCGAAGATCGACGTCGCCACTTTTGCACTGGACTTGACCCTATTTAGTAGAGGTAATGGCCCGTTACCTCTAACATACATATATGTGATTATTCGTGTCTTCCGGGGTAAATCCGGTTCTTGATTTGATTTTCTCCCTACTTTTGATACCAAAAACTGGCCATGTACAGGGGTCATGGCCAATTTTTCTTTAGAGACTTATACTTTCTGGGGTGTAGCTGGACTCTCTGTAGTGGACGTAGGAAGGACTCTTCACTCTTAGCCGATATTTCCTGACTTTTTTCTCCCTACTTTTGATACCAAAAACTGGCCATGTACCGGGGTCATGGCCAATTTTCTATAGAGACTTATACTTTCTGGGATGTAGCTGCACTCCCTGTAGTGGATGTAGGAAGGACTCTTCTCTGATATTTCTTGACTTTTTTCTCATTACTTTTGATACCAAAAACTGGTCATGGCCAATTTTTCTTTAGAGACTTATACTTTCTGGGGTGTAGCTGGACTCTCTGTAGCGGATGTAGGAAGAACTGTTGGCTGATATTTCTTGACTTTTTTCTCCCTACTTTTGATACCAAAAACTGGCCATGTACAGGGGTCATGGCCAAATTTGAGAAATATTCAAACTTCAATTTTTTAAAACTTAAAAACGCTTTGGGTTAATGGATTCCTTGGAGCGCCATGAGTCTTCGCCATTCTTGGGGATTTGATGCATGATGGAAGAGTAGAGAATTATTTTATTTGACTATCCCTGTTCTTTTGCTAATTTCTTTTCAAACATGTTTCAACATCGAAAAGTTAAGAACTGAAAACGTGTCTCTCCCTTATCCAAAATGCCCAGCCGATCTGAATCTTTGAAGGTTTGAAAAAGGAATTCATCAGCGTCGTTTCAGCATCATTTTAATTGCCGTCACTTGAGGAATGGTGCGATTTATTTCAAGCTCTTTTCGCACGTGATATTTGAATGCAATGTCTCATGGCTTCTCCGTTCATTTTCCACAAGAGGGTACAAATTGCAAGCAGGTAGGTCGCCGTGCAGAAAGTTCACGCTTATGAGATCACTAAAATTTCAAATTGAAATACCCAAAGGTTTTGAATACGGAATAAGGAATAAACTTGTTTATTGTATTCAAGCAATCTGGGCCTTGAATTCGTTTGATGTGTATGCTATAATGAGTTTGCTTCATCATAACTCAGTTAGCTAAATGGGCGTGAATGCCGTACAGAAATGACATAAGAAAGGAAACCGTTAAGACCAACCCGCCTTACTAACCTTGCTCTTTTTGCATGAACAATTCCACCTTAAAGCACTTCCTTGAAGTTGGCATGCAATCTAACCTAGTCTGGTTTATCATTCATATTGATAGACATAGATACATATAGATAATGTACATTTGTAAATACATTCGTGCACGTATTACTAAAACAACAGACAGAATGGCTTCCTCGGTCTCTCCGTTCGACTCCTTCCCTCTCCACAAAGAATTATACCCTGCAGTCGTTAGAAATGTCATCTTCAAATCGCTCGGACTTGCCGCAGTTATTTTGCTCAGCATTATGATTCGGCGAGAGCCGTCGTTGCTCCAGCGATACAAGGTGACAAAATTTACTTTAAAGATGCATGAAACGCAATCGTAATCAATTTGATTTTTTCTGGATATTGTAGTCACAAGCTCTCTAGTGCTTCGGTCACGCAAAAAGGAGCGAACTCAAGATTTAGTTTTTAGCTCTTCTATAAGCATGAAGAAACTCAACCTGAACTTTTATTCTCCCCAGCTCACCGTGGTCTATATGACCTACGCGAGTTTCCTGGTGACGGTGCCAATCCTCCTCTTCAACATCTCCGAGCTGGTTCTCTTCTCCATTCCCTCCTTCCGCTTCCCTGTCCTCCTCTGCTCGATCATCAAGCAATCCACCCAAGCTCTCTCCAACAATTTCGTCGCCGTCTCTTGTGTATGAAGACTGAACATTTGAAGGGAATGACAATAATGTGCACTTTCTAATGTAATTTCATGCTGAACATGCTGAATGAACTTTCTTGTTCAGGCAATTTCCCTCGTTCGCTTCGTGGTGATCGTGCTTGGCAAGAAGGCCGAGATGCGTGAATTGCTCCTTTTCACTCTCTTGCTGTCTACACCTTGGGTAGGGTTCTCGTAAATTCACTATTATTTAGGAGAAAAAAAATCAACTTATTTATATATGTTAATATATATATTACATGAATATGCTTGACAATAACTTTAATTGAAATATTGTGTCCAAAGAGTTTTATGTCTTCGCAAGAAAATTGCAGCTGATTTACATTCCCGCCAGCATATTCTTCGGCAGTATTCACCCCAACGACGAGTGTCCAATGTTCATTGACTTTGTCGATGTCCTCTCGCAAGTGGTCAGTGCGTCTGAGAATGAGTACACACATCATAGATAGTTCAGAACTATTAGCTCGCTGCGGATAGTTCAGTTTGATAGTTCATCCAGGGCGAACTCTCATGCCCAGTTCTCAGGGCAATAATTCAATTGCTGTCACGCAATTGAGCTTGCATGCATTTTTCGGAGAAAAAAAAACCAAACGGTTGGGTGTCTGAACATTAATTCGCAATCCAGTTAATCTTCGGCTACGTTTTCCTTCTTATGCTGGCCAACTTCTCATTTAACACTGCAGTCTTCGTCTTTATTCTTCGACGCAATCGACGAATGTCCTGTATACGTCAGCGCTTCTAAGCAATTTGCATTTTTACAAAATAATTACCTTACCAATTACTGAATTATGTGTACGCAATGTTGTTCATTGTTAGCAGCTCCTCAAAATCAGTCAATGAAACTCGAGCGCCGTCGCCAGCTTCACATCTCACTCGGCCTGCTCGTGCAGTCCACGGTTGAGAGCCTCTCATTCGGATCCATTATCATCTTTATGATGCTCTTCTTTCTGGGTTCGTCAAATAACACAGGATCTCCCTATGCCCTCATACTTCAAGAAAGAGGGTGATCGTTATGTTGTTGCGACGCGGTCAGCCACACTTGAGATTTGAGGGAAGAAAGGAGAGTCTTTCTCTCTCTCCCTTCCCCACTCTCTTTCTCCTTCCTTCTTTTGTTACGTTCTCAAGTTGCCATCAGAGGTGTAAAGTGGCCGGCCCGGCCGGGCCCGGCCCGTAGGGCCGGCCGGCCCAACTTTCCAGGGCCCGTAGCCGGGCCGGGCCGGGCCCATAAAAAGCCCGATTGGGCCCGATAAGCACACAATGCCGTCCAGTCAGGACGATTGGTGGCATTGTAAAGTGCAAAACTTCCTTAATTTGTTCATTTTCTCCCTAAAACTCTTTCTTCTATACATTAAAATGAATGTTCATAGCACGAACATGAAAAAATTCTGAATTTCAAAAGAATTTGTAACTCGTCGGACTTTTTCCGAAGAATTTTTTGAAAATCGGGCTCAAACGGGCCCACGGGCCGGGCTGGCCGAGACCTTGGGCCCGACGGGCCGTGCCGGCCCAAAATTTTTGGGCCCGTTTACACCTCTGGTTGCCATGTAGCTCGCGAAACAGTTATGTCTTGTGCTCCATTCAGCGACTCTTTCTTTCACCACTGAGTAGGCGAAGTTTTTCATTCAATTCTCAAGAGAGACAGACTCAAAAGTCTTGTTCGTTATGATGGATACTGTGCTAGCGAATGGTCAAAACTTTTTGCAAGATTATGCGGGCGTTCAAATGTTAGTTTTTCACAAGTGGTTTCTAAAGTCCATGAACAGTTCCTTTAAGCTGATCTTTCTTCATTAGTTCTTATAGTGAAGAGCCATACCTTCTTCGGACTCTCTGCTCTATCGTATTGTTTTCCATCCAGAAATCCATATGCCAGCGTGGCTGACGACATTAACACATTTTCTATTTTCGACATCCACTTTCACAAATCCTCTGGTTGCCGCGCTCTTCATTCCCAGGCTACGACAGCATATGCGACTGTCAGAGGAAGTGCTGTAAAAAGAGGGCGAGTCGTTTGAAACGAACCAGGGAGAGAGAGAGAGAGAGAGAGAGAGAGAGTGAGAAAGAGGGAGGGTGAAAGATAGAGCGAAAGAAGGTCACTCCGGTGCTGTAAATAAAGTATACGTATAAGAGAGGGAGAGATACACCAAAAATTGGACGGAATAGATAAAGAAAGATTGAGCACATCACAGAAAAAAAGGAAAATATAGAGCATATTTTTTCAGTTTTTTTCTGCTGCGCTCACGCTCGGATGCTCAAATTATTGTTCCCACTCAGAATGGAAACTTCGTGGTGGCATACAAATGAATAAAAGGTTTACTTCATGACAGTTTGTATAAATAGAGATCATCAATATTCACAGATAAGATTGTCAGAGCATTCAAGGAGAAAGGCGTGACTGTAGAACGAAGAGAAAGGCAGCCAGCAGCGAGAGATCTGAAAATGATAATTGATTATGGAATCGACTACTGGCGAAGGAAAATGAGTTAAATTCACTTCATTCTTTTCTTTGTCGCCTACTATTAGTTCCTTCACTATTATTACTCTGGAAGGCCATTGTGGCTGCTCCAGTGAGGATCAACTTGGTCTTTGGCGACGTTGCTCTGTTCTTGTGGTGAGTTAGCAGCCCTGAAATCGGAAACGATGATAAAGAATATAACTAATCGATTTCTGCCCGGATAATAAGTGTACTGCAAACAAAAACATAAGAATACCTGCGTCATTCGCATCTCCCTTGGCGAGGAGAAGATAGAACTCGGCGCTCGTGCTGTTGAGAGAAAAGCCCTAAAGATAAGTTCAAAAATTAAAAGACAATCAAGCCGGAAGACAATAATTCTAAATATATATTGATTGATGTGTTTGGAAAACGTTTCTTCTATCAAATAAAAATTATTTCTGTTTCTTCCTGCCGAATCTACCTCAGGGCCGAGCTCGGTCGGGACGTCGGAGATTCGCTGGATTACATGGCAGTACACAACTCCGTCAGTCACTGTCGCGACCTCCGAGGAGAAGAGGCGAGCGCGAGCTTTCTGGAAGAAGTTTTCACCAATCAATTTATGTTAGTGTTGATCGACCTTCAGTATTCTTGAATGGATGGAATAATTAACGTAAAAGTTTTCCTTTTTCCTTTTCACTTCCTTTCGTCCTCACTCCTCGTACCTCCTCGTTGGCAATGCGTACGTTGGTCGGCCGCACGCGTCCCTCGACGTTCTTCTTAAAGACATTGAAGGAAGCCTTGGCGCTGAGCTTGGCGCCGGCGCCCAGACTCGAGCACTCCGTCACGAAGTCATCGCCCTGAACGGTTGTTCTTTTATTTCACTCTGTATTTCTCTGTCCTTACTGGTGCCCTGTCTATCATACACTCACTACGCGCTCTCGTTTCCTCGCTCGCTCCTTATAACTCTATCCATCTGTAAATCTGTCTTTATCACTCATTGTCCCCTCTTTTTCTCTCTCGCTTTCACTCTCTTTCAAACCATTCTAGAATCATGCGAGAAGCCAACGGCAACGTAGAACGCGCTGCCATCCTTGCTCGATGTATTCGCAAGCGTGGCAACCAGCTCAAGCTCCAGGAAGGACGACTGAAATTTCTATGGTAAGGAATGGCTGAAACGTATCACTTTTTCCCCTCTCTCAATAGATAGACAAGTTGACTAACATTCAACATGACATAAGAGATGCCGAGTGCGCAGTCCTTTGCCGGGTCGCAGTCTTTGTGAGAAAAGAAGCAGTTCTTTCTGCTGCCACAGGATGACTTGTCGAGGGAAGCGGAGTGGGCCAAAGTGATAGCCAGTGCCTGATCAACTTTTTTTTAAAATACTGAAATGTAAATAGCAAATTAAAACTTATTAAAACCTCCCTTCAATTTATTTTCTTTTAAACATATGCAGATCAACAAACTAATTATACTTACGGCGATACAGAAGGCCCGGATTCGCTGAACTCTTGTGGAAGCCATTAGTTGCCTCTGTCAAAGTGGAAGCTTCCTCTCCGCTTGTGCTCCTTTCCAGTTATCACTGCACCACTTATTAGGACACGGCTTATCACTTCGGTCTGCCAAAGTTCAACGACAAATTCAGGAATCGCACGCTTCATGCGAAATCGAGTGTCTGCCGAGGAACGAGAGAGAGCTGAGAAGAGAGGAGAGAGAAAGGAATTATGAGAGACGCAGAGATAAAGAAGAAAGCTTATCAGTCAAGCATAGCTGGTTCTTTGGAGCTGATCAGATTCTCGAGAGCGATGAACAGAGACTGAAAGAGCGAATGAGAGAGAAGGAGAAGACTGAGAAACTGAGGTACATTTGTAAATATACATACATATGTATGTGTGCTGGTTGGCGTATCTTCTTTGCCTGATTTGATTATATGTTTTTAATACTTTTAAATTCCTAAAATTCTCAGAAAGCTGCAACCGTGTCTTCAGTCAAGTTTATAAACAGATTGGACTACATGGGAGTGATCTCTTATCATTGCTCTGGAATGTGCTGTTACGTGTGTAGTGGAAGGAGACGCAAATTTTTTGGCAGATCATAGCAAGAAGAATATGCTTCGATTACTTTTGAACTGGATACTTGTTCAATATTCGTGCGAGAATGGTCGATGTTCCTGGGGTGACCGTTGATCAGCATTTATGAAGGCAATGAGAGAACGAGAAGGATCAACTCCCCCCGCTGCTCGCTTTTTGTGCGGACGGCTTCCTCCCGTGCTTGCTCCGCACCGTTCACCAGTTGGGATCTCCTATCGCCCCGTGCAAAGAGGGGACTATTCATCTCTCGTTCATTGGCACCATCTTACATCCAAGATATTTTTGCATATTGTGCAACATTCACTCTAATAAGGGAAAGTGTCTATTGCAGAGTGAAGGAATGAGATGCAAGTTCACATTGGTATTGGGAACAATGCTTCTGTGGGGTTTTCCCCCTGTAGTATGCACTGAAAAACAAATTTAAACATTTCTTTACAGCCTTTAGGCCTTTCAAATGCTGTAGATATCTCTTTGATGACCCTTCATTTTTATTGGCTGCACGATACACATACACAAACCTACAAAAACAAATTATGTATTATTTTGGCGTTGAATGTAAACATTTTTAAAAATTGAAATTATTTCTTGGCTATGCCTGGATAGCCACCGAATGTTTTGCCGTTCGGTCGAATCTCTTCTTCCTCGTTTTGACCGGGAACCGTCCTCTGTTCGTCTCGTCTCGTCTGACTTCGAGGAATTCGCTGCCTCTCCCGTCTCTCCTCCCTGGCGACCAATCACTGAGTGCACCACCAAATTCAGCGAGCTCTGGTGGTACCTGGCAAGGAGTGAATTTACATCTCTCCTCTTTACCTTGCTCTCTCAGCCAGAGGTGGGAATCGGGCGCGGGTCGGCCCGGCCCGATTCAGATTTTAATTTCACCTTTTTAATGTAAAAACAAATTCGCATACATTTTATAACAACACTTGCACTTACATAAATTAAATCATTTGTTGTAAACATTACCTTATTTACTGTATATAAACTAAATTTCTACATCTTCCGAAATTGTTCAAGTTTATTTGCCATCAATTTGATGAGAATGTCTGACTTGAGGTCCCAATCGGGCCTTCGGGCCAACCCAGCTTTTCTTGGTCCCGGCCAATTCCCACCTCTGTCAACTCAACTATGGCCGTACTTCATGATCGCTCGTGATCAAATCACACAATTTTTTCTACCGTATCGTTCATTTACCACATCCCTTTACTAATTTAACTCTTTCAAACGTATAATTTTCGTGCTTTATAATTTTGATTTGGCATATTTTTCACGTACGCTTACAATTAGCGGTTTCGATGGATGTTTGCATTTTGTTATCCGGAAGGTTAATTTCATGATCTATGCTAATTTTTAGTGAACTACATACTCAACAATCATTCTTCCTACTCGCAGCTGCCTTAAGTCATTCCTGTCGCTTCCGTGTTTGGCAGGTGGTTGCCACTCCGACCGTCTCTCTCGCTCTCCCTGCCTCTCTGGCCACCCTCAACCATAAGAATAATGGTAAATTTTGGCAATTTAATGTGAAATGTATTGGCTCGGAGTAAAATCTATAAAAAAACAGACTTTATTCAGTTCGGTAAAAATTGGAGTCTTTTTAAAGTTTTTCTTGCATACAAGAATTCTTATAAATTGCAGGTTTCATTCGATAAAATCGACCCACTTTTGGAGGAAGACTCGAAGAAGGCATTCGAAGAGCTTAAGCAGGTGCGACTCTTTCAACCTCGGCCTATCTCATGACACAACTGCCTTTCTCTTTTCTTCTCCCTTCCTTAGTGTCTATTGCTCTCTCTCTCCCTCCCCACTCCCTTTCCCTCTCTCTCCCTCACTTCCTCTCTAATCTCTCTTCCTTTTCCAGCTCTACGACTCTGGCGGCGAGTCCAAGAATGCGGATGTGCTGTGGCGGCTGGCCAAAGCGTGCCACTTCATGGCCTCTGACATGGAGGGGAAAAGTCCAAGGAAGAAGGAGACAATCCTCAAGGGTATTTGGCACCCAGCGAAGAATTAACTTTGAGAAAACTTGAGGCGGCATCCATTCTGATCGCAGCCACTTAAAAGATATAATCTGAAAAGTGGTTATCGTATCAAGAGAAATCGAGTTATAATATTATCCACTTCCACTCGTTGTTCCACCTTGACAAGGATCATTAAAATAAATTAGCATTGATAATAATCCCTCGACTATTAATAGGAAAACGACGATAAAATTGTATGTGAGTAGCTTAATCTGCCAAGCATTTCCTGCTTTACATATATCATTAATTGTAAGGCCGCGACTACGCGCTCGCTGCCTACGAGCTGAAGCCGGAGAGTTTCTCGGTCGTGAAGTGGGCGGCCATCCTCACGGGCTCGTCCACCGACTTCCTCGGCATCAAGGACAAGATCGAGCAGGGCAGCAAGTTCAAGGTTGGAATTCGGAGAGGCCCTCATCCTCATGGACTGGCCTCAGGAGTTCCTGGACAAGGCGCTGTCGATGGATGCGAACGAGTTCTCGCTTCTGCACATGCGAGGCCGCTTTGCGTATTCCGTGGCGAGTCTCAGCTGGCTCGAGCGAAAGGTTTTTATTATTTGAATAAGATGAGAAAAGAATAAAAGTATTCTGCTGCTCGCAGGCGGCCACTGCATTCTTCGCGGCTCCGCCCGTGGCGACCTTCGACGAGGCTCTCCGTGACTTCGAGCTCGTCAGCCTTTTTTTCTTCTTTTGTATCATTGCTAGGGTACAAGGGGATTAGTAGTAGCAATTACTATCAAATTTGAAAGTTCAATTGGCAGGCGAACAAAGTGAAGCCCGGCTGGATCACGAACATCATCTTCATCGCCCGCTGCCACATCGCCAAGAAGGACAATGCCAGTGCATTCAAATCGAAGATTTCAATCTCATACCATTCAATACTTCTCACCATTTCTGATTTCAGACTAGCGCCCTTCCCTTTCTAAGGGAGATCTTGATCTCGAATGCAGAGAGCGACTCCGATCGCGAGATCATTGCAGAATCCAGGCAGCTCGTCGCGAAGTACGCGAAGTAGGGGCCAGCGAGGGACCCCGCCAGACTGCCCAAGAAGACCCCTTCGACATCCTTGCAACCCTTTCCCAGCTACATCCAAGCCTCGCCTTCTCAACCAATTCCCATGATCCCTTGACCCTTGAATTATAGCTGTTTGTTTTGTTTGTTTGCTTATCGGGCCGACGTGATGATGGAATGCAGGGGAACTATCACATGAAAGTGGCCGATTTATGGACATCGTCGCTTTCGTCGAAGTGGTTGACGAAGATTAGGCAGAGCTTATCCCGGCCAGCCAAGCAGCGTCGATAGATTGAATTTAAAGATGACAGAGCGTGGGGCTTTTTATTCAAGTGTCATGTGGCGCCGTTTAGCTTATGCCTTTTTCATTATCAAAGCGCAAACCACGAAGTTGCTTGATATTATTTTGTGAAAATCGTACAAGAGACAGAGGAGAGCCTAATCTCTGAGTCTTTGATGAACACATAAATTCCTTAACAATGAAAGAACGGTTTCTTCATTTGTTGCTGTGAAATGTTGTTGTAGAATAAAAGTATAAGGTTCTCTATTATATAATAAAGAGAATAAAAAACATCCGCTTGACCTTTATAGGCATAAAATAGATGAGTGCTAAAGTTAAATTTAAGTGGTTTTATTTTCATATGTATTGCTTTAATTAAGAATTATTTTCTTGTTCAAACCATTTTCAAACCCTTTTTTTCATTGTTTACATCATCCCTTTCGTCTATGCCAGAGCTTCAAGTATTTTCTCGCCTGTTCTTCGGACGATCTCGAGGTAAATGTAAAACTCGCAAGTCTTCCGAAGAACTTCTTAGAAAGTGTGTCACCCTCTCGTCCTTGACAACTGGGTACGGTAAGTGATGGAAAAGAATTTTCATCTCTAGGAGAATTCCGAGCACAGGTGCCGAAACCATTTCACTCTGTATAGAGACAGTGACAAAATAGGTATCATTTTATTCGCTCCAGCAGTTTATAAAAGTACACAAAGTAAGTATACAACTTTCAGAATGTACAAACTTTAGCATGGCACAATAACGGAACGAGAAGGTACGAAATGGCGAGCAGATAAAGAGGGCCAAATATAACGGATCGAGCAAAGGTCTGTCGGAAGGGACTCAGTAGGGGCTTGCCGGCTGGAGAACGGGGGCAGCGGCGATGACCGGAGAGGGCTGAGGGGCGTAGATGGAGGGGAGGGAGACCGGAGGAAGACGAGCAGGAGACGGCTGGGCAGGGTACGAGGGGACGGGCTGAAATGAGAGATATGTATGAGTGGGCAAACTAAATTCCTCTTTGCAATGAAAGGCGAAATATCTTGGTAGAAAAGCATACAGGAGTGGGCTTCTGGTAAGTTGTGGTTTTCTCGGGAACCGGAACGAGAATGTAGCGGACGGAAACTGGCTGGACACGGACGGGTGCCTCCGGCTGGTAAGTCACGGGGGCGGGGTCCTGGAAAGAAAGATGCTATTAGTGCTTTGGCTGATCTAAGCCTGAACTCAAATCATCAGTAATCTTGAAATGCTAACCCGAGCAGGGAGAACGACGGGCGGGAGCTGCACGGTGGTGGGTGCCGGGACGTAGGGCACAGAGGTGGTGACCGAAGGGAGGAAGACCATCTGCTGGTATCCGCGCGTGGTCGTGTATGCGGGCTTCTGGTAGACAACCACTGGAGAGGCCTGAGGGGGAGCGTAGCGAGGACAGCGGCCATCGTAACCGCCTAAGGGAAGGTCCTGAACGGAAAGATAAGGAGTCAGTGTATGAGGAAATAGGGCTTAGCTAAGATAAGTGAATCAATGAGAGACAGAGTGTGAGAGAGATGGAGAGTGAAATCGATTAATGAAAAAAGAAAAGGTGTTAGAGGCCCTCATCAGAAGAGGGGAAATCAGAGAACAGGATTGATTGAAGGAAGAGTAAACTGACGGTGGTCGTCTCCTCAGCCCCGTAGCTGGCTTCAGTCGCCTTGGTCGGGATGTCGCTGAAGAGAGGAGCCGAGGTGGTGGAGGCGTAGCTCTCAGTGGAGGGAGAGGCGTAGTCAGGGGAGAGAGGAGGGGCCTGCAATTTAAACATTACAATCATAAAAAGCTAAATGTGAGAACGTTGATCAAATCTCAAGTTCAGAAGTAAATCGGCAGCATTCAAGAGAAAGAGAGGGACAATGATAAAGAAGGTGAAGGAAGAGAAAGAGTAAGCGAGAGAAAGTCCCTCTGCATGTTCAGGATATCTATACATCTCTCACTGTTATTTTTACTCGTTAATTTTTCCATTTTTGTTTATGATGCATTGAAACTGAATTCAAGAAACAAAATTTTATTCCTTAAAAAAAGGGGGAAAGTGAGTGGAGAAGAGGAATGGGCACGGGGAGGAATCGAGAGATCAAGAAAGGCAGAGAGAGACGAGAGAGACACGAGAAAAAGAGATGGACGGAAAAGGAGAGGAAGAAAGCAGCGTTCAGAAGCCTCTCTCGCTGAATATGAAACAGCCCTGAATCATATGTTTTAGCAGCTATCTTTCCTCTTTTCGGTCCCCTCTTTTTATCCCTCTCTCTCTCTCTCTCTTCTCCCCTCCCTCCCAAGCTTTTCCGTGATCTGCGCTGTGGTGCACCTTCCGCCCTCCACAATCTGATACCGTAGTCCACCGCCACTCAGATCGGATCGCACGAGACTCCCGCCGCTCTTCGTCGGGAACTTGCGCTGGAGCTCGACGCGTTCGTGGTCCTGCACAGAATGGAGGGATACGGTAGACGACATAAGCTCAGTCGGAAGGAGCATTGTAAGCGCACCACTTCAAAAGTAGCACAGAGGACAGGAATGGCGCGCTCGGAATTGCTGTAGTTGCTGCAAGCCGATGACCTATGGAAAAATAGTAAATAATATTATCTTGAATATTTTTTACATCCAGTTCCAATAAGAACAAATAATGAATTCATAATCTCGGACCTCGAGGCCTTGCTCTTCTTGTTCTTCTTCGACTTCTTCCTCTTGCTTTGCTCTGCGGCCGTGAGATTGGAGAAGGAGCCGGCGGCGTACCAATTCTCATTCGGGCTCGCCTTCACAGTCGACACTATCGAGGAAGCACTGGACGCATGGGAGGAGCCAAGCTTGGTCTTGCGGGCGGAGCAAAGCCTGGTCTTGGAGGGGTTGAGAGAGTGATTGCCGTCGCTGGCGACTAAAGAACTGAAATGTAAAAGGTATTACATTTAAAATATATATCAGTGCTTTTTTGAAGATAAAATATCTGAAGTAAAAAAGTGCACGCCTTGAAGAGGGCTTGCTCGAATTGTCCTTTTTCGGCTTCCTCTGCTTGCTGCGGTCAATGATTGAGATCCTTTTGAACCACTTCTCATCCGGGCACGCAAGCACAGTTGAGTAGATCTTGGACGCTGGGGCGGGACTTTGCTTGGACGGGTGGGCGGAGCCTTTGGGAATCTTCGTAAGGCTCGCCGAGTAGCAGATATTGCCATTTGGCTCAATATATCCACGGCGCCGCAACTCCTCCGCCGTGATTGGCCTGTGAAAAACAATTTCTTGATATTACAAATAAGTCATAGAATAAAATTATTTCATAATAGAACTCACTTCTTCAACAGCGACAGTTTGAGATCTTCCGGTTCCATCGACACAGTACTAAATAAAGAATTAAATCATTTTTCTTACTATTTATTCAATGATTATCATTTTATATACATCTTTTATTTGCCATGTTTTAGAGTAAATAAGAAGGTAGAAAAGTTGGCCGAGACCTCTTCTTGTCCCGGTCGCTCTTCTTGCCATCCGCAGGCAGCAGACTACGACGTTTCAGTGCAATGGCGTCCAGGAACTTGCTGCAATTCGCCTTTTCAAATAGACATAAATGGTGTGCCCTTTTCTAATTGTCGCCCGAACAGAATCCCACAAACTTCTCGTTGCCCCTGCCCCCGAAACTGTGGCGGGACTTCGCGGCCCTCGGGGGCGATCCGCTGCTTCTCTCAGAGAACTCCACCTTTAAGAAGAGATATTTCTACTTAAATAGAGATGAAGTTTTAGTTACAAATTGTACTTCAACGATCCTCTACTTTAAAATAAAAATTCTCAGTTATAAATTTTTAAAAATTATTTAATGATTTCAGGGACCTCAGTAAATGAAAAAAGGCTTATTGACAGGATTGCGCAAGGCTTATTAAAAGGCCTGCCAATAAGCCTTTTTCACGACGCTGAAAGCGAGCACCTTTTTTTTGTCACAAATTCAACTTTTTTTTGCCACAAAAAATTTCGTGTCACTAATTTACTTTTTTTTGCCACAAATTATTTTTTGTCCTTAAATTTACTTTTTTTTGCCACAAAATATTTTCTGTCATTAATTTTACTTCTTTTAGCCAGAAATTATTGTCTGCTCCAAATTTAATGTTTTTCCTCCATAATCTCTAACGATTAACCATAAGTAGTCGGATTTTAACTTTATCTTCTTCATAAAAATAAACCAATGAGGCCTTATTAAACTTAGTAGTTAGAGAACTCAAACTCAGATGATAAGCTAACAACAACAAAGAAACAATTGAGAAGTGCATGCCATAAAACTCTTAGTTAGCTGCATGGCGATTCTGCTTGGGAGCATTTGAAGGGCGACCACCAAGTGCCAGTTGTGTCTGCGATTCCGACTTTTTGGGACGACCCCTTTTCTTCGATACATGAACAAGGGGAGCATCTGGAGGGTACTGGCGGAGTGCAGTAGCAAGTGCACACATTACAGCAACCGAATGCATGCAGGCATTCTTTCCGGAGCCGTTGTGGCAGGAGCAAACGAAATGAGTCGGACGGATCGCGGACTCCTTCACAACGTTAAGCTAAATTGAAATACTTGATGCTGATAATGGGAACGTGAGATAAACATACCAAGTACCGGCGCCTCTTGAAATCTTCCCTTGACGTTGCCTGCTCAAAGGACTCCTGGAAGCCCGAAAACAGCTCATCCTTCGATGCTTTGCAATTGGTATTCGTAGCCATGATGAAGCAGATCTCGCCAGACGCTGGCAGCCGGGCGGTTGCATCGGAAGTGCCGAATATCTGTACCGGGTATGCCAGCCACATCAAGCAGTACGTGGCATCCACCTGAAATTTATATTTACAGTTGTCTTAAGCAAACAACAGATTCTGGGGGTCAACCTGTAGGTAGTCAGCGCCTTTTTGGCGCTCGAGAAGTTTCGTAGTCGACCACAAAACGAAGAAGTCATTGTTGTCGACGTATTCCCAACCCACTACGTAGGGCTTTTGTCGGGAGCACCAATAGGGACTGCTTCGTTCTGCTGGCAGTAGTTGCGTAGGTCTTCATCCGTGAAAGCCGTCTTTCTCTTCTCCATGAGCCGGAAAACAAGGTTCTGAATTTGATTCAGAGTAGGAAGCTTCGGAAGCTCCATTTGCTGCAATAATGAAAGGAATTACAACTACATACATCATCATTATAATTGAAACGTACACTTAAGAGGACGTGAATCCTTCCTGGCGTCACACCCAACGAGATTTGGTGTCTGACGAAGTCCTTGACCTCGTTTGTAATGGCAGAGGCCTTGTCCAACTCAACAGAATGATGCTCATGCTCGCCAGCAGAAACTTCCAAGAGAAGTGTATCGTCGTCATCCGGGCAGACGAGTCGCAGCACCTTTTGGCACCGATAGCCCTTCATTCGGCGGTACTCGCAGTGCCTAAATATTCACAGTTTAATTCGTTCGGTTATGCATACAGATGCAAAGCTAACCACTCTTGAATATCTCCTCGCTTTGTGCTACGCTCTAGATGAAAACGCCAGTTATGTTTCTCTTGATTCCAAAAGTCGCTGAATTCTTCATTGTTCGCAAAACAGCGCCAGGTCGTATACTCGATTCGTTTTCCTGAGGTGGGAATAGAAATGTGAGGTGATGAGAGGCGGGAGAGAGGTAAATTTGGGGAGAAGGGACAAAGTGAGCTAGCAGATTGAACGCTAATATGCATTGTGAAATAGGCGAGGCTCACGTAGGCTACTATGCTAATTACAAGAACAGCATGAACCTCTACGTTTGGTCGAACGAGGTTCATCGCGCAAGTCGCTATCCTCGTCCGAAAACGGATTGCTTGAGTCGTAATGGGATGAAGAAGCGGATTCACGTTCATCCTGATCCGCGGAACTCGACGTTGGAAACAAGGAAGACAGTCCGTCGTCCTCCATCGGAAGACCTACAGGTGCACCAACATACATTCCAGCACAGCAAATTGAGAAATACATAACATATTTTATAGCATTGACAGCAAAAAGGACGGAATATTAGTGGCAAAAAAAAGTAAAATTTGGGACAGTAAATATTTTGTGGCAAAAAAAAGTAAATTTAAGGACAGAAAATAATTTGTGGCAAAAAAAAGTAAATTAGTGACACGAATTTTTTTTGTGGCAAAAAAAAGTCAAATTTGTGACACAGAAAAGGTTTACCGGACGCTGAAAGGCTGATTAACAGGATTCTTTTTGTGAAATGCACCATGCACTGTCTTTAATTTCTCAGGGCTGCATATTTCATTGCGGGAAGCGCATTAATAAAACTGTCTTTATGTGTGGCTTACAAACGTTAAAAGTGTAAGAAATATTACAATAACGGTCTAAAAAGTATAGGTTAGTCACTCAGTAATACACTTAGTACATGGAAGGACAGCTAAGTAGGCATCGACATGAGCAAATATTGTTTGAATGCGAGAAAAAAGGAAAAAAAATTATGGATTCCCTAGAATAGAACGGCAAAACAGAACAAGAAAAAAATGGGAAGGGGCGACCTATAGAAAAAAAACTAAGACATAAAACAGATCCACGTGCAAGAAGGAGTGGCCTTGTTACATAACCGTATGCTATAAGTGCCTCTATGATGAGAGGCGTGTGACAATCAGGGACAAGGTGAGAGCGAGAGAGAAGCGAGGAAAAGAGAAAAAGAGAGAAGAAAAGAAAGACCATGACCGGCAACGAAGTTTATATGACAAAACAGGGACGCACAATCAATGCATGAGAGAAGGGACACAAAAACTGTACGGCAAGGGAGGGAGAGGGTGGGAATGGACATGGGAGGGGGCATGAGAGGACCCTTGTTAGGGTCATTGATGGCACCCTCTCAGGGTCAGGAGGCGGCAAAGAGATCGATGATGGCTGCGGCGGAGAGGGGGACGGCCTTGCCTGGCTGGCCACCACCACTTCCACTCCGATCGCTTCGTTCCCAGCCATCGATCCGCGACTTGAGCAGCTCCAGCTTCGAGCGGAGTTCCGTGTGTCGCTGGCACATCTGGCATTACCAATATAGTTTTTAATAAGTATTTAATTAATTAAAAAGAATTAATTGTTTCAAATACATATTTGAACTAAACGTAATGAATTTATGGGTTTTAGGATTTGTAACAGACCTGGAGAAAAGAGAGGGAGGGAGGGAAGGGAAGGGGTCAACGAACCAAGCCCGCAGAGATCGACGCAGAGTCCCGTGACTGCGAGGTCGAAGTTGGCTTCTCGCAGTTCTTTCATAACCGAGTCGCGAGAAAGAGTCACTGAAGCCGACGCGGCGGGCAACCAAAGGGCCTGTCAGGACATCAGGCATCATCAGAGAGAGGAGAGAGCACGGTCTGGAAGGAGAGAGAGAGAGAGAGAGAGAGCGGAGAGGGGGGAGTAAGTAATGGATAATGGCATCTACCGAAACTGTTTGGAGTAGAATCTAACGAGACATTGATATAACATAGACCAAAAGCAGCAAGAAATATCCAACCGCATCGTAGTTGTTCTCCTGAAGCAGATCAGCCATTCTAGCGTGGAGGGAGGAGAGGCTGAGGAGATCGTCAGGCAAACCATCAAGGGAAGCACACTCCGCCAGGACATCTCAAAAGGTAAGACATTGCAAATTTTCAACACTGCGGAGGAAAAATCGGAATACAAGATGAAACCAAATAAAAAGAAAAAATATATATAGCCCGCACGCTTACCTTCCTTATGACAATGAGGAGGCTGCTCGGCTTACAACGCGATGCGGTCGCGTTGCGGACCTCTAGCAATACAGCGCAGCACGAACCTAGTAAACAAAGATATTTGTTTGCTGAATAAAATACTATTAAAGTTCGCGAACTAGCAAAATTATTTTGTAAGAAGGTTGTGGTTCACGACTAAGATACGGTATAAAGTATACAGTAACCCTGTGAAGTAAATAAAACTTCACCAACAAATATTAAAAAAAACCTCTTTCGAATGCTTCCGCAATAGATGAGCAGGAGGAGTGCTCGACAAGACTATGCTCAGAGAGTTCCATCAGGCTGAAGAAAGCTAGTTGATTATAAAAAAAACAAGTTTCTCGCTTTCAACAAGCCTACTTAAATACAACAAAAACCCTCTAGTTTCTCAAAAAAAGCTTTTCTTTTTCTTTATTCTTTTTTAAATAAACCCTTCCCATTTTCAATAGGAAAGCTAACGAAAGTAGTAACGGCTTCAGTAACAAAGCGGGGACACCGGTCACAAAATCTTCAGAGTTCCACCAGCTGTTGCATAAATAAAGAAAAGCAGCTACATATCCTCATACTTCTAATTCAACTTGAATCACCTATGTATAAACACCATATATAATTACGACAAATAAAAACATTCTCTCAACCTTGAATTCTTGATCGAGCAGCCCGCATGTGCGATCGAGACCGCGCTTCTTGCATACGCGCTCCATCACCTCAATCAAGCGAGTTTCGCTGGCCATATAGCTTATTCTTCTTTTCGAAGAAAATGGGTATCAGAAACAGAAAATGGAAACAGGTTAGCTAAAACAAAAAGAGCAAAACCTTATTGTTATCATTCGCATGAATGTCGCTAGGTGCGACACCAATCAGAGTCGCACTTCGCGTACTGCAGTCACTAGATTCTGTTGACGACCTTACTTCATTCTAAAAGGAATAACACTGGCAACTGTTAAAATAATCATCATAAACTAGCGAAAAGAACGACGAGAAGGTTCTAGTTGCGTCATGGCAAGTACGAGAACGGCAGGGTCAGCACCATCCTCTTGAATCCGACAAAAAAAGAGAAATGTTCGAATAAATATGTAATAGAAAAAAACATTTTCTAATAAAAGGGATAAAAGCAGGAAAACCTCAAAGGGAACGAGAATTGCCAAACGTGCGAGATTTTCTTGGCTCACTTGTTGGCAGCAACAACATCAAACTGCAAGTAAAATCGGCGACACGCGTACTTCCTGATAAAAGAAGCTTCTTCATTATAGTATGTCTATAGGCGCCAAATAAAAAAGACAAGTAAAGAGAAACACGAATATACATAAAATGAAGAGAATCCATATAGCCAGCTTTCCAAATTTCGAAATCTTGTTAATTAGACTTGCAGAATCCTGTTAATAAGCCTTGCACCCGAAATTCCTGTCAATAAGACTTTCGCCCCGTGAAATCCTGTTAATGAGCCTTTGCATGTGCACAATTCCATCAATCAGCCTTTTTTCTTGCACAATCCTTTTAATCAGCCTTTTTTGTCGAACAATCCTTTTAATCAGCCTTTTTTCATTTACTGAGACGATAAATTTGAATCTTTTTTGTCTTTCATTTAAAACCCATACAATATCGGGCCGGGAAAGCAAGCGAACACGGATTTCTTGCGATTCTTGTCATCCTTCTCTTTCTCCCTTTCTCCTCTCCGTGCTCTCTTTTTCCTTTCTTCTCCCTTCTTCGCTCTTCGCTGTTGGCGATAATCAGCTGAAAAGGCAAGTGTCTATATTGTTTTATATTTAACAAATCAACTCTTTTATAGTTCTTTTAATCGAATTAAGTATATAGTTCTTCTTGGAAAATAAATTTGGCGATAACTGCTTGAATAATATTCTTTGGGTATCGAAGGGGAAACGATTGACGAACCAACCGTCCACGAAGAGCCGCAAGTAGTGAAATGAAATGAACTTAGTTCTGCCTTGAAATCAACCAGTCTAATGTTCTTCATTGTGAATATGATTGAAAACTTTAAGTGCATTGCTAGAAACGAAATGTACATATATGCTGAATAAACTAAAGTTTTCAACCACAATGGAACAAAACAAATTTATGCTTACAATTAAGACAATGCTCAATTAGACTTTGGAAAAGTAATTAGAAATTTGTATGTGTTACATTAGAATTTTGCAAATTAGCTTTTTTACCCTAAGTGTTATGTGTGAAAATATCCAAATTTATGATAATTAGCTATAGGTAAATTTTCTCAACACTACAATCTTTGGCAATGGCAAATGGGACTTGCGATGTTTCGACACAAAAGCCAGCATTGCGCAAAATGTTAAATTTCGAGATCTGCATCTCGGCCCGAGGGGTCGTAGAAACCTAACCTTTAAAAAACAATAGGATCTTTCGAACCTAAGCTTGACATGTAAGAGCATGGAGGTATTGAGCCGGGCTGAGATACAGATCTCGAAATTTAACAAACATAGGGTCCGGAGCCAAAAGGGGGTCCTGGGGGGGGACAATATATGTAGTCGACTCAGGATAGTTAGTACAAGACGAATAAAGAGGGTCAAATTTTCTTATAATAAGAGTAAAACTTGTTTATGAAATCAGTTACTACGAATCGAAGAATGAAACCAGAAAAACGATTAGAAACGTGAGAATTAATATTAGACTAACTAATTTTTAGGTTCCAACTATTTGGAAATGTGAGACAATATGTAAATATTAGTTTATTTCTAGTATTCAAAAAACTTATCAAACCTGTTTTCGTAAGCACTTGAACGAATCGTTTATTTCTACCAAACCAAAATTTTTATGGGTAAAGAATCCGTGAAAACATGAAAGGTCAAGTCAACTTTGAGGTTAGTAATTTTTAAATTGAACTTAGAGGAAGTACGCACTTGTCAAAATCACGAAAATAGATGGAAAATCATGAAAAAGGTGCATGGAAAGTGCATTCTGAGCTGTATAAAAGAGCCCCTCGGAAGTGAAAATCATCACAGTCTCGACTTTCTTCTCCGCTCTCCAGAGAACACTCCGAAGATGGCCTACGTTTCCGAAGTCAGAATCCCTTTCCCTCACCCTCTCCCTCATCTTTAATCGAAATAGTCGCTGACTAAATTTTTTAGACCCTTCAAAAAAAATCTTCCTTATTCACTTGATTCAAAAATACAAATTTGTCTGGTCAAAACTATTTCCCAATCCATACCATCATGACTCTTTCTTTTCTCCAGCTTCATGCCGGTTATCGCCGCATGCTCCTGAGGAAATCTCGCGCCAATACGGCAACCGCCCGGCCTTCTATGACGCCCAGAACGGTAAGGATAACTTTCAGATTCAAAGCGTATTAAAAATTACAAAATATTAATTGAATCTCTATTAGAATTTCATTTTAAGGTCTCTACTTCGATGGCAAACGCGCGTACTACTACGAAGACCCGGAGCAGCGCCAGGGCCCCGCGCAGCAGCTTCAGCAGAGTCAGGGGAACCAGTACCCGGTCCACGCGCAGCAGCTCCAGAAGGGCCAGGGGTAGCAGTATCAGGCCCCCGCTTATCTCCAGCAGGGTCTGGGATACCAGTATCAGGCACCTGCTCAGCAGCTCCAGAAGGGCCAGGGGTACAATCATCAGGCCCCCGCTTATCTCCAGCAGGGTCAGCACTACCCAGCCCCCGTTCTCCTTCAGCAGGGTCAGGGATACCGGTATCAGGCTCCCGCTAACCAGCTGCAGAAGGGCCAGGAGTACCAGTACCAGGGTCATATGATCCAGAAGGGCCTGGAGTACCAGTGCCAGAACCCCGCTCACCAGCTCCAGCAGGCTCAGGGTTACCAGTACCAGGCCACCGCTCATCAGCTCCAGCAGAGTCAGATGCACCCGAATCAGGCCCCCGCTTACCTCCAGCAGGGTCAGCAGTACCAGCACCAGGCTCCCGCCCACCCCGTCCAGCAGGCCCAGGGATACCAGTACCAGGCACCCGCCTACAACCTCCAGCAGGGCCAGGGTTACCAGCAGGGAGTCCCTGCTCAGCCCCAGCGCCAGGAGTATCTTGGAGAGGGCTACGGCTCTCGCTACGAGGCGCCTGAGCACATCTCTCAGCAGTACGCGAACCGACCCGCCTTCTACGACGCGGAGCGCGGTTAGATATAAATTATACAAATTTGTCATTAAAATGAAATGTAAAATAACTTAATTAAGGCCTCTACTACGACGGTAAGCGCGCTTACTACTACAAACCGCGCGAAGGCCACGCCCTCCTTCGCTCTCCTTCCGCCTCCAACGTCGCCACTGGCATCGAGCCCAAGGCGATCAACGTTCTCCGTGTCGGCAACGGCACTGAGGTACTATTTCTAAAGTGTTTGTATCAAAACTGATAATTACTTAGTATTTTTGCAGGGCAATCTCGAGGAGATCCGCCGCGTCGTCCCCTCGGTCTACCTCGGTCGCTAGACTCAGCTTCACCTCTCCATCCTTTCTCCCTCTCTACATACACCTCCTATTCAGAATAAATGCGTTGAGCTGAATGAAGTGTTGGGGTTATGAATGAACAAGGGGTTGGGGAAGTGATTATGAAAAGTCTCAAGGAAGTTCGTGGGAGCATGCAGTCAACCGAATAAAGAAATCAGTATAGCTAAAGTATACTAGTATATTAGAAAAGTAAAAAGTTCGATCGCAGAATGAAATCAAACGAAACTGGAAATTTATTTATTTAATTTCTTTATCGACATCAAATTAATTTAGATAACGATACTTGAACAGCCATGAAATAATAAGTAACAGAAAGTAAGAAGGGCCGATGTAAAAGGTTGATAAAATGATGTTGAATAATACGACAAACTGTAGGAGGTAACTATAGATATGTAGAGAAGGGAAGAGCAGCCACTGTACCCACCCCTTCCAAGGGGACTTGTGATTTTTCTACTTTTATTCGACTCGGGTCGCAAGCTAATTGTAAGCAGACGACATCGGAAAGCAGGGAAAAGGTTTCTCTGCTTTTATTAGATCTTGAAAAGTATGTGCGTTATGCTAATTCGTACTATGCAAATTTATGCAAAGTTTTCCGGCTGGTAGTATCTCTCTCTCTCTCATGATCGCTCTCTTTCACTGTCTCTCTCACTGTCTCTCTCTCACAGTCTCTCTCTCTCACCGTCGCTCTCTTTCACTGTCTCCCTCTCACTGTTTCTCTCTCGCTGTCTCTCTCTCTCATTGTCTCTCTCTCGCACTCTGTCTACATATTTCAAATTTCAGCTGTCGACGCAATGTGCGCCAAGCGCTGTTGTGCCGACGAAAAGAAGATGCTTGGACCCCTTTTACGAGGCGCGCAACAACTAAAATGGAATTTATGAGCATTTAATTCAATAATTATTAAGATGCCGTTAATTACAATATCTTAAGGTACGTTAAATGTTTATAAATAGCATACGGATTATATCGCCGACTGACAATAAGATTCTTTTTCTGAGGGTCGGAATGAAGAGAGCAGCAACAAGTGGATTCGTGAAGGTGCCCAGGGAAAGAAGAAGTTGGGTAGTCGTTGAAAGCCAATCAGGCATCTTGATATCTGCTGATAAGTTAGCGGGTAGCAAGGAAAAGTTTGCTTTACTTTTAATAACTGAAAGTAATTAGACTTTTAATGCCGTGTCTCTTTTTGAGGCATAATGCAATTTGCAAGGTTTCTAACCATAGAATAAAAGCATCATGAATAAGATGATGGAGCCGAAAGAGAGGCACTCGCAAGCAGATTGCACGAGGAGCCCAAGGGAGACGTGCACTTGACTGCGACGTTCCATCGACCATTTCACTGGTTTCAAATTCTATTTTGCTTATCTCTAAATGTTCTTTCCAGCACTACCAATAACTGGGACTCTGGCACTTACTTTAACATGTATCAAATGGTTTTACCACTGGTCAGGCTTGACGATTCCAAATCGATTAAAAAATAATCTTTGAAAATATAGCTCACCGTTGTTCAACCGGCGGTTATGATGGAGAACAAACAGGAAGACTGCAATATTTAGCGCACACTTGGCGAGAATAAGAAGAAGCAAGTAACCGTACATTAGCTGTTAATTTAGTCTTTTTAAGGAATTATAATGACTTTTGTCAAAGACAAAAAATGGCTAAAAGCGGTGTGGCCAACGTTTTGATTTTGATAAGAAGCAGAGCAAAACTAACAACTTGCGAAAGTTCATCCTCAAAGTCGATAAACATTGGACACTCTGCGTTGGCGTGAATTCCGCCAAAGAGAAAAGCAACGGGGAAGTAGACGAACTGCAAAATGTACATATTCTATATACTTAACTTTGTGTATAAGAACCACATACGAATGCATTAGAAATAGGTAGACACAAACCCTCGGGGTTGAGAAGACAACTGTTAGAATCACAAGTTCTTGCATATCAAATTTCTTATGCAGTACAATTACAGCATAGCGGACTACCGCAATTGCCTAAAAGCAGTATATTTTTTATCTTGATTTGAAGTATTTCTAACAGAATTGTTTTATAAGTAGTTTGTTTTATTCTCTTGCAGCATGAATGTCTCTCCAAGAGTGGTCACATCATATCACCCTTGATGCAAATAAATAAATAAAGAACATTCGTCGGGAGTTCATCAAATGACGATATTATAAGGGATAAATTAAATTTAAAATGCAGCATGCTGACACAAGAAACTGCGACAACATTATTAGCTGCGGCTTGAACAGAATGTTTGATGAGAGAGCAGAGGAGGACGGAGAAGTGGAAGGAGGGCAGAGAGAAGAGAAACAACTGGGCGATGTTGAACAGCAACATCGGCAGGGTCAGCAGGAAACCCGCGTATGTCAAATAGACGACGGTTACCTTAAAGTCATTTCAATTTATCATAATGCGCAATGCAAAGCAAAGAAAAACACAAAAAAAATCAAATGAGAAGTCTAGTTCTCAGAATGATTTCCAAATGAAAACATTTATGTCTCAATTTAATTGACGTCCATCAACACTGTTCTTCATCCAAGTTCCTCACCCTATATCTTTTCAGCAACACCGGCTCTCTGTAGATTATTAGGCTAATTACGAAAACAGCGATGAGTCCCATAGATTTCGAGGCGACATTTCGAACGGCGGCATAAAACATGTGAGCATTTAGTGAAAAGGCGTCGTTCAGTGAAACAGCCGGCATCTTAAAACGTACATTTAAAGAATATTTTATATTATATACCTTACCTTTAACAGAGAAATTACTATGCAATATCTCAAGAATCTACTGGTGAAACTTGGCAGAGAGCTTCCATAAACACCAATGGGATTGCCCGATGCATTTGGAAAGGCACATAAGGCAGAGAATGTCCATTCCAGAGCGTGTCAGTGATTAAACTTTTAGCACTTCGCGAGACGTCAAACTATCACGCGGAACCAGGATGAAGCAAATCAGCGCGTATTCGCTAAGCACTTTAGCGAGTTCGCCTCGACCAGAAAAGGCGCGTTTCAGACTATTGCAAAAGCTTCGAGTAATCATATTTTAGAACCCCTTAATATATTTATCCTTCGTCCTCGTTGGGATTCAACTCCTACATAGAAACATCATTGAAATTCGAAGAGAAAATGCTGTCCTGTTACGTACATAGAATCAAGAGTTCATTGATTTTGAATACCAGCTCAAAATCCCCTTACTCTCTTCGCATCATTCACAAATAAATATGCTTCTTGTAACCCTTCGATCTTACATTTTATATGTGAATGGACGAACCGACTGAATTGTTTCTCAAGAAGATCATTCGTGTGGGAGCTGTTTCACTGATAACTACATAGCTCATTCTTGTAAAGTTCACTAGCAAATGTCATGAACTCTCTTGGATTCAGACGCGAAATTCTTTTTGATTAAGTAGCTAATATCCATGGCGAAAATTTTTCTGGGAAAAATGTGTAGTGTAGAGAAAGGTACAACCTCTCGACCTGGTTTTCTGTGCCCTCTCGACCTGGTTTTCTGTGTCCTCACGACCTGGTTTTCTATGCCTGCGAGAACACGTAGTGTGTAACCAACTTGATTCAATTAATATTTACACATATTTGAGTACGCAATTGTTCATATGTACATTTTGTATTTTTTTCATCGAAGATCATTGGACAGTTCTTTCTGGTTGCACTCTTTATCAAATGCATATATCCATTTGCGCCAGTTGTTCGCGTAAAATAAACGGTGATTCTTTTAATACCCCTGGGCGATTCTTTTTGAAAGGTACACACTTTAAATTTGCAACATCTAGAAGAGACATTTAAAAATGTTTAGAAATGTAACATACATTGCTCCACTGAGTCTCTTTCAATGTTAGAATCATTCAAATGGGCTTCAATAATGAAATTGCAGAAAGGTATTGTCAAAAACAATGGAGATATTTAAATTCATATATATATATATATATATATATATATATATATAAACCGTTTGAAAAGATTTAGGCAAGAATAAGTAATAAAAAATGTCACAATTACAACTAGGGATTCGGGCTTACAGTTAATGACTGGCATTGCAAGATGGGATAGTCCGGGTTGCACGATGGCTCTGCGTACGTATCAACTCTTCATTTCTGCTTGGCGGCCTTTCCTTCACAAAGTATGCAAAATTCCTTAAAAAAACAGTTTTCTCAAAATAATGACTCGCATTCATTCCATCTACTCCATAGAGTGCAATAGAAGAGTGAGGTAAATTGAGCTGAAGAAATGTTTATTATCATGCACATTTTGCCGTAGTGGAGGGCGCTTATCAAATACATGATCAATGTGAAGGCAAAATGGAGAAATAGAAGAGGGATAATGGAGAACGAGAGGAGGGAGACAGAGAGTGAGAAAGAGAGGGCAGTGCACAATTGCTAACTGCCTCTTTGATGGTTGGCCAACTGACCGAGCTCTCCGCTCTTGCTGACCTGGAACGACTTTCTTCTGCGTACACGAGACTTCCAGAAGATGTGACGCCTCGCTTCGCAGTTCTGAATCTACTCCACCGACCTGCCGTCTGTCGCAGTACTAAAATAACCATACGAATCTTTGCTATTCCTGACTTCGCTCCCGTATATTTCTTGAAGAACACGCAGACGAGTTGTAAGTAGCATTTCTCTTCTCTTTATAAAACTTTTTAATCACACTCAGATCCTCTGCTGAAAACGTTGAGAACCAAACAGAATTCAGTTCGCTTGTCCATGTCCAAACTCCCGAGAAACACGACGAAGTTCTCCTTGACGACGCGATTCGTGCGTTCCTTCAAGCAGTTCGTCCTCGCATCCTCGAGTATGGAATCGAACTCTTGGCGGATGACGTCATTGGAGAAGTCGTCAGCTTTCTTCTCATTAATATGAGCCTGGTGTGTTTATATGTACATACACATATTATATTGTTTATATGTATGTATGTATGTACATATGTATGTACAGTCCCGCCCAGGATCTTGGTACCAAGGACGCGTCCGACGAGTCGGACGCGTCCAAATGCATCCTCGTTATTGTTCTAGGAAAAACTAAAATATTTTAAATGGTACATTAGGTTGCTTATAGAGAGCGGGTGCTACTATTAAAAAATCGATAATTTCTAATCATTTGATAAGGAGTTATCAGTTTTTGCATATAAAAAATTTAATTTCAAATATTTTTAAACGAAATTTCTCCTGTACCATTATTTTGTCTCTACACACATCCCCAAATAATAAAATTAAAGATTGTATCATTGATAACGGAAATCGATAAATGAGAACTTATCACGCATGTTCATATGATGTAAAGATTCGCCTTACGATTCTGAATCTAATTATGTAATCAGTTTTCAAAATAAAGTGCCGGTTAACAATATGTTTTTGATTGTGTGTACTTTGCAAGACTTTCTTCAGAAAGAACATGGGCAGGGAGGCCAAGCAGGCCGAGGGGGCGGGGCCTAACCCTTTTTTTCTCTGCCTGTGCTATTTCGATACCTCAAACTTGGGTAATTAAGAGAGCCTCTCCGTATGCCTCCAGTAGGGCCTGCCCCAGATCCAGATGTTGGAGTTCGAGTGTGAAAACATATTCCGGCATGGCACTGGGCCCCAGTAACAAGATTAAATGGCAAAATTTTTTTTTCAAAAAATATTCTTGCGTGAACAGGTAAAAGTATGGATAATTTAAGAATTGACGTATCTCGCTTCAAACTCAATATTTTTAAATTTTCATTTTTTTATTAGCATTCCCATTGAATTCTAAACAAACGACCTTTAGACGTCATTCGAAAAATATTTCATTTTCATATCGAAAAATTATTTTAAATATTTCAATTTGACCGTTGAATACCTTATACTCAAAACGTTTTGGGTGCTATATCTCAAATTGTAGAGCGTTAAAAACTGTATAACATATCTTCTTTTCGTTTAGCCTGGATGTCCCCTAAGCTGTCAAAAATAGACTCAAATAGGGGCACCTCGGAGATGAACGATTCAAGGGATGCGGGAAGAACGGGTTAAATTCTTGTTGTAACATAAAATGAACCACTTCATTCGATTCAGCGCGTTTTTCTTTTCATAAAACCTATATTTCAAAATTCCATGACTATCGTTTTCCATGAAAAAAACGCATTTTGCGATTTTTCTACCATAGACAGAAAATGACCTAAAACTATTCGAATCGCTATATTTTCAACAATTTCAAAGACTACAGAATGTGAATTGTACTATTCTGTACGCGACAAAATTCTCTACAAAATATCTCCTTTACATCTGGATACAGTGTCCCCACGAATCACAGTATCGATTTTCCAATGGCCGTCGCGTCAAAACTGACTGCTTCTCATTTTGCAACTTTTCGTGCAATACGAATATTTCCTACTCATCCAATACATCATTCTGCTCCACACAGCACACTGAGTGTGGAAAAAATGTTTATTTTCCAGATTTCCCGTGTTTGGTTTCATGAATTTACAAAAATTTTGTCTAAATAGGTTATTTTACTGGTTAGTAATTCAACATTTTGTTTTTTTCGAAAGCTTTAATGCCGCAAGTAATAATTTTATTTCATCAACGTTTGATAACAAAAGAAATAGCAGGAAACGTGGAATCTCGACTTTTTCTTAGACCTGCATGAGTTCGAAAGAGTCCTGAAAACGATTAACTGGGACATTAATATGAATGATATGTACTAGCAGCAATAAGGATAAGCAATATGGAGTAATACGATTATTATTGTAACCCACACTCCGCTTCTGTGCCTTGCAGGTCTTATAGACGTAGTAGAAGACGAGGAGGATGATGACGAGAACGGCGACAATGACGAAAAGAGTCACAGACATTCCGTGATGCTCGACTGAAGGAAGAAAACAATCAGTGCCGTAACCAATGTCGTATAACTATTTTAAGAAAAAAAAACTGTTCTGCTGACCTGGAGTGCACATCACACCAGAAAAGCCATCAGCGCAAACGCAGGTGAACTCAAACTCCGAGACCCTCTTGCACGTCGTGTTAGGGGGGCAATCGCACATTTTGAAAACTCTAAACTTGCACGAAAACCTTGATAACTATAACCGTTGAAAGACAGCTTTTATTACAATGCGATCCATTATATAAAGCCAAACATCACGGATGGATAATTCTCTAACAGTAATCTTTATGTTCGGGCTGTCAGACGCTATGTCATATACGTACATATATGATCTTGTGAAGTGGTGCTGAATATACTTTAAAATGCACATATAATAACTCATTAAACCATTTTATCTTTCTTTCTTAAAACTTGTTCTAACCACACTCTCCAATACACTTTAAAAAAAGTAATATAGTATGGAAATAGAAATTCAGTACCAACAGTCACTTATCGTTAGTCATACAATTTTAAGCTGACAAATGGCGAACTAAAAACATGTTTGATTATCGCAGATCAGAAGCTTTGTTAGAATAATTCATCTTCAAAATGTGTTCTATGGGTTGTTACCGATGGGTTCTCCACGTCTTCGGCGAATTCGGTTTGGCTGTGCGCTATTACTCTATTCTCAGCTGTGATGTCGAACTGCGGGTCAGTTTCGAATTCTTCCTCTTCGTCACCTTCCTGCGAGAAAAGCTCATGGAGCACCGCATCTGTTTCTTCAGATTCAATCGGAATTGGTGGGTTCTGTAAGCAAAATGCTTGATCAATGCAACCATCAAATATTCTTCCTAACTTTCTTTTGTTGCTGAGCGAGGCGTGAGAAGATGGAAGCAATTTGGCGATAATTTAAAAGTTCATGTGGTGCGAACAACAGCTTGTCTTGGCCATCCACTGCGTTTCTCATGCGTTGTTCTGACGCGCGAGGGTCAATTTTTACTTTAGAGCGCCACCCTTCATAGAAAATCTTCTTTATAAATTCCTTTGAGCGTTCGGGAAGTCGCTCCCCTTTCTTGCGGTCACGATGGGCCCATCCTTCCTTGGTTTTCTTTCCGTTCTCTGTATTCTCCTAAGGCAAAGAGTTTGCGTACTCAGGCGTATGGGGATCGGCACTCTCGCATCGGGTCTGGAAAAGTTGTTCTGTATTCCACAATGACTTCGAATGTCGCGATTTCATCCACTCGGAGGAGCGGAGGCAAACTCAGCAACATGATCGACTTCTGGTCGATACCTGGAAGGCGCATGCGTTCGGAAGAAAGCACAACCAGTGCCCCACCTCTTGATTCGACTGAAAGCTACTGTGCTGCAGAAGACTCCGACATATGCACCCTTGAGACCCATCTGTTTCGGTGTCCCGAAGAGGCATGTACGTCTGAATTTCTCAGCTCGAGCCAACTTGCAAGACATCTTCTCATTGGCAAGCATAACTACATCCCGGAGCGCTTCACTTTACGAGACATTTCCTTACAGTATTATACCTGTGCACTAGAAGGTGTTCAGGAGAAACGTGCCTACCCTGAGGTGCAGGCTGCAGTTGCATCACTGGAGGTTTGATTAATTATATTGTTAATTACCTGCCCTATATATATATATATATATATATATATATATTTATATATACATATATATATATATTCTTTGCCTTAGGAGAATACAGAGAACGGAAAGAAAACCAAGGAAGGATGGGCCCATCGTGACCGCAAGAAAGGGGAGCGACTTCCCGAACGCTCAAAGGAATTTATAAAGAAGATTTTCTATGAAGGGTGGCGCTCTAAAGTAAAAATTGACCCTCGCGCGGCAGAACAACGCATGAGAAACGCAGTGGATGGCCAAGACAAGCTGTTGTTCGCACCACATGAACTTTTAAATTATCGCCAAATTGCTTCCATCTTCTCACGCCTCGCTCAGCAACAAAAGAAAGTTAGGAAGAATATTTGATGGTTGCATTGATCAAGCATTTTGCTTACAGAACCCACCAATTCCGATTGAATCTGAAGAAACAGATGCGGTGCTCCATGAGCTTTTCTCGCAGGAAGGTGACGAAGAGGAAGAATTCGAAACTGACCCGCAGTTCGACATCACAGCTGAGAATAGAGTAATAGCGCACAGCCAAACCGAATTCGCCGAAGACGTGGAGAACCCATCGGTAACAACCCATAGAACACATTTTGAAGATGAATTATTCTAACAAAGCTTCTGATCTGCGATAATCAAACATGTTTTTAGTTCGCCACTTGTCAGCTTAAAATTGTATGACTAACGATAAGTGACTGTTGGTACTGAATTTCTATTTCCATACTATATTACTTTTTTTAAAGTGTATTGGAGAGTGTGGTTAGAACAAGTTTTAAGAAAGAAAGATAAAATGGTTTAATGAGTTATTATATGTGCATTTTAAAGTATATTCAGCACCACTTCACAAGATCATATATGTACGTATATGACATAGCGTCTGACAGCCCGAACATAAAGATTACTGTTAGAGAATTATCCATCCGTGATGTTTGGCTTTATATAATGGATCGCATTGTAATAAAAGCTGTCTTTCAACGGTTATAGTTATCAAGGTTTTCGTGCAAGTTTAGAGTTTTCAAAATGTGCGATTGCCCCCCTAACACGACGTGCAAGAGGGTCTCGGAGTTTGAGTTCACCTGCGTTTGCGCTGATGGCTTTTCTGGTGTGATGTGCACTCCAGGTCAGCAGAACAGTTTTTTTTTCTTAAAATAGTTATACGACATTGGTTACGGCACTGATTGTTTTCTTCCTTCAGTCGAGCATCACGGAATGTCTGTGACACTTTTCGTCATTGTCGCCGTTCTCGTCATCATCCTCCTCGTCTTCTACTACGTCTATAAGACCTGCAAGGCACAGAAGCGGAGTGTGGGTTACAATAATAATCGTATTACTCCATATTGCTTATCCTTATTGCTGCTAGTACATATCATTCATATTAATGTCCCAGTTAATCGTTTTCAGGACTCTTTCGAACTCATGCAGGTCTAAGAAAAAGTCGAGATTCCACGTTTCCTGCTATTTCTTTTGTTATCAAACGTTGATGAAATAAAATTATTACTTGCGGCATTAAAGCTTTCGAAAAAAACAAAATGTTGAATTACTAACCAGTAAAATAACCTATTTAGACAAAATTTTTGTAAATTCATGAAACCAAACACGGGAAATCTGGAAAATAAACATTTTTTCCACACTCAGTGTGCTGTGTGGAGCAGAATGATGTATTGGATGAGTAGGAAATATTCGTATTGCACGAAAAGTTGCAAAATGAGAAGCAGTCAGTTTTGACGCGACGGCCATTGGAAAATCGATACTGTGATTCGTGGGGACACTGTCCAGATGTAAAGGAGATATTTTGTAGAGAATTTTGTCGCGTACAGAATAGTACAATTCACATTCTGTAGTCTTTGAAATTGTTGAAAATATAGCGATTCGAATAGTTTTAGGTCATTTTCTGTCTATGGTAGAAAAATCGCAAAATGCGTTTTTTTCATGGAAAACGATAGTCATGGAATTTTGAAATATAGGTTTTATGAAAAGAAAAACGCGCTGAATCGAATGAAGTGGTTCATTTTATGTTACAACAAGAATTTAACCCGTTCTTCCCGCATCCCTTGAATCGTTCATCTCCGAGGTGCCCCTATTTGAGTCTATTTTTGACAGCTTAGGGGACATCCAGGCTAAACGAAAAGAAGATATGTTATACAGTTTTTAACGCTCTACAATTTGAGATATAGCACCCAAAACGTTTTGAGTATAAGGTATTCAACGGTCAAATTGAAATATTTAAAATAATTTTTCGATATGAAAATGAAATATTTTTCGAATGACGTCTAAAGGTCGTTTGTTTAGAATTCAATGGGAATGCTAATAAAAAAAAGAAAATTGAAAAACTTTGCTATTAAAGAAAGTTATGGCGAATTAGACTTTTTCCTTACTTTTGCATGCCTAGACAAGAAAAAATTTTTTATAACAAAATTGATCTACTAATCTTGTTTACAGTGGGTATGGATACCCCTATTAAAATTTTGGATAACGGAATCGAAAAATTTTGCGCCGGGGCAGGCCCCCATTGAGGGCAGCTTGATCCTTACAGAGAGGCTCTCTTAAACCGAAGACGAAAAGGGAGCGCGCTACATTTCTGAGTATCAATGCTAGCGCAGCAACCTAGATTTGGACGCATCATACCGAGCCAAAATTTTGACAAAGACCAAGACAATGGGGAATCCAGAAGAAAGACTTGCAAAGTACACACAATCAAAAATGTTGTTAACCGGCACTTTCTGTTGAAAACTGATTACACAATTAGATTCAGAATCGTAAGGCGAATCTTTACATCATATGAAAATGCGTGATAAGTTCTCATTTATCGATTTCCGGGACTGTATGTACATACAGTGATGTACCGCCAAAGTGGCCGATTTGTGCCGCAGCGCGCGCAATGTTCCAAATGGCACGCAAGAAATATCTCGACGTACAGGCAACCAAATAAAGAGATCTATACCTTTTTCGAATCCTCATTCTCTTCCACACACAGCACACAATGTCTTAAAATGTAAATTTCAACTTTATTTCATAAAATAAATCAAGTCATAAATGCAGTAGAAAGTGGCATTTGAGTTTACACTACACACTAAAACAACGAAATACACCAAATAAACGACACTTCGGAATCATAAAGCCAAGCAGCATTTTCGAAATGATTGCTTGTGTTTTGCTTGTTCCGTCGTTGTTTTTCGGGTTTCTTCTGACTACTTAGGATGATTACGTGATATAATAGCCAGTACCACCTAGAATGTTTGGAAACATCTCCGGGGAAGTTCTGAACTTGTCGATTTGTTTTTTATATGTCTTGTCGCAACAACCATGCTTGATCCTTCAAGTATGTGAAGTATATTTTATTGCCATTCTATTGAGCCTTCAAGCATCTGCATCGAAGCCTCTACCTCTCCCTCTTCGCTTCGTGTGCTTGGGAAGCGCGGCGCAACTTCCCGGAGGATTCGCGCTACTCACGGTATGCTGCGTTTCATTTCATTTCTTGTTGCTTTTTTTCCTTTTACTCCAATTGTTTCCCTTGGTAGCTGCACCTATGCTGACTGAGGGAATTGAAGTAAATAACCTTTGTGCTTTCTCAAAAATGAATTGCTGTTTGAATAGATTTGTTTCGCCCAGTGTTGAACAAGGTCGGTGAATGCGCCGTGTTGACCGTGTTCAGCTCAATGATGGATGGCTAGGCCCGGCCTCGAATGCCGCCGAGAAAAGCGAACCTGAACGCCGTGGCCGAACTGTTTGCCCCGACAAACTTCTTGTCAGTCGTCACTTTTTATATTTAAAAATACCTTAAATCAAACTCTCCGAAAGTGCTGAACATTCATTTTCTTGTCGGATTACTGTACGCTGGATAGTATGGTATATTGCATTACTGTAGTGTTCAAGCTGTATATAGTTTGTTTGCATTTATTTGAAGCTAAATAAGAAAGGTAGAATGCTAACCCTATTGCAACTTATTCTTTTTGATTGTGTCATTTGAATATCACTTATTAATTTCCTGAGTTATTTCTTAGATTGCTCTTTTTGAAGGATCACCGCCAGTTTGCCGATTGCACAGAGGTCGTAGTCGGCCCAGCCAGAAATGTGAAGGTCGCGGCCAGACTCGCCTAGAGTGTACACAAACTACCGTTAGTCCTGACATTTCTTTTTTTAATGACTGCACAAGTTATATAAATTATGGGTAATCTTCACAAATTATATCTTCTTGTTGGCATGACATACATCTAGAATTGCTATTAAACCTTTTGATCTAGCACAACTCTTGAAAGCGCCTTTGCCTGTTTTTAGTATATTTTTTCTTCAATATCTTATATGAGCTATGCACTGGGAAAAAGAAACATGAAAACCTTCATATTTTGGTATTTTGTCAATAGAATGTCTTCTAGACTGAATACTAGACTATTTTTATGGTTGCCCATAACTTATTTCTTCGCTGTCAGGCTGATTCCACTTCGGAGGACGCTGAAGACTCAGCAACTGCAGCTTGACAAGCGTCATCCTTCCCTACCTCTGCCCATCTCTCCCTCCCAATCTGCCTGCCAATCTCTTCTAAGCTCCCAACACTCTAGAAATGACTGGTAAATTACTTGTAAGTCCTTTGGTTTTAACTTAAACTGATCCTTAATATATACTCATTGAAGATATTAAACATTCACTTTCGACGGTTTACTGTACCATGTGCTTGATTACTGTAGTTGAAACGGAACATACGTTTATTTACTTTTATTTGAAGCTACATAAGAAGGGCAGAATACTAGAGAAATTATCACTTATTTTCTATGAATCATTCATTTCAATTACAATCTTCTTAAGTGAGTTCTCTGATTGATTTTTTGAAAGGTCGGCTTCAGTCTTGGGAAGGAGGTCGTAGTCGGCGCCAGCTAAGGAATCTGAACAGCTGACCGCCTCGCGAACTACCGTTAGTCTTCACATTTTGTATTAAAAAAATCTTCCTTTATCATAACTCTTCGCAACCGTTTTCCTTGGCCTGATTTTACTTTTTATTCTCTTCAAGATTATATTACAGTACATACGAGTTTATGTTACTTTTACGGAAATGTGACCAAAACATTCTTTGGTTGCTCTGGTTTTCAGAATTAGCCTAACTTTTTGATTGGTAGAAATTCGAGCCTATTTTTGTGACTGTATGATGAGACATGTAGTCCATAGTATTGTTGTTTTTGCTTCTTAAGTGAATTGATAAAGCTTCTAGATTAACAGGTAGGTAAACGGTGTTGAACATAGTGAAAAGGAAAGAAGTAAAGGAAAAAAAAGCATTATAGAGATAAATCATGATAGGTAGAGAAAACAAAATAGAGGACGAGCCGAGAACTAGTGAACATGAAGCTGGAAGAATAAGGAAGAGGAACGAGTTTGGCCTTGGAAGAGAGGCTGATAAGCAGGGGAAGCAGGCGGAGAAATTAACGAGCAAGGCATGAGTGTGCAATTCAAAGACATTCCCAACTGAAATTCTGTGAAATCTTTCGCGCAAAAGCGAATTACACGACCTGACCCCGAACCCTTGTCACTTGGGCATCACTGTGGGGCGCTAACCTAGACACTACAGGCCCACGATTTGCTGCTGTCAAAGGCTGAACACATGCTCAGAGAACCATGACGTGTGATTTACGCCGTCACTCCATCTGCAGCAAGGCCAGCACAGCGGACACTCATGCTTACCTTAGATTATCTCCTAACTTGAACTCGTTGTCCAGTGCTCTCTCTCTCTCTCTCTCTCTCTTTCTCTCTCGCTCGCTCGCTATCGCTCTCTCCCTCTCTGTATCAGTCTCTCGCTCTCACTTACTCACTCTTTCTCTCGCTCTCTCTATCTCTCTCTCTCATTCTGTATGTCTCTCTGTCTCTCTCTCTCTCTAATTCTGTATGTCTCTCTGTCTCTCTCTCTCTCATTCTGTATGTCTCTCTGTCTCTCTCTCTCTCTCTCTCTCTTCCTCTGCTGCACCTCTCTCTCCATCTCCCTTTATCTTGTGGGCACGACATGATTATGCCCAGGGGTGGCCGGGGGCCGAAAATATCCGGCCCCGGCCCCCCGGGTAGGCCCCAGCCCCGGCCCCGGCCCCCGAGGTCGGCCCCGGCCCCGGCCCCCATGGTCGGCCGAGGTCGGCCCCGGCCCCCAAGGTAGGCCCGGCCCCGGCTCGGGCCACCGTGCTCTCATTCTGTATGTCTCTCTGTCTTTCTCTGTCTCTCTCTCTCTCTCTCTCTCTCTCTCTCTCTCTTCCTCTGCTGCACCTCTCTCTCCATCTCCCTTTATCTTGTGGGCACGACATGATTATGCCCAGGGGTGGCCGGGGGCCGAAAATATCCGGCCCCGGCCCCCAGGGTAGGCCCCAGCCCCGGCCCCGGCCCCCGAGGTCGGCCCCGGCCCCGGCCCCCATGGTCGGCAGAGGTCGGCCCCGGCCCCCAAGGTAGGCCCCGGCCCCGGCTCGGGCCACCGTGGTAGGCCCCGAAGGCGGCCCCAACCCCAAAGCTAAAAAAATTTCTTTAAAAATTTCGCGTCATGGGAAAAATTTATCCAAAATTGAGAAAATGCGTATGTGCAATACATATTTCATTATAAATTGGCTCATAATTTGTTCAACTGGGGGTGAAATTCATCTAATTATCCACAGCCCCCAGGGTAGGCCCCGACCCCGGCCCCCGCTCCCGAGCTCGGCCCCGGCTCCCAGGGTCGGCCCCGGCCCCGGGGGTCGGGGCCGAGCTCGGGAGCGGGGGCCGGGGCCACCCCTGATTATGCCATCCAAAGATCTGAAATTCTGTGAAATCTTACACGCAAAAGCTACATCCACGAGTCGACCGACCTCGAACCCTCGTTCACTGCGCAAAACATTGAGACGTTAACCCTTCACAATACACGCTCACATTTGCGGGTTGTCATTCTCTATGCCACCCTCTCGTATATCCTTCTGCAAACTTTCAGCCATCAAGTTCTCATTGTCAACTCACAATCAGTTGTCTCTAATTCAGCAATTGAAAAAGGAATGGGGCGGATATACTTCTGCCACAGCACAGACAGAGACAGACAGATAGACAGCGAGAGAGAGAGAGAGCGAGCGAGAAAGAGAGAGAGAGAGAGAGAGAGAGAGGGATAGAGATAGAGAGAGAGGGAGAGAGAGAGATAGAGAGAGAGAGAGAAAGAGACAAAGAAAGAGCACTGGAAAATGAATTCAACTAAGAGATAATAGTTCCATTAGCGTGTCTAGATAATCACGGTGGAAATCACTCTCCATTGCGGTGAACGCTTTATGGCTGTGGGGGTGTTTCCTATAACACTCGGAAGCAGTTTCAATGAGTAAGTGTTCAGCCATTTTGCTAAACGTGACCGTGTAGTGTGTAGGTTAGAGCCTCATTATGATGTGCATTGTATGAGGGTTCGAGGCCGCCTCGCGGTGGTCACTTTTGCGTGAAAGATTTCACAAAATTTCATCTTGGAATGTCTTCGGATGGCATGTCGTGCCCTTTAATATCCTGCTTCCACCGCTCCTCCTCTTTAAATTCTTACCTCTGCTCCTCATCTCATCATCCCAGTCATCCAGCTATATGTTCAGCAGCTTTCTCTCTCTATATTTATTTTGCTTTGTCCTCCCTATCAAGCTTTTTCATTTACTTCTTTCCTTTTCAGTCTGTTCAACACCGCATGTCTATCTACTAATCATGAAGCTTTATAAATTCATCAATTCACCAAACACAAAGAAAACACGGAAAAATGATAGACACATTTCTCATCTTACAATCAATGGACAATGAGATAAAGAGAGAGTGAGTGAGAGAGAAAGAGCGAGAGAGAGAGACATACAGAGAGAGAGACAGAGAGGCATACAAAAAGAAAGAGTGAGAGAGAACGAGGGAGAGAGCGAGATAGAGAGAGAGAGAGAGAAAGAGAGAGAGAGAGAGAGAGAGAGAGAGAGAGGTGAGCTAGGGTGGGAGATGGTGAGAGGAATGGCAGGAGGACTGTTGCCGAGCTGCAGCTTGCAAGTGCCGTGTGGTCAGCGTCTTCGGAAGCGAACCAACCTGAGAACTAAGGACTAATTCTACGTTATGTGCAACCAGAACAATAGACCAGAATAATATCAGTCTCTAAGTGGTATTCTTTTGACAAAATCACAAATCTTGTTTTCATTGCACGTGCACAAAAGTAACACAAGCTCGTATGCACTCTAATATGTTCTTATTTAAAAAAGGCTAAAACCAGGCGAATGCCAAAGGTTCTGAAGGGTGTTGTTACAGAAAAGCATTCCTGATAAAAATCTGAAGACTAACGGAAGTCTGCGAGCAAACTCGAGGTGAGCTTGCACGCGATGTTGAAGAGAAGGTGGGGGAGAGAGGAGAGTGAGAGAGAGAGAGTCGTTGTCTAGCCGCAGTTGCCGTTCAGTCAGCGTCTTCGGAAGCGGAAACAACCTAGTAACCAAGGAATAAGTAACACAAAATTGGTAATCATTCTTGAAAGTATTCTCTTGTCAAATAATAAAATGTGCACTGTTTATACTGAATAATGAAAAAAAACATTGCATATCGGCTGCTAAGGGAGTTGATACAGCAAAAGGTTTTTAACAGAAAATGTGAAGACTAACAACAGTAGTTGGCGAGCCCATTCGAAGCGCGCTTCGCAGAGATGGCGAGATTCCTTCGCTCGGGCCGACTACAACATCCTCGCAACCGCCAAGAGTGGAGATGATCCTTCAAAATATCAATCTAAGAAATCATTCCAGAAATAAGTGCTATTAAAATGATAATTCATAACGAATAAGCTAAAATCGCGTTATCTTTCTTATTTAGGTTCTAATAAGCGAAAAGCAACTTATACCGTAATCCAATCTACCCAACTTCCAGCATACAGTAATCCGGCAAATAGTAAATGGTAATCACTTTCGATGGGTTTGATTTGTGGAATATTTTAGTTTTAAATGTGAAGACTGACAAGCAGCTTGCAAGGGCAAACAGTTTGGCCGCGGAGCTCTGTTGCACTTGCTTCGCCGCAAGATCGAGGCCGGACCAATCCATGCATCATTCACGCAGCAGCTGAACACGGCAACAAGGAATTCAAAAGAATTCATGAGTGGGCTAATATCTTTTAACCATGATCCTCTCAACTATATTCTCAACTCCACGTCGAAGCGCCGAAACCAGTGCTAAACAAGGTCCGGTGCACGATTACAGCTCGAGGGGGAGGGTGTACAATGTCATAAAAAAATTTTTCGGTTTAAAAACACATTTATTGGGAACATGTTCTTATTTAGGCCAAAAAATCTCTCCCCCGAGGGGGGGTTCAAACGATTCTGGGTAGGCTGGGGAGCGGGGGGTTCAACACGGCGCATGCACCGATCTTGTTCAGTACTGGACGAAAAAATCTAGTCAAACAGCAATACACTTTTGAAAGAAAGCACAAAAGGAATTTACTTCTACCCGCTCATTCAGCATAGCTACAGCGATTAAAAACTCAATTGGAGCTCAAAAGGGAAAAAAAACAACAAGAAACGAATTGAAACGCAGCAAACCGTGAACAGCGCGAATCGTCCATGAAGACTGCTGCCGCCCTTCCCAAGCCAAACGAAGAACAGTGAAAGCCGCGTCAAAGTAGCCGCGCAGAGCCTCAATTTAATGGCAATAAAACATACTTCACATACTAGAAGGACATTGTATCGACTAAACAAATCAATTCTTTCCGCTATGAACTATTGAAAGAAATTTCGAACAAAGCTACGTTTAAATAAGCCCCAGCATTTAGCATAGCTCTAGTGATTAATCATGGATGTAATAAATATCACTTCGAGCACAAAAGGAAAAAAAAATAACAACAATAACTGAAATAGAACGCAGCTAACCGCGAGCAATGAGAATCGTCTCTGCAGATAGCCTCCGCCATTCCCAATCCACACAGAGCGGAGTAACAGCGTAGTCGAAAGCCGCCGCTCGAAGCCTCAATTGGAAGGCAATAAACAACACTTCGAGTACTCGAAGAATCAAGCATGGTTGTGGTAACGAGATATAAAAAAAGTCACATCAACAACTTCAGCCCTTCCCCAAAGTTAGCTCTAAGCATTTCAGGCTATATGGGTGTTATATCACACAATCATCGTAAAAAGTCCGAAGAAACTCTTAAAAGAACAACTGGACTATCAAAAACATAGCATATGTTTCGAAAATTATGCTTGGTTTTATGATTCCGAAGTGTCAATTCTTTGGTGTCATTCGGTGTAAGGTGTGGTAGTGCGAACTCAAATACTGCTTATTACTGCATTTACCACTTGATTTATTTTATGAAATAAAGTTGAAATTTACATTTTAAGACATAGTGTGCTGTGTGTGGAAGAGAATAAGGATTCGAAAAAGGTATAGATCTCTTTATTTGGTGGCCTGTACGTCGAGATATTTCTTGCGTGCCATTTGGAACATTGCGCGCGCTGCGGCACAAATCGGCCACTTTGGCGGTACATCACTGTATATGAACATAGTACCATGAATTGCACAAAAACTTTTCCGCTGTTGAGTGCGCTTTCACTCATCATAGATGTAATAGGTGTCAAAACCGAATAAAGTATGCATATACATACATAAATATGTATATATGTATATATTTTCGCAGTTCAATCGAGTGTGTTGTTCCGTGATGAACGAATTCGTGATTGGATGGAGCCAGGCGATCTACGTCTTCTATATGAATACGCAACAAATGGAGACCGTAAAGAAGGTTAGAATCTTTTCGAGGTCAGAGTAGTATTTTTTGAAAGTGAGAAAAGAATTGGCTCTTTCTTGTTGTCACCTAACTGAACTTTTACGGTTCCTTCGTTGTCCAGACCGAGCTGCTCGCACCCGCTGGCTATTCAGTTCAGGAGGCGACTCCTAGCGATGTGGATATCTCTTTCATTCATGATGCGTGGACCTATGGCACGAGTCTTGAGCTGACCAGGTCAAGGCTCTCTGTCTTTCCAATCCATCTTAGCTTCTCTTAATTTCAAACTTACTCTCTTCCTGAAAGTCAGCTTGTTCCATGGAACAGTTTCTTGAAATGTAATGAATACAAAATTGGCTGGAGAAAAGCGTGCGAATTGATATTGGTCAGGTTATATTTGTGCACGTTGCCATGTGTGCTGGTCCGCTCTCTCGCGAACGGTCAACTCGTGTCGTGGGAACTGGGCAACTTCTCCGGCGAACTCAGCCATCTCTTCACTGTCGAAGAGCATCGACGACGAGGACTCGGAAGGTTTGTCGAGCTCGCGCTGGCGAAGAAGCGCGCAAGGTTATTGCTATTCTTTCATTCCACTCATCGTCAGAACATTTTCGAACTCCCTTTTAGATTCTAAACCAGAAAGCCAGACGAATTAAATTTGTTGAAAGGATAAAATTTCATTGTAATTGAAATGACTACAGCTTTATCTCGACGATATTTTCATTTCATCCTGAAGTGCCGACCTTCCGATCTTGAAGTGCGTCTCGAACGAGCTACTCGCCGCCTCTTCCCGTGCCAATCCACTCTGGAGTGAATGGCGCGGCCCAGCAGCGGCAGCGAACACGAGTGAAGCGGACAGCGCGATGCGCGCTCACTGCTCATATCGCCATTTCCATCCAGCTGACCAACCACCGCTCTTCAACTTTATGAAAAATAAGAAAGAGCAATAGTCGTGGGATTTGAACATGCATACATTTTACACTGTCGGTCATTAACCTGTGCGTGATTCTATCTTTATTAGCAGCTCATTAGTCAGGTCTTTAGAGAGAAATTATAGTAGTTTATTTGATGGCTTGGACTGCAGACATGACCGTAAATTTATCATCTTTTCATCCAACAATTCATGCCATCCTCTAACTCTCACTCTCTCTCTCTCTCTCTCACTTTCTCTCTCTCACTCCCTTTATTTCTCTCTCTCTCTCACTCTCTTTCTCTCTCTCACTCTCTCACTTTCTCTCATCTCTCGCTCTCTTTCGCAGCCTACATTACGCACATGGACATTTTTGTATTCTCTTCGGTTCTTGAACACTCCAAATAGCTTTATTGCGTTCTCATGTCGCTCTAAATGAATTTATTATAGTTTAAACGTTAGATATCCATTGCATGTAGAATGTCTCAGCTGTTCTTATTAATGTTTTAATTTATCCCACTGTTAAAGAAAGTACTTTTAATTCCGTCACTGAATTGAGCATTTCTGCAGGGATGTTTGCTCCACAGATGGAGGGACTTATTCAACTTCGCTTCCCGACACGATTTACCCCGCAAGCCGGCCATGGAATTTTAGTGAGGAAGTCTTGCGCACGTTTCATCGGCGGCATCTCATGGCAACTCCACATCACGACTAAGTCACATACAAAAGAAGTGTCTTACTTCATCACCGCAGACACCTCACGCATCGCCGACCCTGAATGGAATGCTACTGTGTCCTACCATGTTGAGCTGACTTCTCGCGACCTGAATCGAACGGATTCGGGAGAAGTCAAACTGGGATGGAATTTGTGTCGGAGTTTCTCGAAGAGTTTCGCAAAATTTCGCGAAATTTGGAAATTGGATAATGGCTTTTATTCGACGAAAGACCACATCGTGCTTCTGAACGCCCGTTTAAAGATCACAAGTTCAAACGGATTTCTGACTCCTTCCCTGCCTCGCTTCGACCAGCCCTGCCCGGGCCTCACTGATCGGTGTCTTCAAGTCGGCCAGCGAAAGGTCAAGTCTTCCCGAATCACTCTGATTTCGTTCAAAAAAAATTAGTAACATTTAGAAACTGAGTGCAATAACGGAAAAATAGGTTTTATGCGTTATTCGGTGATCCTTTTTTTTCTTTCCCGAATTAGTGGTACTGAAAGAATTCTTCTGTTGATATAGTATGCCTGCCTCATCTTCAGTTCCACGTCAGCAGTTCTCATTTGTCGCTCGGCTCTCAGTACTTCAACCGGCTCTTCTCAGGAGAATTCTTGGAGAAGAACAAGGAAGTCATCCCATTCGAGGATTTAGAGGAGGACGACTTCGAGGAGTTCCTAACGGTTAGAAATATTTTAGTTTTGAAAATTCATTAGCAGTTTGTAAATAACTCATGTAGTGCAACGCTTTATAAATAAGTGTATTTGCAGGCCCTTTATACCGAGAACGCGAGTATTTATTCGGGAAACGTGGCCGCACTTCTTCAGCTTGCTGATCGCTTCCTTGCGGATGCTGTGAAATCCAGGTTCTTTTTCAAACAAAAAAATTATTTAAAAAGTTTGAGATCTGCGATTTTCAGATGTGCTGGATTTCTGGCAACTAAAAAGGTAATGACTCTGACGGAGCGACTCGTTCTGGCGAATGCTTATCATCTTCCGGAAGCAAGGACCATTGCACCAGTAGTCACCAGCGTTCGGGTTGTATAGCATTCAGTCCTTCAACATAAAATAGCCATTAATGCAATTCTTCATCTTCCACAACTTTCGTTAAAATTTTGAAAGACTAGGGATGGAAATGTTTTCTTATTTATCAGTGATATGAATAGCAGGCAATCCGCTCTCTCACGCGTGTCGATCACTGTGCTGGGAATGTCCCTTGGAAGCGCGTTCTCCAGATTCTTCCGCACTAGAGATGAAGAAGCATCCCTGTCCAATCGTTGCTACTTCATTTGTACACACATATGTATGTATGTACATGCTAATACATGTATTTTCTGAAGCCCTCGAATACATTATTTTTATGTTTCGTCTCTCTATATGTCTCTTCCTATATGAGAATCGATGGCTTTTATTAATAGTTTTTTTTCGCCAGTTTTATTGATCTTTTGCTGTATTTTAACTCGACGATTTATTGTGGACTTTGCTGCTTCATTTTGCTATTCCACTTTTCAAATTTTTCTGCTCATAACAGAATACATAAAAGCGCGAGAAGGAAAGCTAAGAGTGACGATGCTAGGGAATGCGATAGTAGAAATGAGAGAACAAGGAGAAGGAGAGCGAAAGAAATAAAGGAGTAGAAAGCGAGAAAGAGAGAGATAGAGAGAGAGAGAAATGGCATCTTCTAACTCTCCTCCATCTCATCGCTAATGTTTCTTGCTCCTCTTCGATTCGTTCAATCTGCCCAAGGTGCTAAAAGCATTCTGACTGCCGTCTCTTCCTTAGAGTGAAGATCCATATTGGCCGTCGCAAAGGCCTTCTCCGCTCGTTTTTCGACCTTCAAATTTCTAATAATTCCTCAGTTAATGCATTCATTACCTTATTCTAACAAAAAGCGTTTTATTTCAGAGCAACTTCAAAGTTACCATCAGAACAAAAAAGGAAGTCCTGGCCATGATAGCAACGCCATTCCATTGATGAGAAGATGCGGAGTCGAACAGAGCGCCCTTCTCGCATCCGGCCAGTGCTCTTTTTCTCTTTCTCTCTCTCTCTCTCTCTCTCTCTCTCTCTCTCTCTCTCTCTCTTACTCTTTCACTTTATTGGGAAAAATATATTTGAATTACTTTAACATAGTAAACAAATAAATAAAAATAAATAATTTGAAAAATAATGCAGATAATCATGAGGACGTATAGATACTAATTGATTAGCTTTTCAGTATTATTGGCATTTAAATCACACTTTCTGTCATTTCTATCTTTCGCAATCATTATTGCCACTAACTCTGCCGATTCATAGCATTCTAATCTGCCTGCTCTGCTCCTTGCAACTGTTGCTCTTCCTCGCCTTCTCCCTCTCTGTCTTCTCCGCCCACTCTGAGCTGCTCGCCGACCCCGATCTGCAGCTCGTCCCTGTGGAGGAATGCGTTTGCGATGGTGAAAATGTCAGTTATTTTTTGTCCAAATCATTTGTTTGTTTTGCAAAGACACAAAATTATTCTGGTTTTTTTGAGTTTGGAAAGAGAAGGATGAAGAGCGAGCGAGAGAGAGAGAGAGAGAGAGAGAGAGACCGAGAGATTGAAAGTGAGGAAGAGAGAGAATTGAGGGAGAGAGAGAGAAAGCGAAACAGAAAGAGAGAGAGAAATAGAAGAGAGAGAAAGAGAAAGACAGTTGATTGCCAGATGTGCTTGGTCTCCTACGAGGAAGGCCGCTCACTCAGCCATGGTCGCCGCTTCTCTTGTACTCTGCTACAGTTGCTGCGCGACAGACAACTCGCATTCAATCAGAAGCCACAGCTCATACAATCTCATATTGATCCGCGGAAGGTTGAGGGGATGGCAGAGAGTGTGTGAGTGTGAGAGAGTGTGATAGAGAGAGAGAGAAAGAGAAAGGGAGAGAGACACAGAGAAAGAGAGAGACTGAGATAAAGAGAGGCAGAGATAAAGAGAGAGGCAGAGATAAAGAGAGAGACACAGAGACATGGAAGGAAAGTTATAGAGAGAAAGAGAGGGAGAGAGAGAGAAAGAGCGAGGGAGAGTTAGACATGCGAAACCATGTTGAGAGGGGACGAGAAAAGAAAACAGAGAAAAATTAGACAAATTGAAGGAAAATATATTTTTCTTCTCTTTCCATGCAAAACTAATTATGCAAATAATCCAGCAAACATAAAAATTATTGCGTTTGCCAAGAAAGCAACAAGATTTGATTTCTCACATTCTTTCTCAATATTTGTCTTCCATGTGAACCCGTCTGAATCTTCCCTTCTCTCAATTTCCGGTGGTTTTCGTCACTTACGCGTCTCGCACTTTCTTTCCTATGGCACGCAAATTCATCTTCGAGCTCCGTTCTCAGACCAGCAACGACATCGTCTTCTACGATCTTGGCATCACTCCAGAACAGGTCGATGCGAGATGCAACAAGAACTTTTTTTCATTATTCAGCATATATTGAAGAAGCTTTCAAGCACATCTAATGAAAAACAAATGTCATGGTAATTAGAAGAATAAAAATCTATAACATTATCAGAGTGCTGAATTAAAAGAAGTTTGCAATCTATGCATTCGGCCGCTCAACTTGACCGCGCTGCCGCCTCACGTGACGACGCTTTCGAACTATGCATTTAAAAGTGCGGTTCTTGCGGTAAGCGCCGAATTGCCTCTAAATGCTCTCGCGTGCTCACTCAACGTAAAGTACATTCTTATTGTTTGAAAGAATAGAGAAAAATGAGGGAAGGAAAATTTCTTATTATATGCAAGCACATTCGCCGGAGTGGACTTTAAAGAAAAATAATACTAAAAAAATTTTCTCCGCATAACAAGAAATGTATTTCTGTGCCTTTCTTCCGGACGCCTTTTCAAACTACGACACCTTCTGGTGCGTTGACGTCAGCATTCGTTTCGTGAACTCGAGTCGACTACTGGCCTTCTACGAATCTATGAATCCGCTATCTCACGTTTCTTTGCTTTTCCATCAATTCAATTTGCACATATTTATGTACATACATAGGTATATATTTTACTTTTCAAAAATTTTTATAACAGTGCTTCTGAAGGGCTCGGGCATTTTTCTTCCGACTGGGACAGGCCACAGCATTCACGTCGCTACGAATCCGGGTATGTGTTTAGTGCGAGTGCGTCGACTTTTCCGAGTTTTCCTAAACTTCTTACTCGTAGGGATGCTTCATTATCTTCCGGCCTCTACGAACGTCACCAGTCTAAATATGCAAGAGGCCACAGTCTTTGTCTATCGATCAGCTCTAACATCAAGCATTCTGAAGTGGTCGGTCACAATGGAATATCCATTGCTTCTTTCCACCCCAAGTGGTTTTCATTTAAAAAGTTAAAGTAACTTTCTATGTCTTCAAAGGTCTCCTCCCATGACTAGGCATTTCCTCTGCGGAATGACGCCCGATTGCATTGCCCCCGAGGGCTCGCAACTCTTTTGTCGACCCCGCAATGACACTTCCGCGTATCGCAACTGTCATCGGTTTGATTCGTTGGGTTCAAGCGAGAATTTTAATATTTACGTACAGATTTTTTTAAATACTCTTTCTACCGTGTATTTATTTTATTAAATTGTATAGATAAATGTGTAAATTCACCCGCCACTCCTTGCCAGGTACGATCAGAGCTCGCTGAATTTGGTGCTACACTCAGTGGCTGGCCGACAAGTTGGCATTCCAATGAAGGACTGGAGAGGCAGCGAGTTCCTCAAAGTCAGACGAGGCGAGACGAGCAGAGGACGGCTCCCAGTCAATGTGACAGAAATGACATGCTCAGGGAAGAAGAGGCTCGACTTAATGGCAAAACATTCGGGGGCTAACCAGGGAAAGCCTGGGGGATCAGGAACTGAATAAATTATTGAGGTTGATTTGTGCACGCAAACAATAGGTTGGATATATATGGCACTTGTTTCACTTCATCATTTCCTGTTAAGTTGTCTGTATTCAGTAGACTGCCTACGCATACATATACACCATTTAAAAGACCTTAAATATTGTTTATAAAAAGAATTTCAAATGAATGCTGATGTTTCAGTGTACTACACATAAAAAGAGACGAGAAGGAAAGGGCTGCAAGTTCACATTGGGTGCAATGATTCAAAGAATCATTGCAACCAATATGAACTTGCATCCCCTTTCAGTCTCATGGCCAGGCAGAACTTTCACATTTACCGCTCTATCATATTATACTATAGTAGACAAGTCTTTCAATACACTGAAAGTTGAATAATGGGTAAAAATATGTAAATACGGCGATAAAAGCAATGAAAACATCTCAATCATTATGAGATTGTGCAATTCTAAAAAGAATTCAAAGTCGCTTGCTATACAATTTCGTTTGCAATTTTTACCAAACGAATTATGCATCAAAATTTTCCATGTAATTAACTTGATTCATACGCCTTGGTCTGAGCATTAAGGAAGATTCCTGCGAATGTGCGCGCATATCAGAAGACATTTTCCGCCATCCTTTTTCTCTCTTCTTACCATTACATACATAGGTGCTAACCATAAGAGAGTATTGTAAGTTGAGCGCGCAAACAGTTCGTGTAGAAGAGAGAAGAGAGAGGGCGGAAAATTTCTTTTAATATGCACGTACATTTAACTCGTATTCATGAATACTTTTCATATTCATCATTCCGTGATATGTACAAATTTCGTAGCCTTACCACATTCTATATTCTAATTTCTATGCCATTTTCGAATGGTCATTACGTACGCCCTTTTCGCTAACTGATTTCTGACGTAGCAAGCTCATTATCGCAGAGTTACGCCTGCTCCGACGAAGAGAAGAATTCTTAAATTAATCATTTTGCGTGAGAAATGATGAAACCAAGTTTTGTTTCCTCTTCACTATTCTCACCTTATAGTTTCAAGTGCAATTAGTTCTATTTTTGCGTTATCAAAGTTCATCAACCTCCCTGTTTCTATTACCAGCTTTGTGGCATAAATATTCCTTTAAAAAGTGCGCTTCCATAGATGGCGGGTGTTTCTCTCTTCGATTCTTTTCCGCTAAACAACTACATGTACGAGGCTGCGGTTCGAAATGTCGCTTCAAAATCAATTGGACTCCTTGCCGTAGTGGGAATTACTATTATGATCTACCGGGAACCGATGTTACTTCAGAGATATAAGGTAAGTGACAGCGAAAATCATTCTCAATAAAAAAAGAGGGAACACACTCACAGCTTAACGTTGTGTACCTGACCTACGCTGGTTTCGCCTTGACCCTGCCGATGTTGCTGTTCAACATCGCCCAGCTGTTTCTCTTCTCTCTGCCCTCCTTCCGCTTCTCCGTCCTCCTCTGCTCTCTCATCAAACACTCTGTGCAGGCGGCTGCTAATAATGTCGTCGCAGTGTCTTGCGTTAGGAGACCAAGTCTGCAAAAGAGAAAGGGAGAGACAAAAAGAGAAAGAGAGAGAGAGAGAATACCAAGTCTTTTATCATATACTCATTTTATAGGCGATTGCCGTGGTCCGCTATTCTGTTGTCATTTTGCATAAAAGATATGAGATGCGAGAGCTTCTTCTCTTTACACTAATCTTTTCCACTCCGCGGGTTCTCTTTTTCTCTCCAAAAAGTGCATTCAACTTAAAAATCCCGTGTAATAGTTCGGTAACGCAATAATTAATAATGTCTTTTTCAGTTCGTTTACATGCCACTTGCATTCTTTTTGGGCCGTATTGAGTCTAATGGAGAGTGTCCAATGTTTATCGACTTTCACGATACGCTTTCACAAGTTGTAAGCAAATTGTTTTTGTTTGAAAATACTTTAAATTTACAAATTGATAAAGATATACAGACTAGGTTAGAACGAAATATACATTATTTTGTTATACTTGAGCTGATGTATGGATACTTATTCGTTCTGATTATCGTAAATTGGGCTCTCAATGGCGCGGTCTTTCTATTCGTTTTTCGGCATAATCGACTATCGAACAATGGTAACCTTTTTTTAATTTGAATGAATTTGAAAAGTATCTTTCAACAGTTAATATGAGAAATATCATTAATATTTCACTCAATATGCCAATCTGACACTTATGGATTATTTTCGAGTGTAGTTGGCAGCTCAAAAGAGCGGCGAAGTCGGCTGCACGTCTCACTGGGTTTGCTAGTTCAATCCGTGTGCAAAAGCATCTCTTTCGGGTCCATAATCGTCTACATGATGCTTCTATTCTACGGTAAATTTTTTTTCAGGATGCTATATAAAAATAATTTTCAACTATATTTGTTGCAGAGATTCAGATGCCACTTTGGGTCTCAACAACCACTCAGTTGCTGCTCTCCCTGGGCACTTTCACGAATCCACTTGTGGCTGCTCTCTTCTTTCCCGCACTACGGCGTCTCATTTTATTGTTAGTCAATGTTAGCAAATAAATTTCATTTATTTATTGTTTATAAATAAATTCTTTTCCAATGTAGGTTCCATCTCTCCTTCTGTCTCTCTCTCTCTCTCTCTCTCTTTCTCTCGCTCTCTTCAGCTCCCCAAGCAGAAGTGAGCAGTTGCTACCTGCGCAGTGCCATCGTCCAACACGTACAATCCCATCTAGCAATGCCGGTCACGAAGTGTGAGCCAGAATCTCTAGCTGAAGTAGTGGCATATTTTTTTATTATTTGTATTGAGGCTCAATATTTCGACAAGATTTATGCATTTCTCCCTCACGTTTTTGATATCAAAATCATTCTGGATTTCCTGTAGTCAAGCCCGTTTGCATGATTATGGCATTGCAGTGAGCATCACATTTTTAAGATTTCTGACTCAAATGTTGCAAAAGTACAACATTTATGAGCAATTGTGCAGTATAAAATTGACTGAATCAAAATGAGTAAGCACTATGAAATTCTAGGAAAGAGTGAAAGGGCGCGTAGTTTCCTCATAGACACGTAAAATGTTTAAGCTCGCCTCACTTAAGATTTATTCCCACATAAGTCCCTTTTTCGCAGGCATATGATATAGAAAAAAGAGTTCACGACATTTACTAATGAACTTTGCAAGTAATCTGTGAAACATCTCCCACTTAACAATTCTGATGCAATCATGCTTCTTGATAAACAGTTCAGCATGCTCATGCAATCATAGGTAAAATTGTAGTATGAAATTGTTCTAAGAAGCATTTATTTTGTGAAAGATTCAATGAAGGAGAAGTAGATTTCGAGTTGGCATTCGATACTCAATGAATTGAATCGGCAGAAAAAGATAGAAAGAATCGGAGAGTAAGAAAGTTTTTCTCTGTATACTTTAGTCCAACTAAGGTGGGTGATGAATATATTTAGGGTTCTGAAATATTATTACACGAAACTATAAAATGTCTGAAATGCGCCGTATCTGAACTAACTTGCTTAGCGAATCTGGCTGATATGATTCATTCTGTTTCCACGTCCCGCGATGTGCTAAAAGATGAATCACATCACAGACATGTTATTCATGAATCCTCTTTTCTTCTGTTCTCTTCAGCTCTCTTCATTTCAACTCTAGGACGAAGGTTTTATTGTCAGTGGACTTCCTTATTACTACGTTATTTAAAGGTAATTTTTCCTGACTTTTGTAGTCTCGTCTCTCCCTCAATCCTAAGCCCCTCGGTCAGGCAAAAGGCGCTATTTCAAGATTGAGTTTTTGGCAACTTTAGTGTACCCTAAGATATTATAATTGTGGCATTTATTATTATAAGGGTTCAATATTCTTCTTCTCATTGCTCTTGGCTCACCTTGCCTCAACAGCTGAACTTTGAAAAATATAGACTGCGAGAGACAGAGAGAGGGAGCTGGAAAGAAATAGAGAAAGAGAGAGATTGAAACGAAGAGAGAAAGAGAGAGCTGGAAAGAAATAGAGAAAGAGAGAGATTGAAACGAAGAGAGAAAGAGAGAGCTGGAAAGAAATAGAGAAAGAGAGAGATTGAAACGAAGAGAGAAAGAGAGAGCTGGAAAGAAATAGAGAAAGAGAGAGAGAGACAGAGGAAGAAAGCACGATAAACATAGATTTATGTACATATGTATATACTCCGGGGATCAGAATGAATCTTTTCTTCGCAAAAAAATCAAAAATGCTATTTTGCTTCCGACCCGAGCCGAATAAAAGTAGAGACAAGTAGTGTTAGCATTTCTAAAAATTCACGATCGGTTTTTTTTATATTTTATTCTGCGATTTCTCTTTTTACACGAGTATTTCACGTGGTTTCACAATTTGGCAAGTACTAACCTAATCCAATTTCAGTTTTGAAATTATTGACCTTCAAGTTGCTTTTTCTTTAAATGCTATGCTTTCTTGAAAGCTCGAATTCCCATTTATTCAATCGTCCGATTTCAATTATTCGGTCGACAAACAAATCTCATGAACTTCATTAATCTTTCTGGCCTTTCCCATCCAAATCCCCATTCAGAATGATTATATGTACCTACACACTTATGCATTTCCCACTTCTTGTAATAATGAATCTTCTTTTTCAGCACAACATTCAGATCAACGATTTATTCTGTATAGCAAGGCGGGGGTAGAGAGGGAGAAAGGAGGGGTCAAGATGTAGAAGTGAAGCTGAGTCTAGCAACCGAGGTAGATCGAGGGGACGACGCGGCGGATCCCCTCGTGATTGCCCTGCAAAAATAATAATGAGTTATTAGTTTTGATACAATCACTTTAGAAATAGTACCTCTTGCCGTTGCCGACACGGAGAACGTTGATCACACAGCAACCGCACTCCGCGTCGTAGAAGGCGAGGCGGCTCGTGTACTACTGAGAGATGTGCTCAGGCGCCTCGTAGCGGGAGCCGTAGCCCTCTCCAAGGTACTCCTGGCGCTGGGGATGAGCGGGGATTCCCTGCTAGTATCCCTGGCCCTGCTGGACGGGGTGGGCGGGAGCCTGGTGCTGGTACTGGTAATAGTACTGCTGACTCTGCTGGAGGCAAGCGGGGGACTGATACTGGTACCCCTGACCCTGCTGGAGCTGGTGAGCGGGGGTCTGATACTGGTATCCCTGACCCTGCTGGAGGAGAGAGGGGGCCTGGTACTGATGCTCCTGGCCCTTCTGGAGCATATGACCCTGGTACTGGTACTCCTGGCCCTTCTGGGGCTGTTGAGCGGGGGCTGGGTACTGGTACCCCTGACCGTGCAGGAGGGGAGCGGGGGCCTGGTACTGGTACTCCTGGCCCTTCTGGAGCTGCTGAGCGGGGCCCTGGTAATGCTGCTGAGCGGGGGCCGGGTACTGGTACCCCTGACCCTGCTGGAGGAGAGCGGGATCCTGGTATTGGTACCCCTGACCCCGCTGGAGGTGGGCTGGTGCCGGATACTTATACCCCTGACCCTGCTGAAGCTGGTGGGCGGTGGCCTGGCGCTGCTCCGGGTCTTCGTAGTAGTACGCGCGCTTGCCATCGAAGTAGAGACCTTAAAATAAAATTCAAATAGAATTTCAATTAATTTATGTTTGATTATGCCATTTTCATAAAACGTTGCGATAATTTGAAAGGAGCTTGACATTTTTACTAAATTTTAATTATTGTAATTTCTAACGCGCATAGAATTTAAAAGTTATCCTTACCGTTCTGGGCGTCATAGAAGGCCGGGCGGTTGCCGTATTGGCGCGAGATTTCCTCTGGCGCCTCGCGGCGATAACCGGCGGGAAGCTGGAGAAAAAAAAGAGTCATGATGGTATGGATTGGGAAATAGTTTTGATCAGACAAATTTGTGTTTTTGAAGCAAGTGAATAAGAAACATAATTTTTGGAAGAGTCAGCGACGATTTCGATTAAAGATGAGGGAGTGGGTGAGGGGAAAGGGATTCTGACTTCGGAAACGTAGGCCATTCACGTTTTCACAAATCTTTACCAAGAAATATTTGTTTTTGTAGAAATAAACGATTCGTTCAAGTACTTACGAAAACAGATTTGATAAGTTCTTTTGAATACCAGAAATAAAGTTAATATTTACGGCGTAAAATCTCATATTTAAAAATTTTTCGAAACTAAATGTTAATTAGTCAATATTGATGTTGATATTTACTTTTTCAGAACCTAGAAAATTCTGTCTGTAATCAATTCTCACGTTTTTTTTCAGTTATCTGATTTCATTCCACGATTGATGATTTTATTCCTTTTATACTGACTTTCGTGGGGATATTGCACAGTCTTCCCATTGGGTTCCCTTTATGTGTTGTGTTCTGTACCAGTAATTGCAAGCTCTTCCCACTTCAAAAAAGGTCTCTACGACCCTGGGGGCGGAACGCAGGCCTCTTAGTTGCGTTGAAGTATCACAAGTCATGTTTGCCATAAAATTAAATACTTTCCTTTTCAGTTGATTGTCATCAACAGCGAAGAGCGAAGAAGGGACAAGAAAGGAAAATGAGAACACGGAAAGAGGAAAAGGAAAAAAAGAGAAAAGATGACTCGCGGATCGGAAGAAATCCGCGTTCGCGTTCTTTCCCGGCCCGATATTGTATAAGTTTTAAATGAAAGACGAAAAGGATTCAAAATTAATATCCCTGAAATCATTACATAACTTAAAAATTTATAATTGATTATTTTTATTTCAAAATAGAAGAACAATTCTGACTAAAAGAATTAATCTTTATTTAAATAGGGTTTTCCCATGTTAAAGGTGGAGTTCTCTGAGAGAAGCAGCGGATCGCCCCCGAGGGCCGCGAAGTCCCGCCACAGTTTCGGGGGCAGGGGCAACGAGAAGTTTGTGGGATTCTGTTCGGGCGACAATTAGAAAAGGGCACACCATTTATGTCTATTTGAAAAGGCGAAGCAGCAAGTTCCTGGACGCCATTGCACTGAAACGTCGTGGTCTGCTGCCTGCGGATGGCAAGAAGAGCGACCGGGACAAGAAGAGGTCTCGGCCAACTTTTCTACCTTCTTATTTACTCTAAAACATAAATAATAGATGTACATTTATAAAATGATATTCATTGAATAAATAGTAAGAAAAATGATTTAATTCTTTATATATTCCAGCGGCACTGTGTCGGTGGAGCTGGAAGATCGGAAACTGTCGCCGTTGAAGAAGTGAATTCTATTAAGAATCATTTTCTTCATACCAAGAAATTGATTTTTCACAGGCCAATCACGGCAGAATAGTTGCGGCGCCGTATATTTATCCAGTGGAATGGCGATATCTGCTACTCGGCGAGCCTTACGAAGATTCACAAAGGCTCCGCCCACCCGTCCAAGCAAAGTCCCGCCCCAGCGTCCAAGATGGACTCGACTGCGCTTGCGTGCCCGGATGAGAAGTGGTTCAAAAGGATCTCAATCATTGACCGCAGCAAGCAAAGGAAGCCGAAAAAGGACAAGCCGAGCAAGGCTCTTCAAGGCGTGCACATTTTTTTTTCTGCTTTTCAGAAATTTATCTGCAAAAATGCTAAGATATTTCGAATGTCTTTTCAAATACCTTTTGAATTTCAGTTCTTCCTTCGCCAGCGACGGCAGCCACTCTTTCAACCCCTCCAAGACCAAGCTTGGCTCCACCCACTCATCCAGCGCTTCCTCGATGGCGTCGACTGTGAAGGCGAGCCAGAATGAGAATTGGTACGCAGCCGGCTCCTTCTCTAATCTCACGGCCGCAGACCAAAGCGAGAGGAAGAAGTCGAAGAACAAGAAGAGCAAGGAATCGAGGTCCCAGATTATGAATTCACTATTTATTCTATTGGATCTGGATGTAAAAAATTATTCAAGATAATATTATTTACCATTTTTCCATAGGTTATCGGCTTGGAACAACTACAGCAATTCCGAGCGCGTCATTCCTGTCCTCTGTGCTAGTTTTGAAGTGGTGCGATTACAGTAATCTCCTTTCGATTGAGGTTTTGTCGATTACCGTATCCCTCCATTCTGTTCAGGACCACGAATGCGTCGAACGCCAGCGCAAGTTCCCGACGAAGAGCGGAGGGAGTCTGGTGCGATCCGATCTCAGTGGAGGTGGACTACGGTATCAGATTGTGGAGGGTGGAAGGTGCACCACGGCGCAGATCACTGAAAAGGTTGGGAGGGAGGGGGAGAGGAGAGAGAGAGAGAGGGTGGGAGAGAAACGAGAGAGAGAGAGAGAGAGAGAGAGAGAGAGAGAGATAAAGAGAGGGGGCTGGAAGATGAAAGATAATTGCTAAAACATGATTCAGGTCTGTTTCATCTACAGCGAGAGAGGCTTCTGAAGGCTGCCTTCGTCCTCTCCTTTCCCTCCTTTCTCTCATTCTCGTGTCTCCCTCGTCTTTCTCTGCCTTTCTTGATCTCTCGCGTCCTCCATCTGCCCATTCCTCCTCCCTTCACTTTTCCCTCTTAGTAAAATAAAATTTGTGGTTGTAATTTTGTTTCTTTGCAGAAGTAAACAAAATAAAATATTTTTGAAATAAGAAACAGCCACATTTCAAGCATAATGTAAGAAGAATATTTTGAATTCAACAGCCTTATATAACGCAGTTGTATAATCTTAGTCCACTAGCCCGAAATAGGAAAAGGAAAGGATTTTGCAATGCGCGGGTGCAAGAAACGTTTTATACAGAATTTAGCCTTTGAGCGTTTAAAAAGTGCTTCTTTTGCTAAAACAAAAGTCGTATTCATTCATCTGGTTTTGAGCCATATTATAATTATTCATGCATTAACAATAATGATATTAGATGGCTTTAATATGATATCATAGCTTAACATGAACAAGCCTGGCAAAGAATTAATAGGTTTATACTTTGCCTTACAAAACTTGAGGGTTCATTTTACAAGTTCATGTCCCATTCATTATTAACCATGGAGACGAAATATGTTTTCGTCTGCACTTCATAAACACGAAGAGCAGCAACGCAGGTCAAAGTGCACATTTTATTGTTAGGAAAAAAAAGAATTTAATTTGCAAATAAATCCTTTCATTATAGAAATCTCATTGGGAAAATAACATCATGACGAAAAAATAAGTCTTTCATTCGTTGATAAACTCATGCATGTTTATTCAGAGACGTGCCAGAGATGCCCAAATTGAAGCAAAAATAGTTGCATATTGAATTGTCGTTCAGAATAGTGATATATAAATTGTAGCGTAACAAAGGAAAGAAACCGGGCAGTGTTGTAATAAAAGAAAATGTAGTCAAAAGCGATGCCCGCCACGAGAATGAACGAGTAAGGCGCGCATAAAGCTGCTCTTTCTGGAGGCAATATCCTTTCTGGACACCTCAACTCCATGATCCCTCTCACTCTTGTGTCACCGTTTAAAGTGTTGTGAAATCATTTTCATTTAACAAATAAATGACCACATTTAAAGCATAAAACAAGATGAATATTTTGTATTCGATATCCTTTCATCTTAGATAATGCAGTTCATTGTACACTAGACGGAAGTTTAGTAGAAAAAGGATCTAGCCAAGAGTGCTTCCAGAACAAAGACAAAATCCCCAGATCAGAAGTTTTTCTTTGTTCACGCTCCATCCGAAGATAAATGAATACTTTCGCTTCCGTCTCAATATTACTTGTGGTTTCAGCTTCTTCCTCGCTATGGAGTAGATGGCCTTCACTCTTACGGCATCCCCAATATCTAATGTAGGCTTAGACGGACATTTAGATAACGCGTTCTCTTGTAATTTCTGTGTGCCATAACGTTGTCTAACATAGAGACGAAATCCCCCATCCTTCCCGGCGATCTGAAGTTATCCTTTCTTCGCGCTCCATCCGAAATCCCCTTATTTATGGCTAGCATGACCACGTGTCTTATTGTCCAATTTTTTTTTTGAATTCAGCTTTAAAAAAAAGTTTCCGACGATGCCGAATATTTCGCTTTTCGACGCCATTCCTCTAAATCAATCAGCATACATCGCGGCTGTACGCAATGTCGTCTCTAAATCGATTGGACTCCTTGCCGTGGTTGGGCTTGCGGTGATGATCTACCAAGAACCCATGCTTCTGAAGAGATACAAGGTGAATTATTGGTTATTTATACATCAAATTAAGTGATGTGACAACAACAAAGCGCTGAGTGTCATTGTCGAGAAGAGTGCGCTCTCCCGTCCTTACTCTTCAAAGTAGAGACCCTTACTCGTGACCCTTATCCTTTATAAAGTTGCCAAGACACAACTCGTAGTAAGACAAGTTTATGTACACTTGGTCAACTTCTAAGGAATAACAAAATGATGACGAAGATTCGAGTAAATAAAATAAACCAAGAAAACCGAAGGAGTCGAGGATGACTCGACTCTTGTGACGAGGGGAAAGGAGGAAGAAGCCGAGCGGGAGTCGGTGTTGCAGAGAAAGAGGAGGGACGGGAGAGACGGAGCAGTGGCAGAGAGGCCACGCTCCGACTGTCAAGAGACAGTCGTCTCTCCCCACCGCCGCACCGGGCGGGAACCGACTTAACACTGACTCGAGGTGAGAAAGGGGCGAAGCGAGGGGAAGAGTCGGAGACATGTCCAAACATGTCTTAGTCATTCAAAATTAAGGCGGGAAACTACGGTAAAAACACAATATATCTAGGTGGTTCGCTATGTCATCAGTCATTTATTCGAGCTAGAATGAACAGTCATGGTTGGATTCAAAGCTTCAAAGCTTTCCCTGATTGAGAGAGGTAACTTACGGTTTTCCCAGTTAATTGTCGTCTATTTGACGTACGCGGGTTTCCTGCTGACCCTTCCGATGTTGCTGTTCAACATCGCCCAGCTGTTTCTCTTCTCTCTGTCCTCCTTCCGCTTCTCCGTCCTCCTCTGCTCTCTCATCAAACATTTTGTTCAAGCCGCAGCAAATAATATTGTCGCGGTGTCCTGTGTAAGAGTGTCCGCATTTTGTTTCTGGATACTCGAACAGATAATTTTAAATATCAGGCAATATCTCTGGTCCGATTCGGTGTTATCGTTATGGATAAGAAATATGCGATGAGGGAACTTCTTCTCTTCACTCTCATCTTCTCCACTCCTAGGGTGCATTATTTCGCCCACTTTTTTTTTTATTTTTTTCAATTTGTTTTTCAAATTAACATTCAGCAATAAAACCTTCACTCAAGTCTTATGTCTTTCATTTCTACATAATCTGATTTAGTTCCTTTACAAGACCCCTGCCTTCGTTTTCGGCACAATTCATCCGAACGACGAGTGCCCCATGTTTATCGATCTACAAGACACACTTTCGCAAGTGGTCAGTTTGCAAATTTAGCAAAAGAACATTCTACAGGGTCCCATACTATTAATGGAAGCATGCATTGAACGATTCTACAGTAGTAAATTAGGACCATAATGAACTCGCCGTCAAATATTTGGCCCTTGTGAAATATGTAGTATGTAGGAGGGTGGCTAACGGCTGCAGTAAAAAAATTTGACAGTGCCATATTTTGCGTGCTTTTAACGTTGCAACAAGTATACAAAAACTATTCAAGCTTCCCAGAAGTAAGTCTAAAAAGATGCGAATAGATCCACATTCATAAAACGATAAATGTTAATTGTTCATCGAACTGCTTCTTTAAGACAAAGTATTTACTTTTTTGCCATTGAGTCCTTTGAATGTATTTATTTTTTTTTATAGAATGTACAATAGCTATCTTTACTTGAAAGGAACTTGCATACTTTGCTGCTTATTGTTAGAACACAATGTACACATGTCTCTTCGTGTATGTTATGTACATATAATATTGTCCTTTGAATGTGGCGTTCTTTTTATTCATTTTTGATTCAATAAAACTCAGATGACCTACGGCTACTTGCTGCTAATAATGATTGCGAACTGCGCACTCAACGGCGCTGTCCTCAACTTCGTTCTGCAACACAATAAAAGGATTGCGGCGAGTGGTTCTAATATTTTTTGTCCTTTCTTTTTGTGCATATTGATAACCAAAATACACACAATCAAAATAAAAAGTTACAACTGAACTGCTTCCTAAAACATTCGGAAGTTTCTGATGCTGAGAAGCAAATTGTTCGTTGTTGTAACTACGGGAGGTTTTATCTCTGCGAGTATTTACATACATTATGCGAATTAAGTGAGCCAGTCGAAGGAGAAAGAGCGTAGCCGGCAACTGAACATCTCTCTCGGCCTCCTCGTCCAGTCTCTTTGCGAGAGTTTATGCTTCGGCTCACTCATAGCCTTCCACTTATACTCTTCTTCTATGGTGGGAAGAAATTATTTTATAAAGATATATTTTATTTGATACTTGTAATATATTGATATCTTTTCTATCGTAGACATCAGCATGCCCGATTGGCTCTCGACGACTATTCAGTTGCTGCTCTCTCTGGCCACGTTCACGAATCCGCTCGTGGCTGCTCTCTTCATTCCCACTCTCAGACAACGCATTATATCGCCAGTTTCCTTGTTAGTTGTCAGTCACCATGCATTCATGTTGCTACAGTACGCCTTTGCTTCCTTTTTTCCCTCCCATATATTCAATAATTTCAGTTGTTTCTCAGCTCCCGCGTCGCCGGCCGTCCCCATTGTTCCCAATGTAACTGTGTCTGCCGTAGCCATGACTCACACGTTGTCGCCACTTCTGACAATGAGAGATTGTAATGTCGAAATCTCAGGGATATTGATCTTTCTGTACGTAATTTCCGTTGCCAGCGCTCACATATTCAATAATGACCCAATGCACTTATTATGATCAACTATGTACAATATTCCTATGAATTCTTTTTTCACTGCAAGCCGGCAACGTTTTTAGTTGCACGTGCAGTGTTATAGATTGCAATTGACTCGATTACTAAAAATACTTGATATGTATTTTACATATGCAATATTTTAAATTTATTCAGAATAGTGATAAGGTTGGAGGGAGGGGGAGTTGAGCGAGAGAGATGGAGAGTGATCGCGAAAAGGAGAAAGCTTCTACTTCACTTTTATTTCCCCTTCTCCTCTCCATTTTTTAATCAAGAAAATTTTTATAACTTTGCTCACTGGACATCGAAAGACATGAAGTAAAGTCTGATAAAATAACTGATTCGAGCATAAATATTTCACATTATCAGTTCGACTTTAAACGAGAAGCTTAAGAAGTAGTGGTAGTGCAACTGCGGTGGCCATTCTTGTGCAAAGACCTGCAAAAGATTCATTTTTTTCACTAATTATTTTTTCATACATATATATATTTTTTCTCTTTGGATGCATATTTTCTACCACTTTTGTTTAAAAAGCAAAATCCTAGATATATTAACTAGCTGACTTGAAATTCCGTTGAATTTGAACTCGCTCGGTTTCTCCCAAATGTACGCGCCGTCGTTGTCATGTATCAAGAGGCCTGTAATATTGCATTTCACCCATTTCACCCCCTCAAAAAATTTTTATTATGGAATTTTGTTTGAGTTTTTAGTGGAAAAATGCTTTCGCACCCTCTTCATTTGTCTGTCCGACCGCGCCGAGGACATACATTCCATCCGCTGACCAGCGGTAGATCATTTCGGAGATCTCATCTTAAGATCATGGGGTTGTCTAGGATTGATTAAATTGTTTTTATTTTCATTTTAACAAATTGAATTGTGCAATGCCGTTATCTCTGCTGCACTACTTCTCGTAGCTTGAAAGATATTAATTGAGATACTAAAAATAATTTTCGTAACCGGTTTATCTTTTGGAAAATATTGATAATTTTTTTGCGAACCTGCGTTCGCTGATCCGTCGACAACCTGAAGAACGCGGCAGTAGAGCGAGCCGTCCTCATAAGAAGAGTTCCACTCCTTGATGAGGCGAGAGCGAACTTGCTTAAAAGTAGAGTGAAGATTAAACAGAATTAAAGTAGAAAAAATATACAAATATTAAAGCTAGCACGCAAACAACAACAAAAAATTATGAGAATGAAAAAAAATCAAAATACACGGTGAAACCTCCTCGCCGTCGATGCGCGAGTTGAAAGGGCGCGTCTTGTTCGGGAACGCGTACTTGTTGAAGGAGAGCTTGGCGGTGAAGCCGGACTCGTTGCCGATCCACGAACACTCCGTCACGAAATCTTCCCCCTTTCAAGCACGACTTACAGTATCACTTTTGGGGATTGACAGTAATCTTCTCATTTAAAAAACCGCATCTTCCATATGTAGATATTTCTTCACATACATATTTATTAAATTTAATGGAAACGTATGTAGCATTTAGAAGCTTTATTAAATTCCGTTTTGTGAATCTCGTTTGGATAATTTTGGAAGAAGCAATCTCCGTTTCCATACCATCTTGTCGTCGGCGGAGAGGCCGACAGAGATGTACGAGTGGGTCGCGCTTGGCACAGTGCCAAGCATCTCCCACTCGATGAGGCCCGCTTCCGGCATACGGTAGGAGATCGCAAGGGCACATCGCTCTCCGCTGGGCAGATTTCATTCATTTATAGTACGAGAAAATGCCTTCTTCACATGTTAATCGTCTTCGCAATGTGCACATATTTTAGGCTTGATTTATTCATTTATAACAGAAGAGAAGAACATTGCCTTTATCTTCTCCTTAGACTACGGTACCTTTCCTTGCAGGACGGATCTCGGAAGAGGCATGTCTTTGTTTTGCCACATTCTTTCATGTCGAATTGGCCGCAGATGGCGACGCTGGCCTATTGGGTAAAGTATATTTACCCTAGCAACAAGAGACAGTCCTTTCGACAAGAATTTAGATGTATGTAGATACATCTATTTACATAAATTTTAATCTTTCGACAGAGAAAACTTAACAAAGAACTCTGCTATGTATACTATATTAAATTAAGCGTACAAAAGTGTTGAGGCTAACCAGAGAAATTACCAGGATAGATATCCGCCGCAGCATAGTTCTTGAACAAGAAGAGTAAAGAACTGAAAGGTGATGCAGAAGAAGAGTAGTTACAGCCTGCCGCCTGGGGTGCGCCTCTCTACTTTGCAATACAATGCGTCCATTACACAACTACTCTCCCTTTCTCTAATCCTCTCTCTCTTTGTCTGCTCTCTTCTATGACCTTCCATGCAAAACTGGTCCCACTCTTGCCAATCGCACTCTGACATACTGCATAACTTTTTATTTGATGTTTTCCTTCATTCATGCTCGCGCTTTTAGTTCACCCTCTTTGTATCTTGCTCTGTTTTTCTCTATATCTCACGGTCTCTATTTTTCTCCCTTTCTCTCTCTTTCTCTCTCTTTTCACTCTCTCTCTCTCTCTCTCTCCTCTTTCTTATTCCCTCCTTCGCATTTGTCTCTATTGTGCTTTCGTATTCTCTCTGATGTTACTGTTCAAGGTCCACTTTCAGCAGTGCCAGTTGAGAAGGACGCTTTTGTCCTGTCTTGACCCGAATGCCGCCGTTGTTGTGATTGTTATGCAGCTACTTGATACGCGAAAAAAAGGAGGGCAACACGGAACAAGAAGCAGAAGAGGACTGTGGGTTGCGTTTAGATTAATTGTAAGAGAAAGCACTGGCTAGAAACGGAATGAGAAAGAGAGAGAGAGAGAGAGAGAGAGAGAGAGAGAGAAAGAGAGAGAAGGAAAGAGTGAAACAGAGAAAGAGAGAGAAAGGGAAGGATGTAGAGAGCAAGAGATAAGAATGAAAGAAAGAGAGCAAGAGGGGAAGAGGAAATTGGTTGAAAGAGAAGGAGTTCTATTCTAAAAACTCGAAAAACATCAAACACTCCATGTCTTTAGTATTCTGCTTCCTTATAATTTACGTTAACAAGTTTCTTTTACTGCTCCCTTTCAGGTGTTTACCGCCTTCATATCGTCAGAATAACGCAAGGAAAAGTTGTGGATAGTGCAGAACGATCTCTCGAGTTGTTTCCGCCTCCTGGATGGTATCAACTAATCTTGCGCGGGCCTGTTTCCTGTTTCCTGGCCGGCCAATTAATCAGCAGGATGTAGTGTGATGGAAGAGAGAGAGAGAGAGAGAGAGAGAGAGAGAGAGAGAGAGAAAGGCGAAGATAAATGGAGAGAGTGCCATAGAACGAGAGAGAGAGAGAGAGAGAGAGAGAGAGAGAAAGAGAGATAAATAAATACGAGCGAGAAATGCATGGAGAGAAGCTCTCATCACTCATTGTGATCCATCTCATTTTCGCTTGATTGAACTGATGTGAGAAGAGAGGAAGAGCACGGGCGAGAAGCTTCTCAAGACACAATTCGCATTCAGTCTTTTCTCTCTTTCTCTCTCTCTCCATCTCTCTTTCTCCCTCTCTCCATCTCTCTTTCTCTCTCTCTCTCCCTCTCGCCCTCCTTATCTCTCTTTCTCTCTCATTCTCACTCTTTCCCATGATCTCGATCCCGACTCGTGACGGAGCCCTCCAATAGATCTTCTTCAGACTCGCCCTCCACTGACAGTTTCAATCGTCAAAGTCTACATGCGTTCATCTAACAAGAACAACCGAAAAAGAATTAATTCAGGTTCACCCTGGGAGTTGGTACTCCCATTCTCGCGTGCTATTTCACAGGACCCAGAAAAACACTGCGCGAAAATAACACGAGAGATAGAGCCCACTTTATAATCACATCTAAATTGTGTTCAATTCGTTTTTTTTACCTTCTAATAAAAAAAATTAATTAAAAAATAGTGAAATGCAGACAGTATCGAGCGATAAAAACTAAAGGTCCCTTTTCCTTTAGTTTCCAGATGATTACTGTTGTCGCCCTTGACATGGCTCGGCCATTCATTAGAGGTGGCGAGACAGCGGAAATCTCTCCTTTTTTTTTGCACTTTTCACCCTTCTCTATTCTCCATTATCTCTCTCTCTCTCTCTTTGTCTCCTCTCTCTCTTCTCTTCTCTTTCCCTTTCTCTCCCTCTTTCTCTCTCTCTCTTTGTATCTCTCTCTCTCTCTCTCTCTCTCTCTCTCTTTCGTCAATCGTCTTCGCTTCCAGCTCCAGCCAATTCCAAAAGGCGCCAAATTGCCCGGCGACTGAAGATGACCCTCCAGGGTCTTCTTGTTTCTTCTTCTTCCTTTATTCCGTAGAGGTCACTCGCCGTCGAGACATTGAGGAAAAAGAAGATCAATTTGCCGCTCCGACGCCGTTTCCCCTGTTCCCCTAATTTTGTTAGTTTCATCATCCCATGTTATCTTTTAAGAGATTAAAGGCTCTGTCTTCCTGTCGTCGGCATCCCCAAAAGTTCGAAGAGTTCTGATAAATGGAAGGAAGGAAGGGTGAGGGGAAGGGATAGCCGTGGTGCCGGCACCAAGTCAAAGCATCAATCTCGTCACAACAGATGGTTAATGAATTGCCCGGGCTACCTGGCCGTTCTCTCTGACACTCTCTTGATCTCTTCGCTTTTGCTCTCTCTCTCTCTCTCTCGCTCTCTTGGCCTCTCCGGCTTCTTCTCCTCTTGTCATCTCTCCTCACTCTTCCAGAACAATTAATCTAAGTCTCGCGCACCCTGGCTCTCTCTTTCTGTCTATTTCTCTGACTCTCTCTGTGTCTTTCTTATCTCTGTCTCTCTTTCCCTAACCGTCTCTCATTTTTCCATTCTTTCGATCTCGGCTGTCAATTACCAAAGGGCATCTCTCGGTTCGAGGTGTGTATTGTCTCTGCGGAAGTAGTAAATCTTCCCGTCATCTTCTCATTCACCTTTCCTTCAACGGCCAAAGAAAGAGGAGGTAATCATTCATTTCTTGTTATCACTCATTCCCCTCCCTTTCTCTTTTTTTTTCAATTTCTCTTCCTCCTTTCTTTTTCTTCCTCTACTTTGAATATGATCCACTTCCCTTACTCTCTAAATTCCATCTTTCTCTCTCTCTTAAAATCAGTCTCTCTTCCATTCTCTGCTAGTGCAAACAGATGGATACATCTCGCACCTTTCACCTGTCACGCTCGGACAATGAGGCTCAGCTTCTCGCTCTTTCTCTGTCTCTCTCTCTCTCTCTCTCTGACTCTCTCTCTCTAACTCTCTCACTCCCACCCTTCTTTGGCACTGCAGGAGCAGCAACAAAGCTGTATGGACGCTTACATGAATAGCAGATTACCTCTTCTCCGCCTCCCCCCCCCCCCACTCAACCGACGGAGAGAAAGTGTGAGTTGCAGAGTCAGAAAGCGACGAGGCCGAATCGGAAGGTAACAAAGAGCCAAGAGAAGAAGCGAGTATATATATAATTACCGTTCTTGTATTGCACCATCAGCGATGCTACTAGGCAAAACTCTCTGTCAATCGTGTGGAGGATGCGATCTCATTGGCAGAAGAATGAGGGAAACTTTGAAGGAATGAAGATAAGGTGTATGCAAAGATTGATCAAAAAGAGAGAGAGGAGAAAGAGATCGCGAGAGAGACCGAGAGAGAAAGTGAGAGAGACTGGGAGAGACATAGAAAGAGACAGAGAGAAAGACAGAGATAGAGAGAGAGAGAGAGAGAAGCGGAAGGTCGCGAAAATGTAATGCACGAATGTCATGTCTTTTGTCGATGTCAATTCCATTTGCCTGAAAGGTTGGAACTTCATTTCTAATCAGGTAAAGTGGACATGGGATATTGGGGAAAGAGAAGAGAGGAGAGAGGGAAGAGAGGAGAGAGAGAGAGAAAGAGGAAAGAGGCGAGAAAGCATGAGAGAGCTTCAACCGCCCAAGGGAAAGAAAGGCCGACGTACGTGCATACATACATACATACATACATATGTAAATATTACTCAAATATCCATCATCCGTCATGGACGCTGTGTTTTTAAACAAAATTAGATGCATCTTTCTGCGGTCTGTACACCTCTAATATATATTTTTTTAATCACTTAATGTCTCCTTTATTCTATTAATTCACTTAACATTATTGTTTGAATTTGATGACTTATATTTTCCACCGCGTGCCAGAGGCTTATACAAATTGTATATACTCCAAGGAATATCATGTTGTTAATGCGAATGATGTCGACTCCGTTTCGCGCATTCTCCCATTGCGATACAGTTCAGGCATATCGAAGCATGGTCAGCAGAATACTACTTCTAACCGTCTATCGTGACTTCGCCCGTAGGCATGGAATTCCCTAACAAGGATTTGGAGTGGGGGAGCCTGTCGACTGGTGTTAGAGATGGGGATGCGCCTTCTTCAGTGGCTTCTGTTGTGCCTGTGGGCCGCTGCTAATGATGCGATCATTCACACTTCTCCTCTTTCTCTCTCTCTCTCTCTCTCTCTCTCTCTCGTTCTCTCTCTCTCTCTCTCTCTCGTTCTCTCTCTCTCTCTCTCTCTCTCTCTCTCTCTTCCTACCACCCAATTGCCCTACCAGGCACAGAGCTAAATCAAAGCGTGCGCCGTAGATTAGATCATCCATTGCCTGTGGCATCTCCACTCTTTCTCTACTTCCCCTCTCTCTCTCTCTCTCTCTCTCTCTTTCCCTCTCTCTCTCCCCTCAGGCTCATCCTGGCGGCGTGATGAAAGAGAGAGGGGCCAAGCTGGCATCCGCCCCTAAACACTCCCTTTCTTGGCAGCCGGCCAACTCTCTCCTGCTAGATTACGGATTCGGAGGAGTGACCGACTCTGATTGAGGCGAATTCAGCTCATTCATTCATTCATCATACGAGTGTTTGTCTGGGCATCTTTAGCTTTCTCTCTGTCTCTCTCTTTCTCTCTCTCCCTTTCTCTTTCACTCTCTAGGTCTTTTCTCTCTCGTTATCGCTCTTTATCTTCTCTATCTCAATTCCTATTCCATGTACTCATTCTCAACATCCTGAACTCCTTCAATTAAGCATCGTCCCCATCATCCTTCAGGATCACTCTTGGATAACTCATTTCCTCTTCTTCTTGATGTTCTCATTAGAAAAAGCCTTGGTAGCGGTGTGGTCTGAATCTCCGTTTTTCTAGACCACTCTTTAATCACTGACAATGGCCCTCTGTCCAATCTCCTCTTTAGTCGCTTTCTTCCTCTTCTTTCTTGCTTGAGAATGCAGCAGCGGTCTTCAGGATTATGATGGATATACGGCTGCGCAGCTATCGGGGGCAACGAAAGTGACTAGAAGAAGGCGGAAGAAAAAGAGGATGAGATCGAGGTCATTAGAGAAAGTGAGAGAGAGAGGGGGAGGAAGAAAGAGAAGGAGGGAGGGAGACAGAGAGAGGGAGGGACAAAGAGAGAGTGATAGAGATCGTGAAAGAGAGAGAGAGAGAGAGAGAGAGAGAGAGAGAGAGGAAGAAAGAGATAGAGAGGTGATCCTAGGTAGCGAGGATGAGTGATCGTGAAGAAATAATAAATGGCCGCTGCACATGCCGTGACGCGGCCATTATCGCGATCTGACAGTCTGCGTCCGGCTAAGCGTTTGGTCTCTCTGTCTGTTTCTCTTCTCTCTCACATACTCTACCTCTCTCTCTCTTTCTCTCTCTCCCTCTCTCTCTCTCTTTCTCTCTCTCTTCACTTCCTCAAACACCTTCCCCTCGCCAGATCACTCTCATTGAATGCTCCAGTGGGATACGTGCGCCAGATGGTTTCATCGACTTCTCCGGCAGTGTATGTGTGAGAGTGAATGATGCGTATGGATGCAGTGATGATGCAGTGGCACTTGAGATAACCGAGTCAAGACTGAGAGAGAGTGAGAGATGGAGAGAGAGAGAGTGAGAGAGATGGAGAGAGAGAGAGAGTGAGAGATGGACAGAGTGAGAGAGAGATGGAGAGAGAGCGAGAGAGAGAGAGAGTGAGAGAGAGAGGACACAAAAGTGGGCAGCGAGCTGATGAAAGAAGGCAGGAGGGTCAGGAGGTAATCAAAAAGGCATTCTCTTCCGAACAATGCGGTGGGGAACAAAATAATAGAGAGAGAGGGAGAGAAGTGTGAGAGAAAGGGGAGGGGAAGCTATATGAGAAAGACAGAGAGAGAGAGACAGTGAAGCAGAGAGGGGCAGCAAGAAGATTGGACACCACGCTTAATTGTAGAGCACGGTAGTCTCCCTCTCTCTCTCTCTCTCCCGATATCCATGTCCATATGGTAGGTGGAATTTGCGACCGGCGCTCTCGGCGATAGCCATTCGATGAATCCGTCATTTAAGTCTGGCCACTCACCCTCTCTCTCGCTCTCTCTCTCTCTCTCTCTCTCTCTCTGTCTCTCTCTCTCTCTCTGTCTCTCTCTGTCTCTCTCTCTGTCTCTCTCTCTGTCTCTCTCTCTCTGTCTTTCTTTTACACTCTCATTCTCTTTCTCCTGTTCTCTCTCCCTCCCTCCTCAAAATGCTATGTTCCTTCCCCATTTCCCATTTCGTCGATGCTTGGCAATAAAAATGAAGATGCATGAAGCGTCTGGAGGCGAATTGCATGCATAAGTGGTCACTCTGCCACTGTTACATGTTGTGATAAATGTTGCTTGAAGAGAGAGAAAGAAAGAAAGAGAATATGAGAGAAAGGAAGGATGTTAGAGAGGGAGAGAGGGTGAAAAAGAAAGGAGGAGAACGAGAAAGGGAGAGAGAAAGTAGAGATTGTGATTAGGAAGGAGAGCTGATAAAACAGAAAAAAGAGCCCGTTATTTGTTTGGAAGTGCAAGCCAACTCACAGCCATGAGCCAATGCCTACTTCTTCTGCCACCAATTCTCATTCATCTTGTTTCCTTTCTCACGACATATTTTTGCTTGTCTCTATGCTCCCACGCCTTCTTTCTCTGATCCTCCTCTCTCTCTCTCTCTCTCTCTCTCTCTCTCTGACCCTCCTCTCTCTCGCTCTCTATCGTTCTCTCTCTCTCTCTGTCTCTCTCTCCCTCATTCCATCGCCCCGGCTGCCTACTTGACATCTCCTCATGGCCCTCGGCTGTGGTGTAAGCGAGCGTGTACTGCATGAAGACCTACAACGCATGTATTCGAATAATGGCCGAGAGGGGATTCGTCCTCTGCTTCTCTGGTCTCTCTCTCTCTCTCTCTGGCCCTTTCTCTCTCTGTATTTCCCTTTCTCTCTCTTCTTCTCTCTCTCTCTCCTTCTCTCTCTCCTCCCCGAGGGCTAATTTGCCCTGACACAACCGTGCAGATTGCAATGGCCATTCCATTGACCACACATCCACTTGTTGTAATTCCGTCAGCAGCTCCCGGTGGCGTATTCATTTCTCTACAGTAATGCATGAAAGAGAGAGATTTCCGTTCGTGAGCCAGATGGACCTCGGAGGAGTTGCCATAAGTAAAGCCATTCCTTGTGCGGCTGAGGCACTCGACTGGTCATGTCTCAAATCTTCTCTCTTTCTCTCGGTCAGAATCTGGAATGCGGAAGAGACGGAGGGAGAGAGTGAGAGAAAGAGAGAGGGAGGGAGAGAGAGAGAGAGAGAAACACATAGAGAACTGACCGGGTATATATCTCCACGATCGGATATACACCGAAGCATGAAATCTGAGATTTCAGGGATTTGAGATACCGCGAGGAGTTGGCAGAGTGCCAGCTAATGCTTGGACTGAAGATCCGCGCAGGGGGATGCCTTGGGGCATCTGATGAGTTCCTTTCGAGTGCGGAAATGAAGCCGGCCGATCAGCTGGAAGGGAGGGAGAGAGAATGGGGACAGAGTGCAGAGAAGCAGAGAAAGAGAGGAGAGGGAAAGAGGAAAGAGAGAAACGCATGCTTTTGTTTGCCAAAGCGATCTCCTCTGGCCACATGATCGCCTAATGATGTTCGCTTCCTTTTAAATGGATGAATATGAGAGGGAGAGAGAGACAGAGAGAGAGAGAGAGAGAGAGAGAGAGCGAAAGGGTTATAGATCGAATACACGGGACGATATGCTTGAAGCTAGTGCCACCAACCATACACACACTCCATGTCCATGCTGATCAAGTGTTTGTCTTGCTCTCTCGCCCTCTCTGACCGACCAACACTATCTCGCTCTCTCTTTTTTTGTACTTTATTTCTCTCAGTCTCTCTCTCCTTCTCTCTCTCTTTCTCTCTCTCCCTTTCTAGTTCTCTCTCCCTCTCTTTCTCCCCTCGACAGCAGTTCTGCCACCTGCCACCCTCTCCAGCTGAACGAGCGATGGTCATCGGTTAAGCATCCTCTTGGGATTCTATTGTACGATAAATTGTTCGAAAAATACTGGCCATACTGGCTTCAGAGGAACCTCCTGCTTATTAGGCTTCAAATTATATTATTTGAAAAAAGGGCTATGGCAGCAAGTTTTCTTCGACACTCTTCATCACTTTGAGATACAACGGCAGCCATCTCAAATGGCTAAAGAAACGAGATGGCGAGAGAGATTAAGAGAGTGAGGGAAAGAGAGATAGTGTGAGAGATAAAGAGAGGGAGGAAAACATAGAGAGATAAAGGGAGAGATAGAAAAGGAGATAGAAAGAGAAGGCATGGGAGTGTCATCATTGTCCGCGTGTTCCAGTCTAAATGCGGAACGGAACTCTCGCCCGGACATTTGGCGCGATTCCGGTAGATTGAACACTGTGAAAGTCGCCATTGGGTTGGGAATAAGTGGAGGGCAGAGTTGATGAGGGGAGAGCAAAGAAGGGAGAGAGGGAGAGAGAGAAAATAGACTGAAAGAATGAGAGACAGAGAGTCACACGGAAAGGCAGAGGGATGGAGAGTCAGAATCGCTGTATTGGAGAAAAAAAAACTCTGACGCCAGAACAAGCCCAAATAAGAGAATTTTTATTTATTTTGCCATTAGATTTCCCTTCTTCACTCTTTTACCCCTAGACAATAAGGTTCAATCTTCCATTCTCACACCATCGTGTGAGAAGGGAAGATAGAACCCTTTCGTCCCGCGGCGACTCGCTTTATGCAACAACAAATGCTTTTACCGAAACAGAATCGCCCGTCTGTCCGATCTATTTCTATTTCTCTTTCTTTCACGTACGCCCTCCACTCCCTCCCGCATCACCATTTCTTATCCATGATCCCTCGGTCAAATGCAGACATTGGCACGCTTACATTGAGTATCATTACAATATCCTTCCTTCTGTCTCTCTCTCACTCTTTCTCACACTCTCCTCTTCTCTCTCATTCTCCTCTTCTCTCTCACTCTCTCTCTCTCTCTCTCTCTCTCTCTCTCTCTGTCTCTATCGTTCTCTTTATAGCTCCCTGCGGAGAACAGACGCAAGTGACCTATACAGAAACTGGCAACAAGCGTGAGAGAGAAGCAGGGGAGATCCCGACTATTCACAACGAGCCGGTCCATCGCGCACCAATTGGGACAGAGCGATAGAGAGAGAGGAGAGAGAAGAGAGAAGAGAGAGGGAGAGAGAAAGAGAGAGAGGGACCGCTTGAGAAAGAGAGAAAAGATGCGTCGAGCTTTGTACTACTTCACCTAATAGCAGCCTATCATGCCTCAGGGGCAAGAAGGCGCCCCTTTGAGGACCTCCAAGGGTGATTGAGAGGAGCGAGGGAGACAACGAGGGAGGTCTCTTCATGTTTTATGTGGTGAGGGCTGACAAATGGCTACTCTCTGTGTGGCGCATGTTGTGATTGGCAGTGCTGGTCAGGCGCGAAAATGAGATGGAGGAGAGAGAGAGAGAGAGAGAGAGAGAGAGAGAGAGAGAAAGAGAAAGAGTGATAGAGAAAGAGAGGGAGAGAGAGAGAAAGAGAAAGAGGGAGAGAGAGAGAGAGAGAGAGAAAGAGGAAGAGAGAGATGAGGGGAGCGAGAGTGTGTAACAGATAGAACGAGAGAGAAAATGTGATTTATGGTTTGTACCACTCCCTCACACACGGCAACATCGTCCCCGTCATGCATGGAAAATGACCGCTTTGCTATGGGAGCATTACATTGTACATGAACAAGTGAATGATTCCATAAAAGACGCCCAGATTCTCTGCATAGGATTCTGCTACCTTCAATTTTCATGACCACTGAAGTCTCACTAAATTACATGCTCCCTTCTGTCAGGCAAAGAGGAGCAAATTCAAGATTGATATGTTGGCTCCTCTGAACTGAGTTCTGGAACCTGATGCTGCAGGTTTTCAATGGACCCTTATGCCTCAGGCGAGTCTTCATATTCTTCTTCCTCTTCATTGTTTTGTTTGTCTCTGCCGCGGTTTGAGCGCCGAGATTAGCCAGGCGACTCGGGCTTGTTCGTGAACAAATGGTTCCGACTTCCCTCTGCTTCTCTCTCATGTATCTCTCTTCTCGCTCGCTCTCTCTCTCTCTCTCTCTCTCTCTCTCTCCGTCGCTACCTGCATTCCCGAGCTCGCACAGGTAATCCGCCGTGCGCGGGCGGTGCCAGTAGCGCCGAAACGCCGACGGGTCAGAGTGAGAGAGAATGAGAAGCAGAGAGAGGGGAGAGAGGACCTAGAAGTCAAGAGAAATAGAGAGACAGAGAACAAGAGAGAGAGAGAGAGAGAGAGAGAGAGAGAGATGGAGAACGAAATCTCAAACGGTCACAAGAAAAGGGCGGTGCCTCGGGGGGGGGGGGGGCTTTGCTCCGCCCAGTGGAAGGGATCCTATGAGCTGCATACAGAGGGTCAGCGCTTCTCTCTGTTCCCATATGACTTTCTCTGTCTCTCGTTCTCTCCCCTTCCCTTTTTTTCTCTCTCTCTGTCTTTCTCATTCTCTTCTCCCTCTCCTCTCTCTTTCCTCTCTCCCTCCACTCCTCCTTATCTCAGTCCTGTACTCCCAGCTGGTTCACTGCTTCCAGAACGAGTCGGAACAGCTGAAAGGCAGAGAAGGAAGACGCGGCCGGTCAGCAATGACGCCATCCGAGCTGCTGCTCCTGCTGCCATTGGCTTTATTAACAGCCAGGTGAGTCTCTCTCTCTCTATCTCTCTCTCTCTCTCTACCTCTCAATCGCTCTTACTTTCTCTGCTTCTCTTTTAATTCCGGATGATTCTTTTTTTCCTGCTTATAATAGGCCCTTTCGGCCAACGCACAAAAAATGATGACCAATCGGTGATTTGGTGCTTCTGATCGTGTTTGATAGATGCTTATCCCCCTCTTCTTTCGTCTCTCTCGTTTTGCACGAAAAACGGAGAGGATGATTATATCTCTCTTTCCTTGTATTTAGCACAGCTTTCCGCATCTTGTCTAGCTAGGTCATCTCTCATTTTATCGCATAACAATAGCTTACTTATGCGCACAATGACGGTATAGTTTTCGGAAGCAAAAAAAGAAAGAACTTTAGGAATTCTCTTGGCGAAATGTAAATTGTCGGAACAGTGATGTGTAGCATCAAACTTGTATATATACCTATGTACAGCTTACTTTGTATGTGCATGATGACCTCTCCTCTGCTTCAGTCTGCCCGCTCTCGCCTCTCTCGATGTCGTGCCAGACGATGACTGCCCACCCGAATGCGAGTGCGATCGGTCTCCCGCCAACAATCGAACGGTAAGAAGATCTTTTTAACTAATTTTTCTCGATTCATTTCTTGACCTCCATATCTAACTTTTATTGCAAATAATATATTCCTTTGAGATTTACAATATTTGAATTTCCCGCCCATCTAGATTGGCGCGTATTGTGGCCGAGGTGGGCTAGACGACACTCGCCTGACGACGCTTCTGCATGCATTACCGGCGACGCTAAAGTAAACAAAAATTATTCCAGCTATTATTTCATGTATTTTTAAAGACGGTTTGCCATTTTTAACATTAAACTAAATTTTCTTTAAATATCAAAAGTTGCTTAAACATTACCTCATATGTCAGAACACTCGAGATCTCTGCGCCCCCATGGAGGACGCCCAACAACTTCCGCTGGAACGACAACATTAATCGGTCAGTGATGAGAGAGATTATTAATGTTCTTTCCCGTTCATTTATTTCTAGCGCCCAACCAATTTTAACCAAAAACTCAATATTTAATTCGCGCCTTTTTATGTCTGAAATGGTCACAAATATTCAAATAGATTTCAGTACAGTTTCGTGCACCTTTAGCCCGTCCTTTAGATTCGGCGAGCTTCGCCAGCTTCGTCTGATCGCCTGCGGCATTCCTGCCCTGTCTCGCGTCGGCCGACTGCCGTCCCTCGAGCTCCTCGATGTCTCACGCAATCGCCTCGAACACACGACCATGGCCTCGTTTGCCGGCTTCCCTCAACTCAGGGTCAGTGCCAGAGGTTCATTAACAGGCTCCAAGCAGATCCATAAAGTGTCTGATGCATTCAGGACACATTTCTAAAGAAATCTCTCCTGAATGCCCCCAAATTCGGCACGAGACACCAAATAATATCCTCTTCTTTTTTTCCTCCTCTTTTGCAATGTTCTATTTTGGATTTTATGGAACAAAAGTATCGCATTGTCTTTGCTATTTCGAGAGAGCTTATTTGTGCGTTTTGCTCTAGCAGTAAAAAAGGAGAGTTATTGTGTAAGATACCGCAGCTCCAGCGCCTTTCATGGCTAGTTGCCTGCCTTCTCTTGCATGATATTGTTCGAGAGAGACAGAGAGAGAGAGAGAGAAAATTAAAGAGAGAAAGAGGGAGCGAAAAAGAGAGGAGAGAGAAAGAGAAGAGAGAGTGAAGAGAGAGGGAGAGATGGTGAGATTGAATGGATGCCGTTTGAAGCTGGGGCTCCAAGGCAGTTGAGGACAGTGTCCACCGTGCCTGCTTGCACCTGTCTTCGGAGGAAAACATGGTGGAGGAAAGTAATAAAGTAAGATGAAGAAAGAGAGAAGGAGTGAGAGAGAGGCAGAGAGAGGAGAGACAACGAAGAAGAAGAGTAATGTAATGCCAATTAAAGGAATGAATCTGACAGCTCCGAAAGATGCTAGGCTGACAATGAGAAGTCGAATGACCACATACATACAAAATAAGGATGCGCTTGAGTGTCCACATAAAGGTGTGAGCAGGTAATTGATGGCTGTCAAGTTGACAAAGCTCTTTCTCTCTTCCTCTCTCTCTCTTTCTTTCTATCTCTTTTTCTCCATCTTTCTCTCATTCTTTTATTTTCTTTCTCTCTCTTTCTCTACCTTTTGACTCTCTCTTTTCTCAAGCGCGTCCTTGTCATTCAAGGCCTCTAATTTATCCTTGCGTCAAAATTACCTGAAGATTTAAGGAGATGACCACGATTTGTAAAGACGTAGAAAGCTACATACTGTAACTTCTATCGGTGTCCATTTACTATGTATATCCCTTCTAGTAGGTTCTTTATATGTGGAATTCTATGTACCCCTTGATGACCTTTCCCTCCCTTCCCCTGTATCCTCTCTCTCCTCTCCCTCTCTCTCTCTCTCTCTCTCTCTCTCTCTCTCTTTTCTCTATCTCCATCCCATATCCTCTCTCTCTTTCTCTCTCTCCCTCTCTCTCCCTCTCTATCTCTTCCAGATCCTAGACCTCTCCCACAACCGTCTGTCCAGTCTGCCGACGGGTGTATTCACGTACCTGAAGCGGCTGGAGCAACTTTCTCTCGCGAACAACTCGATCGCCGACGCCTCTTCTAATCTTCTTCGGGGGCTGCCATCCCTCCGGGCACTAACTCTCAGCAACAATCGCATTCCTGTTCGGTCAGTCTCTCTCTCCCTCTCTCTCTCTCTCACTCTTCCTACTCTCTCTCTCATCCTCTGTCTGCTCTCTCTCTCTACCAATCCCTCTCAAGTTCTCTCTTTCTCTCCTACAGGCAACTGAACGAGCTTCTCTCCGACGTGCCCCAACTGGAGGAGCTAGCAATAGCCAACTGTGCCGTGCAGCCCTTCCAGAATCTTAGCCTCGACAAACTCCCAGCACTGAGATCGCTCGATGTGGCGGCCAATGGACTCAAGTTGGAAGAGAGAGAGAGAGAGAGAGAGAGAGAGAGAGAGAGGGACTTGGCCCGATCATGAAAGTGTGATGAAGGGGAAAGAAAGTCATGTGGAGAGAAATGGTTAATGAAAAAGTAGAAAATGTTCTCGTTTTGAAGATGATAAACGTTTCCTTCGCAACGTATCAATATTTATATCACTCTCTTACTTCATTCAGATCAGTACCATCAACGGAGATCTCCGTCCTGCCTCATCTCTCTTCTCTCTCTCTCTCTCGTAATCGTATCGAAGAGATTCGGCCGTGTGCCTTCTGCGCCAACAACATCACACGCCTCGATCTCTCGCACAATAAGGTATTTTAGTTGATTTCTTTTTCATTTATCTTATTTTTTTATTTCTATTAAAGTTCATCCATTACAAAATAAAAAGCTCTATGATGCATTTGCCGTATCTACTTTAATCCCTTTCTGCCTTTCCATTTCTCGAAATAGCACTATCATTGTTTCATGCTCCCCGTTGCTTCAGATCTTCTGTCCTCTTTGTCTCACACCCTTCTCTCCTTCCCATGCTCTTTCGGACATTTCCGTGTGCTTTCCCACCTTTTCTACTTTTTCCCACAATCTCGCTAGAGTTTGCTCAGAAATGAATGAAATTCATTTGCCGAAATCCGGCGGCTAAAGAGCAAATCGCTGACGTCTCATCAACACTTCCGTGAGCCCTTGGGATTGCCTGAGGGCGTGGTTCTTAGAAGTTCGAAAAGAAATGTTTGACATGAGAAGTCGGCGCCATGCTGGGGGGGGGGGGTTCCGTCTTCTTGAAATCATTAGCTTTTCTCTAGCGTCTCCGAAACGAGGTGATATAAGTGAAGAAGGAGGAGAAGTGATAGACTGAAAGATTGGGAGAGAGGAAGGGATATGCATAGAGATAAAGAGAAAGAAAGAGATAGCGGGATAGAGAGAGAGATAGTGAGAAGGAAGGAAATATAGAAGGATATAGAATATAGAGCCATGACAACTGGTAGAGACGTATACGATCAGTCAAAAGAGAATGATTTCTTTCTTTCCTTACTACACCAATCCTTGGAAAGCGCGCATGTTCGACGACGTGTGCTCATTAGCAGAATATGCCGAAAAAAAGGCCGCACATATATCCGTCGTTTCTATCTCTTTCTCTCTTTCACTCTCTCTCGCTCTCTCTCCCGCTATCTCGTTTCTGGAGCTCGAAAACGAACATGCCATATTGGAAAATGCTGCTGGTCCGAAAAGTGATCATATTACGCTCTCTCGCAAGAAGTGTCATCTGCTGCTGTACCAGCTGATGGAAAGAGAAAGGGGAGAGAGAGGGAGAGCGATAGAGAGATAATGAGAGGGAGAGGAGAGGAAGAGAAGAGAGATATTGAGGAGGAGAACGAGAGAGAGAGAGAGAGAGAGGGAGAGAACGAAGTGAAAGAAACAAAATACATACTTGAGAGGTTTAAATAGATTTAATGCAATACAGATACTTTAAGTTGATCGTTTGTATTGCTATAAGCCGAAGAAATCCAACTTTTATTCACGACCGCAAAACAGATCCTTTAAAAAGATCGAAACAAGCTCTAAGATGTAGAGTAATATTATATTGTAGTATGCAATAACAAAATCTCCTTCTCTCAGCTCGGTCTCCGGCCCAAGCCCTTTGACGAATTCTCCTTCGAGAGTGCAGAGCTGGTTGAGCTGAATCTCGGCTTCAACCACCTCGAGGACTTTGACTCGGCCTGGCTCGGCAAGCGACTCCAGCACTCCATTCAGGTAACAGGAGGAACTTTGTATTTGATTCATTGTCTATTTATTATCATGGCTGAAATAAATATCTTGGAACTTCTACCTTGAATTCAATTGTGCTTTTCATCGAAATATGCATTATGTTCTGCTGGCCGTTCATGCGACTGCAAATTTGCTAGCGCACACATTTTTTTCGGTGCCTTGTCGCGCACTCTCTCTCTCTCTCGCTCTCTTTCTTACTCTTTCTCTCTTTCTGTTTCCCCCTTCCACTCTGTCTCTATCGTTTTTTTTTCTTTTCCCATCTTTCTACCTCTGTCTCTTTCTTTTATTTTCTCTTTTTCTTGACCTCTCTACCACTCTGTCTCTGTCTCTCTGTCTCTCTCTCTTTTTTTCTCTCTCTCTCTCTCTACTCTTCCCTTGAGTGGCAAAGATCAATTTTGTAATGTTGCAGCGCGATAGGTCATCCATGCACAAACACTCAACACGAGTAGGTAGTTGCGGAAAAAAAGACAGTAAAGTTCCAAAAATAACTAAACGAAGCCGAAATAGTAATATTATTTTATTTTACTTTTTAAAAGTATTATTCTCTAAATTTATAGTAAATCTTTGTTCATCACTTTCATACTCTCCTCCCTTCGTCTCCCATCCTTTCTAAATCCGCGCAGCGCCTCAGGCAACAGCTTTCGCTCTGTTTCTACTGCTCCTGCTCCTCTGTCCGCTCCCAAATTATTCCCTCCGGGCGAATAATTGAGTTGTTTCTACACCCTGCAGCCCAAATATCCCTCTCTCTCTCCTCTCTCTTTCTCTCTCCCCCTCTCTCTCTCTCTCCCTGCCTGTCTCATCGTCCTCTCTTTCTCTCGCTCTTGGTTCGTTCTCTCGCTCAATGTGTCATGCTAGAGTCTACTAGTATTCGCAATCTTGTCTGCACAAACTTTGTTGCAATATGTGTATGCATCTCCTCTCTCAGCTGCTCTTCCTCCCTTTTGTTCTGTCTTTCTAGCTTCTTATTTCTCGCTATGTATCTCTTCTCTGACGCTTTCTCTTGATCTCCTTTTCTCTCTCTCTCTCTCTCTCTCTCTCTCTCTCTCTCTCTTTCTATTACCTCTTTCCTAATCCCCCTCCACTTCCTCCTCAGCTTCACACACGATCCTTTCTGCTTCTTACACATGCACTGACCGTGAAGATGTAACACGCCTTTCCAAATTCTCCCGGGACGACACAACTCCGTAGAACAGGCATCAAAAAAGAGATATATTGGCCCGCCGGGTTCAGGCCACTCTCGGCTTTCCTATAGTATATAGAAAATATTCACCGATTGCTACGAATATGCCCCCTCCTATTGTTCACTCTCCCACTCTCTTCTCTGTCTCTCTCAGTTTTCCCTTATCCCTATCCCTCTATTTTTCCTCAAACTCGGGATCTGTGCAAATATAAAAAGTCACAGCAGTCCATTGTCAAAAACATGCACTATGCACACAAATATGGGCGACTAGATCGCTTAACACTTTTCGAGAAGCTTCTTTCTCGTCGTTGCCTGCAATCTCATATGAAGAGAATGCAGAGAGCTAGAGAAAGAGATAAAAGAGAGGACGAGACAGAGAAAGAGAGAGCCAGAAAAAAAAGAAAGATAGAGAGTGTGTGTAAGATAGAGAGAACCACAAAACGAGCGCAGAGTACAGACCGTAAACGAAAACACTGTAACGTGACGCGAAGTGGAACAGCTGCGGATAGTGGAGATGACTCTTGACACCAGCATGTCTCTCCTTCTCTACTCCTACTGATCTTCTCACTCAATCTCAATCTCTCTCTCTCTCTCTCTCTCTCTCGATTTATTTATCCTTCTTTCGCCTTCACAAACTTTGTTGTTCTTTGAGGCTGACTGAAATAGAGAAGCGGGTCACTCTGTCATTTTTGGATGGGATCATGGAAACAAAGGTGGACGTACGAAGAGGATTTGTCAATTTATTTAGCTGGATGATCTGGCATACTAACCAGATTATATGCATTGTATGGCCACTGATGAAGGGGTGGCGGAGACAGATGTCATAGAGTGGAGGATGAGTAAGAGAAGAAGTCATCTATGCCTCAGGCGATGCTATTCATTAAGGGGCATTGTTTTGTCGCCGGCTCGCTATCTCATGGGTTCTTCTATTTTCGTGGCCGAATTTCAATTTGAGGGACTGAAAGTATTCGAACTAATCAAATGCTTGAAAGAATCTGGCACCACAAGAATTGCGAGCAGTGAAGAGAAAGTAAAGGCTGATAGTTGAGAAAATATCAAAGTTATAAAAAATAACATTAGAGTAAAAATTGGTACAAATAATCCGACTGGTTGCTATCGCAAGTGAATTTAGTGCTATAACTACAATTTTTTAGTTTTTCGTAAGCACCTTGCTCTCTGATTTCGAGATTTTGTTTTCGCTCACTCTACCTACATATTTCTCCCACTTTCCTTATTTCCTTCTCACTCTCTGTCACTCTCTCTTTCTCTCTTTCTCTCTCTCTCTCTTTCTATCTTTCTCTCTCTACCTCTCCGCTCACCCTTTATTAGCTCCTTAATCCTCTCATGTCCTCTCTATTTACTGTGCAGTGAGCAGCTGTAAAATGCCATTGCTCATACATAAATGAGCTCGCAACACATGCATACGCCGCTTCATTATTCATGCCCTGGGGGGCAGTCGGGATTGCTTTGCTTTCTCTCTCTCCCTCTCTCACCTACCCTCTCACTTCTCTATCTCTCTCTCTATCTTTATCTCTCTTATGGTTAGTTCTGTTACTCCCTTGTTCACTCTGTCTAAATGATGCTATCGCTCATCTCATGGTCAGTTTCTCTGTTTTACTCTGCCCATTTCTCTCTCTCTCTCTCTCTCTCTCTCTCTCTCTCTCTCGCCCTCTCTCTCTCTCTCACTCCCTCTCGCATCAACATGTGGATTAACCGTTAGCGGATGTCCTGCCTTGAGCTTCTCCTTCCTACTTTGACTGCTGACCAATAGCATTTAGGCGCTCCGGGTGGGATGCGGCACGATTTCTCTGGCAATCTTTAATTTTGTGTACACCACTCTCTCTGTCACTCATGCTCTCTCTCTCTCTCTCTCTCTTTCTCTCTCTCTCTCTTTCGTTGCGATCTCTTCTTCATAACATGCCTGGCATGTCAATCCTGAAAAGGAGCGGTCAGCTCGAGAGGTAATCGCGGAAGCAGAGAGAGGATTTCGAGAGTAGGAGAGAGAACAAGTGCGTGAGGGATAAGGATAGAAAGACAAGAAACGCAAAATGTGAGAGATAGATAAAGAGACAGAGAGAAAGAGAGTAAAGATAGAGCGAGAAGGAGAGGGAGAAAGAGAGAGATTTGAGGGACAGTGAGATTTCGTGTTGATTTGAATTGAGAATGTGCAGAGGGGATAATACTGAGATAGAGATCTCCTGAAAGCCTGAACTCTTCTTGGTCTTGTTTATGCGCGTCCATCACTGTTCAGCTCGGCAAGATCTCCGTTTATCCGGGAGGAGAGATTTTGACGAGCATGGAATATGACATGTTCAGCAACATGTCTGAGACGTTCCCGCACTGGGGGCGGGAGCGAGAGGGAGAGAGAGAGAATTAGAGAGTGGGAGGGAAAGAGCTAGATAAAAAGGAAAAGAGAGGTAGAGAGAGAAAAGGAGAAAGTAAGAACAATCTGAACTTGCGGTCCTAGCAGATAAGTGGATTAGAATTGTCTCCGTCCCGCTGTTCTTCTATTCCTTATCCTTTGGGGGATGCAAAGTGCGAAGGGGATTTCAGCGCAAGGAGAAGAGGGATATTATGGCAGAGTGGACAAAGGCGGGGACTTTTCATGGGATAAGCCTCAGGGGTCGTGCACTAGATTCAATGCAGACAGTGCGGTCTTGTGAGGTACTTATGGTTAGATGGAAAATCATGCTTTATTATTTGAAGACCTTCTATGTGTTTTAGCATGTACAACAAGAATATATAAAATTATCTTGAAATAATAAGAATAAAATAATTTAAAATAAAGATAAAGCTGAATGAAAATATAATAATGATGAATATATTTTGTTTCGCAGACTCTCGGCCTCTCCGGGAACGCCGTCCGGATTCCGCATGCGCGTCTCACGGCTGACATGAGCAGACTGCGCACTCTGCATCTTGCACATAACATGATCAATGAGCTTCCCACTCTACTCCCTCCAGAGTACTACCATCTCAAGGTAGGAGAGAGAGTGATGGAGAGTGAAAGATAGAAGCAAAGGGAGAGAGAGGGAAAGAGAGGGAGTGAGAGAGACCGGAAAAAGAAGGAGAGTGTGAGGGAGAGGCTGAGAGATGGACAGAGAGGAACTAAAATACTTCTAGATGCTGAACCTCTCTGGCAACCTGCTGACGTATCTGCCGGAAAACACGGACGCCTTGCTGCCGACGCTGACATCCTTGGACATCTCAGGTGATTCACTGATTTAGGAATGTTCTTTCTCTCAACATCACAATTCACAGGAAACCGTTTCTCAACGCTGTCCGCCTCCTCCGTGACGTTCATCAACAGCCTCGACACGGTCTTCCTCGCCGGCAACCCCTGGGACTGCTCGTGCGCCCTCCAGCACATTCAGATGCACATGCGAGAAAGGTATCTTTACGTACATATGTAAATATAAGTAACAGGACTTACATATTAGCATACATAATTCACATCTATCTATAACAAAAATGCGAGATATTTCGCATTATTCCGGGTATACCGCAGTGCACTGACATTATTTATCAGTAATTTGAATAGAGGTAAATTGGAATTAAAGATAACTTTTCTTCTTCTTGAGGTACGCACTCCGTCGCCTACTGGACTACGCGAACGCTCGCTGTGCTCAGCCAGCGCTGCTCAAGGGCAGAGTCTGCTCATCGCGCACGCTGTCAACGACTGCGCCATTCTCTTTGGAGCACGGTTAAATCTCCTTTTGAATTCCCGCGCTTTCATCTACTTTAATTTTTTTCGAAGAGTAAAGTAAATTAAGATAAGAAAAAAATAAATCAATCAATACATAAATAAATGGAGGTTCTGCAGGTACGGTCTTTCGCAAGGCGGCGAACTCGCCGTGTTGTTAGCGGCTCTGATCGCTGCGTCTGCTCTGCTTTCGGCCCTCCTCTTTGCCATTTACTATCATCGCGAGCGACAGTATAAGGTATGACTGCTTGTATCTTTTTAATTAAAGCTTAATTTTCAATTGAATTATTTCACTTTATAACATGTAGTTTAGAACGGGAATTAAAAATGTCTTCTAAAATAGGAGACGGAGAATCTTTCAGGGATCATACGTGACGCGCGAGTGTTCGAGGACGCCTCTGACGATGGGCGCGGGCCTGCTTCCCCTCGGTCGAGGTCCCTCGACCACCCTCTCGGGTGCACTCAATGCACCCCTCTCATGCTCGACCACTGCCTCTACTTCGGATGGCGACAGTGACATCCACTCTCCGCCTCTGCCACCACCACCACCGAAGGCCATGTCTGCGCTCTATTTTGGCATCTGACCAAACAAAAAAATGATTTGGCATTGGTCCAAGAAAATGTGAATTCTTGTCGTCCTGTATACTTTTCTCTCCATAATTCTAGCCGCTATAGCTATTTTATACATACATGCATTTGCACAAGCAGAAACGCTTTTATACCCCTTTACATGTAAAAAAAATAAGTGCAAGTTCTCGAAAATAATATGTTCAACGGGTATTTACAGGAGAGGCCCTTTGATGTTCGGTTTTTGTAAAGGTCATTGAACACAGTCGAGAGGAATTTTTTTTTTCAATTTACTGGCCGATTGCGTTTACCAAAAAGTGAAACGTTTCTACGGGTTGCTCAGGGCCAGGGAAGTCGCTAGCAGTTTTTCTATAACATTTTGCTGAATGCTGAAACGGTTTTGTTCCATGTTTCTTGTGAATATTTCTCCAATTTTTTTCAATCCTCTCATATGATAGTATTCAATTTTCTTGCCTATTTTTAATTGCGTTGTTTTATTTCGTCAATAATTACGATCTTGTGACTACTGTATATTATGCTATTTCTTCTCCTCATATTATTACACACATTCCTCCTCGCTCACTGCTTCAAAAGCTGCAAATAAATTTTTCCCTGTCGTAAAGCTTTTGCTACTTTTTAAATCTAATTTATAAATGCTAAGTAATTGTCTTGTTACTTGTCACGTTCTTCGGCATTCTGCTCCTCTCTGTCATGGCAACGGAAGATCTCCCCTTAAAGGCTTCCCTCGATAAACAATATATGAGATGCACCCCTGAGGGACAAGACAGGACACGGAAGGTGTGCTAATTGGTGGTTTGCTTCGCCTGACATGAGCACTAGAATACATTCTCTGGCTAACATGGGCATAAGCGAGCAGTATGAAGGAGGACTATTTGAGATCTGTGAGAGAGTAGAGATGAAACGTCAACGAAAGATACAAAGAAATTGCCCTCTCAAATATGCAAGGACACGAGTAAAAAGCAGAAATCTCGGTAAAATGAGGAACGAAGGCTAGAACAGAGCAGTTCATTTGCGTTGCATGGATGGAGAGGATGAGAGAGTGAGAAAGTAGGAGAAAGAGTAAGAGAGAGGAGAGTGAGAGACAGAGAGAGAGAGAGAAAGAAAGACCGAGAATCGAGAGCACCGGTGGATGTGGACGGTAGCTGTTCGCTATCCATAATTTAGTTGTTGACTCCACCCGGAAGGACAACGTGAATTGGTGCGCAGTTGGGCAGAGAGACCATACTTCGAGAGGGAGAGAGAGACAGAGACAGAGAGAGAAAGAGAGGGAGAGGGAGAGAAAGTGGGAGGGAGAGATTGAGAGCGAGAGAGAGAGAGAGAGAGAGAGAGAGAGAGAGAGAAAGGGAGATGTGGCGACATGAAAGCAGAAGTAAGCCCAAGCAGGGATTTCTGCTGACAAGAATGATCAAGAGATCTTTACGCATACGTTGCATGTATAATTATTTAGCCTTATGGCGTGCCAGAAGTGACGATTCAGTGGTGACGTTCACATCAAAAGAAAGGAAGGAAGCAAAATGAGAGCGTGAGGGGTGAAAGAGGGGGGGGGGGTCGAAATAGAAGAAATGTTCAGGCTACAAAAATGTCATAGGAAATTATATGAGTATGTGAGTCATGTACTCTCTTTTATAAGTATCAAACAAATTCTTCTGTATCGTCTAGGCAGGTATCCCTTACATTCATTCAAAACAGCATCCAGAGAGAGAGAGAGAGAGAGAGAGAGAGAGAGAGAGAGAGAGGGAGAGAGAGATCGTTGTCAAGTGTGGTAAAGAACAACGACAAAGAAGAGATGTAAGCTCAAGGAGGATTTGTTCAGATCGAGGTCGGTCATTTGAATATTGGGAAGCTCTCGCTTTGTTCGCGGCTATTAGCATGGATATCATCCGACCGGCCAGCTTGTCCTCCAGCATACGCGGCCACTTTTTGGGAAGAAGCAGGTGGGAGAGAGAGAGAGAGGGAGAGAGAGAGAGAGAGAGAGAGCCAGAGAATGAGAGAGAGAGGGGGAAAGAAAGAGAGAGAACGAGGGAGAGATAATCCGCAGATATCCATTGAGACCGAGATACCGCCATCACCTGTCAAGGCTTTTCTTGGACCAACGTCTAACAAAAAGTCTGCCGCATGCTAATAGAGAAAGGGGATGCTTACAACACAGACTATCCGCATGATTGTTTTTTTTATTGAAAAGTCATAGCATGATATGAAGACTGGCATATGTCTGTTTAATAACAACATTTCATTTGGCAATAACGGGTACCTCGATCTCAAAACTCGGATACAAGGATGACAACCTCGAAAAGAAGAATAAAAAAAACAGAGTATACGATAAGGAAGATTTGAAGAGCATTTGCAGAGCACTCATTTTCGGTGTGTATCGAATACTGTAGTACGCGATTACGCGTTCCGAATAATTTAACTTGCGAACAAAAGTAACTGTAGCAGTGGTCGTTTTCACGGTACCGGTTGTCATCATTTTCAGGAATTTCATTCAAATCATCTTCTCTTTGCTCATCCGGGAGTCTCGGGGTTTACTCGTCGTTTTCAACTTTGTTGGAATGAGAATGAAGCGTTATTTATTTGCATTCGGCTACTGAAAAATGCTTGATTCATGTTTGAACTTTGTTTTCTTGCCCCGGCCACTCCCTTTTCCTTATCCCATTTGACTTTATTTTCATTTTTTGAATGACAACTATTTCCTGCAGTTCTTGTTGTCATTCCTCATCTTGACTGATCGTGAGCTAATCGCAAGGAATATTTTTTGACAGCTGTCTTTTTTAAATCTCAACTCCGATTCTAGACTCGAACTAGTGATGTGGGGTCTGAGCTTCAACGGCACGCGTGGAATGGATGAGGACGAGATGGAAGATGGCTGCATGGCTGCCGCGCTCCACGAGCCCGTGCCCTCCAGCGAGTTCGCATTTGCGCAGCCACCCCTCGGCGTTCCTGTCAGCCGCATCATTTTTTTATATTTTTTTTGAGACACTTAAGAAGTTTTTTTGCTCGGAAATACAACCACACTTATCACTGATCACTCTTCTGCAGGCCAAAGAGTTCGTGAACACGCACTTCGGCCCCGGCTCCGCCGCCCGCTCTCTCCAGTTCCGCAAGGTTCTTTACTTGCCTCTGTCTAGCGAGTCATATATGGAAGCAAGTATTCCGAGGAGTTTCAAGAAGAGCAAAACCGTTTGATATTACTTGCCTGTGTGCAATAAAGTCGTGCGGATTAAGCAAGGGATGTCTTACAGGGAACAACGACGCTTGCCTTCGTGTACGAGCCGGCGACTCCGGCCGACAAGGGAGGCATCATCATTTCGGTGGACTCGCGTGCCAGCGCAGGAGAATACATCAGTACGGGAGATCTGCTCTTTCTCTCTATCTCTAAACAATGAATTTAAACAGAACCAGTAAAATCACAGCTTACCTAGCCTGGGAAAGCCTAGGTTTCAAGCTTTTGAAAAGTTGCCAATTCTACAAGCAGTTCTGCAGAATTGTACATTTTCCCGGTATCTAACACAATGCGGACAGCTTCTCCTCGCATTTTTTTTTTAATCTTATTGGTTTGGTTCTGTCATTCGTTCTTTTCTCAAGCCTTCTTATCCACGTCGCGCATATCTATCTGATGTTACAGCTCTCATTTTATTCGAGAACTTTGATTAGCTTCTCCTTCGGTGCTGTGCAGCATTCATATTTTGAGGTTCGAAGTCGGTGATGAAGATCCTGGATGTGGGTGACCGCATGGTGTCCACTATGGCGGGTGGAGCTGCGGACTGCCAATTCTGGTGTCGCATGGTCGCCAAGTACTGCAAGTACGGTCACACTATTATTAGACTAATAGACGAGAGTGTTTGAAAGGGACAATATGTATGTTTCTTGGCTGGGATTCTGTCAGCTGTTTGCAAGGGCTTTGAATCCATAGATTTCTTGCTGATCCTTTTCAGCTTGTTCGAGCTTCGTGAGAAGACGGACATTACCGTGAGCGCCACCAGCAAGTACTTTGCCAATGTTCTCTACGGATACAAGAACCAAGGCCTCTCTGTTGTCAGTTTCTCTCTCTCTCTCTCTCTCTCTCTCTCTCTCGTCTTTTTCTCTTTTGCTTTTCAATTCGACGTTCCAAGTAGTCAGGATGAAAGAATGATGCGTTGAGGGTTCGATGGTGTGCGGCTACGACAAGCGCGGCCCGCAGATCTTCATGGTCAACTCGGAGGGAGACCGCACGCAGCTGCGAGTCTGCTCGGTCTGAAGAGAATCCTCTTAAGGATTAAAAGCTCATTCATCCCCCCCCCTCCCTCCAGTCAATCCCCACTCAATTTCAAAGCATTTAAAGACGAACGAACCCGAGAATTATCAGTTATCAGTACCCAACTGATACTGCAATAAAAAAAGCTTTGTTGCACTTGGCGGTAGTCTACCTTGTCAAAAAGGCAACTCGTGATTTGCAATGTTTGCAATGATGAATCATGTTTCAGGTGGGCTCTGGCTCGCTGAACGCGTACGGTATCCTGGACACTTACTACAAACCGGTCATGACTGACGAGGAGGCGCGCAAGCTGGGCAGGTTAAGAAGTGGCAAAGATTAAATGATTTCCGAATAGTTTATAGGTAACTTCTGTTGGCTTCTTTAGTACTTCTGTTGAATACAATGAAATTAATTTTCCATCTTAAATTAGATGATTCTTAAATTTAATGATCACGGAAACCAAATAAAGGAGAGAATAACGTTATAGGCGAGCCATAATGCACGCGACTTTCCGCGACGCAGGCTCCGGCGGTGTTTGTAACAGTAAGTTTTGATTTTATACCGTATTTTAATGGCTTGGGTATACTGTATTTCGAAAGCATATCCCAGGAAAGGTGCATGCCAACTAAATTGTAGTCTTTAAAATCATCCTGAATATTGGTTAGTTTAGAGTTGAACTTCGATTTAAGCGATTAGTTGTTTTTCTGCCAATATATGCTGGCATTGATAATTAGCTATGATTAGAAGTGAATGATATCGGTTGCAGTGGTGCATATCACGCCGACTGAGAAGATCCGCCTTCCCGCTCTGGATGTCTCCAAGCTCTACTACGAATTCATCGCGGAGACCGGCCGAGATGTCACATACGAACCCCGCGATGACTAGAGTGAGAATCAAGGCATTTCATATATCCGGCCATCCTCCGGCTATCTATCTTGTTGTGGAAACACAGAAATGTCTCGTTGTTCTAAGTTATTGTCCCATATTGTATTTGATGTATCACTTTTGATAAATGAGTATAACCGGTATGGCAGTTGACTTGCCACTTCGACCTAGACATCAGTTACATTCTGAAGGAGTATATTGTGACGAATGATGAGACAATCATCTATTTAAGCGAGCCTCTCCGTATGCCTCCAGTAGGGCCTGCCCCAGATCCAGATGTTGGATTTCGAGAGCGAAAACGTTGTCGGACATGGCACTGGGCCCCAGTAACAAGATAAGACGGCAAAAAATTTTTTTTCAAAAAATATACGTGAATAGTTAAATGTATGGATAATTTGTGATTTGATGTATCTCGCTTCAAAATCAATATTTTTAAATTTTCTTTTTTTATTGGCATCTCCGTTGAATTCTAAACGAAAACTCTGTTGATGTATTTGATCAAATATTATATTTTCATATCGAAAAATAATTTTTAATATTTCAATTTGACCGTTGAATACCTTATACTCAAAACGTTTTGGGTACTATATCTCAAATTGTAGAGCGTTAAAAACTGTATAACATATCTTGTTTTCGTTTCATGTATCCTTCCCTAGGGGGGTTAAAAATAGTCTCAAATAAGGGTTCCTCGGCGACATCGGATTCAAGGAATGCGTGAAAAAGGTTAAATAATTGTTATAGCATAAAGTGAACCACTTCATTCAATTCAGCGCGTTTTTCTTGTCAGAAAAGTTATATATCAAAATTCACTAAACTATCGTTTTCCACGAAAAAAACTCATTTTTCGGTTTTGCTACCATGGACAGAAAATTTCCTAAAATTATTCGAATCGTTATATGTTCGACAGATTCAAAGACTACAGAAGGTGAATAGTACTATTTTGTACGCGACAAAATTCTCTACAAAATACCTCATTTACATCTGGATAGGACGTCCCTACCAATGACTGTATCGATTTTCCCATGGCGGTCGCGTCAAAACTGACAGATCAGCATTTTACAACTTTTCGTGCAATCTTAATGTTTCCTACTCATCCAATACACCATTCTGCTCTCTTAAAGGATGACCTATCAACCGATAGCTATTCTTGCGCTCTATCGAAATAAATATATCCGCCAAACAGTGTAATTTGACGGTAAGGTCAAATAAGTGGTCAGAATATTCGAACCCAAAAAAGTAGATCAAAAATGCTATTCATCATAACGTAATGTATGGGAAAGTTGTTCGTCTGAGCGAAAGGTATATAATGGCATATAACTTGTGGGGATAAGTTCAATCCGCGAGACATAACAGCCGCGGTAATGTATCACCAACAAATTTACTTTTCAAAGGACTTCAGGGCACTTTTTCGGTACTCCTGCCGAATAGATAATAGTGACTGATAAAGAATGTCCTCTCTATTAATAAGAGTACCGAAAAAAGTGCCCTGGAGTCCATTGAAAAGTCATTTTTTTGGGGGGACATTTACGCGGCTTTTGTTGCTCGCGAATTGAACTTATCCCCACATGTTATATGCCATTCTATAGCTTTCGCTCAGACGAACAACTTTCCCATACATCACGTTATGATGAATACCTTTTTTAATCTACTTTTTTGGGTTCGAATATTTTGGCCACTTCTTTGACCTTACCATCATTTTACATTTTTTGGCGTATATTATTATGTCGATAGAGCGCAAAAATTGCTATCGATTGATAGTTCAAACTTTAAAATTGGTTCAAGCAGTCTCGAGAAATGAATTTTATAACGTCATTTTAGCCAATTGGTTGTGCTCGTCGAAGGTCATGGATCGCAGGTTCGAAGCCGCGCGCGTGCAAACCGTTTTGCAGGCTTTTACCACGGGAAATCTGCAAAATAAACATCGGTTCTGACCTCAGGATGCTTCGTGGAGCAGAATGGTGTATTTTATGAGTAGGAAACATTAAGATTGGACGAAAAGTTGTAAAATGCTGATCTGTCAGTTTTGATGCGACCGCCATGGGAAAATCGTTACAGTCATTGGTAGGGACGTCCTATCCAGATGTAAATGAGGTATTTTGTAGAGAATTTTGTCGCGTACAAAATAGTAATATTCACCTTCTGTAGTCTTTGAATCTGTCGAACATATAACGATTCGAATAGTTTTAGGTCATTTTCTGTCCATGGTAGCAAAATCGAAAAATGAGTTTTTTCGTGGAAAACGATAGTTTAGTGAATTTTGATATATAACTTTTCTGACAAGAAAAACGCGCTGAATTGAATTAAGTGGTTCACTTTATGCTAAAACAATTATTTAACCTTTTTTCACGCATTCCTTGAATCCGATGTCGCCGAGGTACCCTTATTTGAGACTATTTTTAACCCCCCTAGGGAAGGATACATGAAACGAAAAGAAGATATGTTATACAGTTTTTAACGCTCTACAATTTGAGATATAGTACCCAAAACGTTTTGAGTATAAGGTATTCAACGGTCAAATTGAAATATTTAAAATTATTTTTCGTTATGAAAATATAATATTTGATCAAATACATCAACAGCGTTTTCGTTTAGAATTCAACGGAGATGCCAACAAAAAAAAAGAAAATTGAAAAATATTGATGTTAAAGAAATTTATGGCGAATTATACTTTTTCTTTACTTTTGAATGCCTAGACAAGGAAAATTTTTTTATAACAAAATTGATCTACTAATGTTCTTTACAGTGCGTATGAGTAGCCCTAATAAAATTTTGGATAACTGAATCGGAAAATTTTGCGCCGGGGCAGGCCCCCATTGAGGGCTGCTTGATCCTTACAGAGAGGCTCTCTTAACTGTACGGAAGCGAATGGGGACTTTGAAAGTTCATTTTGTTTACGCTACGATTACGACAACCAAAATAACAGTTGTTCTAGTCATTAAGAACTGAGGATACTTGGTTTTGTGTACTGTTTCCTGCTGGTTTGTGTTTAGATGAGCTTATTGAAAGAGCTAGAAGAGCTGAATAAGCCCGTCGCGGCGTTGCCCGACCTTGAAGACTATGACTTTATCGACAGTAAGTTATTCTTCACTTCTTGATCCGTATACTTTGAGATTGGCGTGTTTATCGTTGATTTGATGGAGGAATATCAGTAGCTAAAGATATCTAAAGCCGTTTAATAAATCAATCCTTTGCAGATAAGAAGCTAGTGAAAAAGCTAAAGAAGCAGAAGAAGGATGTCTACGATGACTCGGAGGAGGAGAGAGAAATGGAAGAAGAAGAAAGCACCAGCAGGAGGAGAATCGTCGGCAACGCATTGGAACTTGAAGGAACTAGGTACAGGACTGTTTCTTTCCTTCTTTCTTTCGCTCTCCCTCTCTCTCTCTCTCTCTCTCTTTCTCTCTCTTTCTCCCTCCTTGTCTCCCTCTCTCTCTCTAGTTCTATTTCGCTCTTTCTTCATCTTTTTCATTCTCTTCCTTTCTCCTCGTTCGTGGCACTCTCTTTGTCTTTGTCCCTTTGTGCAGTCTTCCTTCCTTAATCAATGCTTGGAGCCTAAAAATGGTCTTGGTTGGCCCTCATAGCCAGGTGCAATACTAGAATAATGGGTTGGAAAAAAAGTAATTGTAAACTGAAAATTTCGTCGGAAACGATGGCTGTAGAAACGGAACTTTATGCACAGCTTCTCGCTACGTAACTTGCCTATTCCTTGCAGATACGAAGGCGAGTCCGTCTCTCGCCATGCTCTGTTTGGTGAAACCAGTGAAATGACGAGGCTTACGATGAAACGGAAGAAGAAGAAGGATGTGGAATGGGAAGAGGAGGAGGACGAAGAAGAGTTATCTCATGAAGGTTTGCACTTTCTTTTATGATGTTACAATTTAAAAAATTTCTACTGTTGGTTAATATCTGACTATATAAAGACCTTGGACATTAAATTCTATTTAAAGACTTTGGACATTAAATTATGTATCTAGAAAAAGGTAAACTAGAAATGATGCTTATTGGGTACTCTTTCAGGCTCTGAAGAAGATGAAGGAGAGATGGATAGCGAGGAAGACGAAGAAGATGGAGATGAGGAGGAAAGTGGAGAAGAGGATAGGGAGAGCGGAGAAGAGATGGAAGGAGATGAAAAGGAAGAGAAGAAAGAGAAGGTTGGAGAGTGAAAGGGAACCACAAATTGTTCGTTATTTTTTACTCTTTTACTGCTTTTTCTTTTCGGTTTTTGAAAAGAAAATTTAAACTAAAATGCCGCCTTTGCTTTAGATAAACATGAAGGACATCATGAAGCCGATCAGCCAGGATGACGAGGCCAAGAAAGGTTCGCTTTTTTCTACATGGAAAAAATATCTATATATCGACCATTTGTGAAACTAGGTTTCCGACGCTTATCATTTCCGTTGCAGGAGAAAGCGTACGGAAACAGCTGGCCATCTCAGAGCAGGTCATTCTTCATCACCTTATTGTCTTCTTCTAGCTTCCTCTGTATCCTCCTCTTCCTTGATCTTTGTTCACCTACTACTACTCTTCTGTCTCATCCCTTCCCTCTCTCTTTCACCTTCTCTCGCTCTCTCACTCTCTCTCTCTCTCCCTCTCTACCTCTTTCAGGTGCTTCTGCTGACAATCAAGCAACACGGTTCGATGCGCGCCTTCAACCAATTGCCTCGCGGAGCCCTCGCAAGAAGTCTGGTGAAAGCGGCGGATGAGAAGACTCGGAAGAATCTGAAGGAAGGTCAGGAAGAGCAGAGACTCATTCTGGAGGGTTCAATTGTATTGAATATTCTTTGGTGCATGCAACATTTACAGCAAAATGAACAATGCATTTTAGCCGTTTACAGCAAAATGAACAATGCATTTTATTATTATTATTGAACTTGCAATCAATTGAAAAGAGCATAACTTGGAGACTCTTTTATCGGTGGTATTCAATGTATGCTTTTGTTCATTCATTACATATTTTTACTTTTCCTTTGATTTCCTGCTTGCATCTTTTATTGCTGAACTTATTTTATTGATCAATATCAGTTTAAGAGGGACGTATACTGTATCTGACAGACTACGGTAATTGTAGCGAAAGAGAATGCGCATGCTCTCGTTGCTGTTCTCATGGAAGCGGAACGACTTCTTCTGGCTGGAAGTGCACAAACAACAAAGGAGAAGCTGAAGAAGGCGCAGAAGGAAGACGGGGACGGGCAAGGTCTATCTTTTAGGATTCGTCCTCTCTTTTTTCAATCAAAAATTGCATTTACTTGGTTCTCTTCGCAGAAACAAGTTAAGCATTTTAACGAGTGATCATTTAAGCAAATAGATTCATAACAAGTATGATTGATTGTTTTATGACTAGGCAATGATCATTTCAGTAGATTCTGACGACGAGGAAATAGAGTCGTCTGAAGATGAGGACGAAACGAAGGGAAAGAAGAATGGAAAAGGAGAAGAGAAGAAAGGAAAGAGGAAAGGAAAAGAAGGAAAAGACGAAGCAGAGGATGGAGATGGAAGTGACGATGAAAGCATTCCGGACTACAATGTTGAAGCGTCAGTCAGTTTATTTCTTTTGTTTTTCTCGTCAAGAAAATTGCAGTAATCTATTGAAGAGACAATAGTTTCATTGAATCGGTGTAAGCTATCTTGTTTGTGGTGACGAGGCACATTTGTTTTTGGTTAGAGAGGAAACGTTTCTTGCAATTTGATAGATGATTGAGTAGTTCGAAACATATTAGGTGAATGAATTTACGAAATTGATTGATTGAATAACTTATTATTTAGCTCTGATGACGATGAGAGTGGGAATGAAGACGGGGATGCCAAGAAGAGACCAAGGAAGCAAGAGACTCTCAAGTCACTAGAAAAACAAGTCGCGGAAAGCGAGAAGAACTTTGAGCACTTCCGGCGAGTTATTCGTATCTCCTTAACGTTATTTCTTTTCCATTGCTCCGTTTGCTGGAATAAGGAGATGCTACTTATCCATTAATATCAACTGATTATAAGTTGTTGCATTTGTTCAGCGACTCGACGCTTTCGAAATGGGACGAGCGAACTCGGCTTGTCCAGCCAGGAAGTCGCAAAGGCTCTTCCAAGGACTTCTCCGCTTTCGATGGCGATGTACTTAGTCAGATTAACAAGGTTGCTCTTCTTTTAAAAGGAGTATTGAAATGGCGTTAATTGTTATTGTGCAACAAGTTAAGATTATTTTGATTAAGACAAACTAGAGATTTGTGCAGAGAGTTGTATAAGAAAAAAAAGAAATTAAATAAATCACTAGATATTTGTAGATTCTCTCCGACAAACGGCGGCTCATCTCGCGCACCCAAGTGAAGAGATCGGATGCAGAGAGGATTGGCGGAGATCCAGAAGTAAGTAAAAGGATGCACGGGGGCACTCTAAGGCCCTTGGGAACTGAGAAAGAGGTGGGACATTCGAGGACCCATGCACATGAAGTCATTGGGCATCTACACTACACTTTGATCTTAACCAAAAGGCCGAGAAGCGATCTTGGGTGAAAAGAAGAGGTTTTCATTACCTAGACCGTTTGAAGACTGGGTGAGGATGCTCCATTTCAAAAATATCAACAGTTATATTGTTACAATACTTGAGATTAGTACTCTGTAATGTTTAGGGTTCCATTAGTTACCTATTCAGTTACTTGGATATTTCTTAAAACTAACTAAATAGATTTCTTGAAGGCCGCAGCAGACGTGGAGATCTTCGATGACGACGATTTCTATCAGCTTCTCCTGAAGGATTTGATAGAGCGGAAGAGCACTGCAAGTCGTGGAGACTTGGATCCAATCGAGATGAGCCGGTTAGAACCGTTTAATAATAATAGTATATTCAGAGGAAAAGTAATCCTTTTATTACGTTTTTTTATATATACAACTTATTTATTTCTTATGTATTTTGAAAATCGCACTATTTTTTTTAGAATAACTAAATGATAAGCTTGTAAGGTGTTCTTCGTTCCTTTTCAGGCAATGGCTTGACCTGCAGAAGTTGAGACAGAAGAGAAGCAAAAAGAAGAAGGTGGACACGAAGGCCTCCAAGGTGCGGAAATGATTTTTTTTTTAACAAAAAGGGAAACTTTTTTATTTCTCAGAATCCGAAAGGTGTTTTAATCGAACTCATTTATTATGCACCTCTCTACGAGAAACAGTTGAACCTTTTTCTAGGGTCGCAAGATTAGATATACGGCACTTCAAAAGTTGGTGAACTTCCATCCGGCCACGCCCGAAATCGTTGAATGGAGCCACGAAGCACGTAACGAGCTCTTTAGATCGTTGTTTACGTAAACATAAAGGGGACTTGACCTCGCTGAACCCTCCCGTCCATTCTCTTGTTTCCATGTGCTTGCTCCTTTTTCTCTTCCATGCCCTTGTTGTTATTGTTACTAGAAGTGCCTGCCCACTTTGCTTGTTACTCAGAGTTTCTTGTTGTTCATCATCATCTTCGCCCCTTCCCATTTTGCAATGTTTGAAGTAAGCAAAGATTGTTTTCTTCTTGTTATTCAAAGTGGAAAAAGATAATGTTTAGAAAGCGTTATTCACACAGCAAGAAAGTAAAATGAGCAAGGAGTTGAATTCGTCGCCTAGCTAGTACCCATAGAACAAGAAAATAGAGGGGAGAGGACATAACAATCGAGGGTGTCAATTAATAGTACTCTGCTAACAACGAGAGGAAGAGCAAAATGAAGTTGATAATATTCATCGAGGAGTCGGTTATCACAGAGCGGTCACACGAGGAACGACCAAAGAATACCGTAATCTATCGACTTTTAAGGCAATCGTGTCAAAAAAAATGGGAGAAGGATGTGAAATATTGGAGAAGAGAATAAATGACAGAACAACTAGCTCCTGAAAGCATGAGAAAGAAAAGGACTATTAACCGGGCATGACCATGTCTAAACAAGAAAATAAGTGGCCGTGGAAAAAGAAACGGATGGCGATGGGTAAAAAGCGGCACAGTGTTCAACGCCAGTCAGAATCAGTTGGACATAAATGAATCTATCTCCCTTGTGCAATTATTTTAAAAATACAAAGCATATATGCAGAAATAATGTGATTAGCGAAATCCGCTACAGACATTCACATCTGCAGTTGATATTGTGGGTTTGATGTACTAAAAGAAACAGTCAATGAGCAAGCAAAGGGGAGAGAGGAAACTGCAGAACAAAGGTTGGAAAAGGTGGTTTGGTCATACGCAGAGAAAAAGCACATGAATATAGCATTTGATATATGATTGATAGTGTGTACCAGCGACTGACCAGATAACTCAAGTCGGAATGGAAAGAGAGATTAAGTGGGAGAGATCTTCTCTCATCTCTCTTCTTCTAATCCGACTCCATTATAAGCTGTTCACACGTTGCTGCTGCCCGGGCTCGTACTCGTTCTTGTAGACGTAGTTACATACCTGAAATATGTCTACTTTTTCCTAACAGTTTTTTTTTCATTTAAACGGTTTATTTCTTTTTTTTTTGTGAGAAAATAGATTTTTTTTTCTTCATAACTGTACATATTTACAGAACTAAAAGATCCTCCCGCTACTAAGTAGTTGTCAAGGAAAGCGCTGGACAATTCAGATGTCAGTTATCAAACCGTTATCAACTGGCGAACAAGGTTGGGCAGTATCAATAATATCGTATGCAAACATTGTTGTATTGGGTTGATAAGGTATGTTGATAAGGAAATATCCACTATTTTGCAGGGTTTCGTAAGACGGACACGAACACAGTGGGTTCGTGGGTTTAAGAGAGCCATTCTGAGAGGTTCGAGCAGGCCTCTATACAAGACATGTCGGGAACAAAATTATTTTTTTGATTTTTTATTCCTTCTAATGGCTTATGTAGCACCCTATAGAGATCCCAAAAAAATTGTTTCAAAAATTTTTTTCTGTTATTTCACCATGGATATGCACCGAAAACCCAAAAAAACTCAAATGATCATAACTTTGTTCTTTGTTGAGATATATTAATTTTGAACTGTTTATTCAATTCCAAATTGAAAGGCGCACAAAACTCATGTTAACCACTTTCTAAAAATATTTCATTAAAGGCCTCATTTTGGCATTTTAATATTTCGAGTGGTGCGTTTGGGGCATAAAAACCCCCCCATGTCAAAAAGCTGAAAGCACCACGTGAAAGAGCGACCTTTGTTACCCCTATTTAGATACATTTCATTCAGAAATCCGGTCCCCAATTTTACAACATTTTGACTTGAAGCGCGCGAGTCGGTCAAAATGGCACATTTTTCGGCCGCCGAGGCACGATGCAAGCACATTAATCGATCCATAACTGCGTTCAATGTCAATATTACAAAACCGTAAGTATATCATCTAAGAGATCTCACGGAGATCTTCAAATGTTACATACATACTTTTATTGAAAAGTTTCAATTTATATGGGAAATTTCGTTCTGTACAATTAGAAGGCTTAAAAAACTACTTTAAAAACATTTTCGCCTGTCGAAATATATATCATAAGAAAGAGGATGAAATTTGCTACAAGACGAACCCCTTTCAATGGAATTCCATGCATACGATCTTTTGTTATAAGCCATAAGACTAGGACAGCATGGCCTTATGGAAAAACTGTAGAAAAAATGATTGGAATATTCTAATTCGAATTTGGAATATTCTAATTCGAATAACCTAAAATGTGAATTGTTGGGCAAAATGACAGCGACGCTACTGGCACTACTTTTATGGCTTATAACAAAAGATCGTATGCATGCAATTCCATTGAAAAGGGTTCATCTTGTACAAAATTTCATCCTCTTTCTAATGATGTATGTTTCGACAGGCGAAAATGTTTTTAAAGTAGTTTTTTAAGCCTTCTAATTGTACAGAACGAAATTTCCCATATAAATTGAAACTTTTCAATAAAAGTATGTATGTAACATTTGAAGATCTCCGTGAGAGCTCTAAGATGATATACTTACGATTCTATAATATTGATATTGACCGCAGTTATGGATCGATGAATGCGCTTGCGCAGTGCCTCGGCGGTCGAAAAATGCGCCATTTTGACCGACTCGCGCTCTTCAAGTCAAAATGTTGTAAAATTGGGGACCGGATTTCTGAATGATATGTATCTAAATAGGGGTAACAAAGGTCTCTCTTTCACGTGGTGCTTTCAGCTTTTTGACATGGGGGGTTTTTATGCCCCAAACGCACCACTCGAAATATTAAAATGCCAAAATGAGGTCTTTTATGAAATATTTTTAAAAAGTGATTAACACGAGTTTTGTGCGCCTTTCAATTTGGAATTGAATAAACAGTTCAAAATTAATATATCTCAACAACGAACAAAGTTATGATCATTTGAGTTTTTTTTGGGTTTTCGGTGCATATCCATGGTGAAATAACAGAAAAAATTTTTAAAACAATTTTTTTGGGATCTCTATAGGGTGCTACATAAGACATTAGAAGGAATAAAAAATCAAAAAAATTTTGTTCCCGACATGCCCGTGCTCGAGTCTCTCAGATTGGCTCTCTTAAGTTGAGGTTCTAGTTCGGATTGATAAGGAGGAGAGAGGGAAATCAGAGAACAGTGAATTCTGAAAGAATGAGCGTCAAGTGCTTTCAGCTCATAAAACCACATGAGATCTCACGTCAGCCCATGCCAATAATGTGCATATATTCTTTTGTATTTCATTTAATACGAATGCACTTTACATGCATGCTAATAAACATGACGATGATGATGAGTTGAGTCGAGTAGTAGTCAACCTCACTAATCAGCGGGAAATTTATCCAAGAATAGGTTAGGAAATGATGTAACCTCGCCGTTATTCCTTTTATCGCAAGTCGGCCAGAAAATACAAGTGTCCGGGTCGGAGTAGCAGATCAGGCCGAGGGCGACGAAGAAGATCAACGAGCAGATGTGACAGGGTCTCAAGTGGAGAACTACAGTAATCAATAGCAGCAGGATATTTATGATGAAAGAATGAAGCTAATAATGAGTATTACTACGTGAAAGAAGATACCTCCTCTCGATGAAGAAGCCGATGATGTAGAACCACATAAAGAGTGCCTGCTCAAGTAAGAAGAGAGGATGCAGCCAGTGCTTGGGGATCAGGAGCACGGGCAGCAGCCATTGCAAGCAGTACATGGCGGGAGATGATGGTCGTCACGAGAGACCAGGGAAGTAGAATCGGAAGAACCAATCGGTGGAGAAGCCAAAGACGAACAGTTAGATTGCACCTGAACAGTTTACGATAAACAAAGTGTTTTACTAGGCAAAATCGCATTGATAATGATAGAGAACGAGGAAGGGAACGAAGGCGGGAATATGGGGAAACCCGGCTTCAATAGCGCAATATCGAAGTGGACACGCATTACGACGGCAGCAACATAAAACAGAATCTCGCAGGAAAATATGAGGGGAAACTCGGCACTTTGCTGAATAAGACAGAACGTCATATTCTGTATATTCACGGTCTTTCTACACAGTTTGGTGCCAGATTCTCAACTCTAACCTGAGCACCTGCATATTATAAACGAAAACAGCTGGGGAAAGCGGAAGAATAAAGACGCCCTTTCCACACCAACCACTGGGCAACAATAAGTGAGCCTGGAGACGGAAAGAAATAAACAGTTGACCCAAGGAAAGAGCAAATACAATATTGCTGCTACCGTATGCTTTCCAGAATGGAATGTGTCGCTGTTTGAGAAATGGCACTCGAAAACAGTATTCGCGCGGTTGTATTGTTCACCGAAATTGAACATTTGTTTTTGTTGTTTGGATTTCGAAGTTAAAAAGAGCTGGAGTTTTCGTTGTCGTCTTCGTTTGTTTATTTGCGTTCATTTGCTTCGTGAATCCGCTCTTTTCAAGCTCCGCCGGCGGCGAGAGAATGGCGCCAATGGGCGCGGGCGCCCGTTTTTGGCGCCTCTTCTTTTTAGTCGTCTTCGTCGCCATCATTGTTGCTTCTCTCGATCTCGCGAGTTCGTTTCAAGCATATCCTTCGTTCAGCTAGCTGTCTTCCTTGAATAACTGATTGAGAGCTGAGGGAAATCAAAGAGTTTGATGAAAGTTTATTTTCCTGAGCTGCAATATTGTACTCTAACATATGGAATGTGGTTCATGGCATGAATTGTACCTCGTTTCTAGCTCCTCTAACAAGCACAATCGACCCGTACGTCCCGAAGCAATGCAGCGGAGCGCCGACTTCAGCGTGTGGCGCAAGAGTCAGCAAGTGCCTCCTGCTCAAGGTTGTCTATCATCTCTTCTTCTTCTTTTTTTCAAAATACGTTTTCTTTTATTTTTTTTATTAGTAACGTGTTGTGTTGAAGTAATCATGTCCCAGACTTGATTGTTTCGCCCATAAAAATAAAGTGAAACTGCATCCTTGTAAAATGAAAAAGATGAAAAGGAATCTGCCTAAGATGTGTAACTGCGCGATGCACCCCTCTGATCTGCTGACGCGTGGCTGCGAGTGCTGCGCCGAGTGCATCCGCTGTCTCGGAATGTATCTCTTCGAGTGCTGCGCCTGTGTTGGTCAGCCAAGGCTTCTGTTCAATGAACCAGAAACTCAAACTTGAATTCGCGCCATTTTGCCTGACACAAGTGCGAAGTAGCATGTGATTTAAAGGGACGCGACTTCAATAATCTGGAAACATCAAATAGATTACGATTGAGTTTCGTGTTCCTTTAAAAAATACTATCTGATGTCAACCCCGATCTCATCATATTATGTCGTCGTTCTGATCTTAACAATATTTTAGGATCGTCAGAATAGATGCCAAAGAGGGTAGTGGAAAACTTATATATATAATTTTGTAAGGCAAAAACTGTTTCCGTCTCTCTCTCTCTCTTTCTCTCTCTTTCTATCTCTCTCTATCTCTTTCTCTCTCTCTCTCTCTCTCTCTCTCTCTCTCTCTCTCTGCAGGTCTCTGCGAGCTTGCTCCGCCCTCTTCGGCCGAAGAGACATCCGATTCAGAAGTCGAGATGAAATGGGAGGGCATCCAACTCGATGCATCTCTCGCAGGCAACGCTTTCGAGGAGCACTTTGCGCCGTCAGTCAAAGAACGCAGAGAAGTTTCTGTGCTTCTCTTTCTGCCTTTCTCTCTCTCTCTTTCTCTTCTCTCTCTCTCTCTCTCTCGGCCTGTTCTCTTTTTTTCTCTTTCACCCTCTCTCTCTCTCTCTCTCTGTCTCTCCTGTTTGGTTTCAATTAGAATTCCAGTTGTTATCTTCAGGAAGGTGGATAGTGGCTGGCAAATGGAGCAGTTCTCTATGAAAGGTGCAGTCGGGCAACAGCAGCGGAGGATTCGAAATGGTATTGTCTCTCATTTCATTCACTTGCAAACAAGGAAAAAGGGAACTCTCCGATCTGACAGACCAGCCCTGATTTTCGGCCTCCCAAAGCCCTTCCCCCACCATGTTTTTTTTTAGGAAGATTTAGGGAGAAACAGCTTGCCCATCCTGGTTTCCGAGCCCAATACCTCCTTCCCCACCTTAATCTTCTGAGACGATGGCTTTTATTCCCTGCTCAAATGATGACAAGAGGGACACGAGTAGTATCTCTCCAGAGAAGTACGCATTCTGTTTCGAAGTGATATCCCATCTTTTGTATTCCTGAGGGAAAATTTATTTCATGACAAGAACATTTCTTTGAAGGAGGTTTTATTCATGGGGAGTAAAATTTCCAAATTAGGAACTTTCATTCGTTTTATCTCTCTTACAATGCACTCATTTTGTACTGCTTGCAGAGATCCACGAAGACATCCTGAGTGACTTGGGAGACGCCAATTGCACCGTCATCTACATGGATGAGTGCATGACACGTGGAGACTGCCAGAAGAGATGTGAGGTGGGTACTGTAAATCATGTGCTACCGTAATCTTTGAGCTACTATTTTAGTTTGATCATATATTGACATTGACATAAGTCAATCTTCACGCTTGTGTTTGTTTAATTATTTCTTTAATTGTAGCTATTCTGTAACATGTCATCATTAGTAACAAACCCTTTCAGGTGCTTGGTGCGTCCTCCCTTCGCTGGTTCCACTCTGGATGCTGTGAATGCGCAGGAAGTGGTTGTCTCCCGTATGGATCGGATACTGTATGTTTTTGTTATTTTATTTATTATTTAGTCTGTGAAAATATTTGTTTGCAATTTTTTGTATTGTACGTATTTTATTAAAATATAATTTCTCCATGGCTGTCGAATTGATTTTACAGGCTCGCTGTTCGAAATGTCGCAACGAGGACTTTCCACGTCTTGGTGAGGAATACTTGGATGACGAGTTGTAAGAAGTCGGCTACACCAATTCCTGTTTAGTTCAGTTGGGCACCAATTTCTGGCTGAAGCATGGATAGATTGAGCTTTTCCCAGTTTCTTACTTCATGGCTCTGTAGTCTTCATTCGAGTTTTTTTCCCTTTCTTTCTCTCTTTCTTTCTCTCTCTCTCTCTCTCACCCTCTATTTCTCTTTTCTGTCTGACATTTCTTAACACTATTCCTTCGTATTATCATCTTTCTTTTGCTTCTGCGAACCAGTCATGTACATACTACTTTTCTATATAAACTAGTTCTCTCCTGTCAAGTAGTCTCTTCGTTTCATTCTTTAACAAAAGTGCCTTGAAAAGTGAGTGCCTTAAAGCTTGACTTTACAGTTACGAATAGTTACTTTGTTATTCCTTGTTTACTTAGCCATATTCATTGTTGAGAGCTGCTCTAGTCAACTGCAAAATAGTCATTCGATTCTGAGATGAACCACCCCATTTCTTGCCTTCCCCTTTCTGGTTCGTCCCCTTGCATCTTGCCATTCTCTCTCTCTCTCTCTCTCTCTCTCTGCCTTTCTTCTCATAGAATGCTCCAGTGCCTTGTATATCTTGCCATTATGAATGCGTGATATTCCGTGTAATTGTGCTCCTTATTGTGACAATCCCATAGTTTGAATGCATGGCTGGCATTTCGTTGTTTCGTATGTAATATGTAGTCATGATCGTATCGTTTTTTGTAGTTCCTTTAATCTATATTCTGAAATCTTTTCTTTTTTTATGTTTCATGTAATTGTTTTTCGACTATTGCAAATAAATGACTTGATAGTCTTCTGAAAAACTTGACTATTTTGCTTGAAATACCTTGCGTTTTGTACGCCAGCTGATACCGTTTCAATATCGTTACATTTCTTGCTGAAGTCTTCTGAATTTGTTCTGCTCTCCATGAATGGTGAGAAAATTTCAAGAAGATATTGCAGGATGACAGCTGGGCAGTAGTCTAGTCTGTAGTTGCGGGCTGGTTAGGTGACATTTAGATGGTTTTATATAGTGAGTGACTGAAAGGCTTGTTTTGCTCATGCCCGCATACAGTCTACACAGTGAGCTGCGGGAAAGTGGCTGGGAAGATGGGGAAGTATCGAGAGAGAGAGAGAGAAAGACAGAAAGAGTCATTTTGATGTCATCTTGCATTCTTGACACTAGAAATTTCTGTCATGATGATTGCATAAAATAGTCATACCTAGAAGTTTATATTTGAGAAATTGACTAGCCGAGAGTGTGGGAGAGAGAATTAGATAAGGAACGGGGGATTTGGCAGGTGTGAGCTGATAGCGTGATGGGTGTTTACCAGCGATTGAGGAAGAACGAGAGAGTCTGAGGGAGAGAGAGAGTGAGAAAGCACGACAACAATGTGAGGATCACTTTGGAACGGAGTGTTGGCAAGTGCTCTCTCTCTCTCTCTCTCTCTCTCTCTCTTTACGAGAGCGCAGAGAAAGAGGAAGAATACTGCGGAGCGAGGTGATGAAAGAGAGACTAGACGACGAAAGAGATGTGGGGAACGCCTAGCGCAAGTTGGATAGAGAGAGGATGGAAAAGTGAGAGGCGAAGAGAAGTTAGACGAATGATGAGAGAGATGGAACGTGTATGAGGCGACGAGGGATGCTGAAAAGGAATAAGAAATCGAGAGCGAGGGAAGGGGAAGGAAGTGGCCGCTCTCTCATTCAGGAAGAAGATTTACTTAGTTTACCAACTTTTGCGAATCGCACTTTTTCTGGCCTCTGTTGGTTGCGTAGAGAATGTTAGGAAGGAAGAGAGAGAGAGAGAGAGAGAGAGAGAGAAAAATAGAGTTACAATGAAGAGAGAGAGGGCGAAAGAGTTATAATGAAGATAGCTAGATGTAGAGAGCGATGAGAAACCAGGCGAGTTTTTTTTCCATATTTCGTCATTTCGACCATAGAGTTCTGCGCACGCTTTGTTGGATTATTTCATGTGCTTTAAACGCAGTTTTCTTTATCCCAGTGTTAATATTCATAAACGATCTACTTTACGTTTTCTACGTTTCTATTTGCGCCCAGAGTCATCCTTATTCCCCTGCTTGCCCAGCTGAAATGCCACATAGTAGGTATCGTTGGCCGCACTTGAAATTTGAGAACAAAGCCATCCTTGAAGTCGAATTATTATGAATTATCAACGTGTGAACTGTCTGCGAACACGAAGTTGTCTATTTATAAGGTCTTAACTGCTGACAAGTTAATTTCCACTGTTTGCAAGAGATGCCATTGTGTGATATCGATTCGCTCTGTACGAGGTCTTCTGATTCCCGTTTTCTCATTACAGAGAGGCACAATGACCCTGTCAGCCGACGCAGCCTTCCAGGCTCTCCAGCAGTACGTGGAAGCGAACGAGAAGGAGACGCTCAACATTTCCGAGCAGTTCAAGAATGATCCGCAGAGATTCGACAAGTTTAGGTTAGACAGGTGGAATTGAAGAATGTTTTTAAAGTATTGGACAATCATGAAAATGCCGTTCAGACTGCAAATTGGCCGTAGAGTTGCAGACATTTGTTTTTTTTTTGGAGAATATTGAAAAGGCTGTATGTCTTTCATCCACCCTGTTCCTGAGAGAAAATTAGAGAATTGTGTCTTCCTCTCCGTATCGGATTTAATTAAGAACTTCGGATTAAGTTAACTAAAAAAAATTAATTATGCCTTGAAATATATTATGATTTTTCCTCGATAAATATTTCTTATTCCCCGCAGCCGAATCCTGGAGACTCCATCTGGCCAAGCTCTTTTCGACTTCTCCAAACATCGCATCAGTGATAAGACTCTCGAGCTCCTCCTTGATGTGGTCAGTGGAATGGGAAGGGGGGGGGGGTTCTTGGCTAAGGTCTGGGCAGAAATGGCTGCTAGACAGTGGATTGCTTGTGAAACTATGGATATAACTGCTAGAAAGGATGAATTCAACCGCTGTGCTAAACCTGCTTACAATTAGTCGTACTTCGGACGAGAGATCATTTAAATTTGTTTATGGGTTTATTATCGCTCCCTCTTTGCCTCCTCCCTCTCCCTCTTATTCTTCTGTTTCTCTCACTCTCCCTCCCCTTCTCTGTCCAGGCCCGTAGTCGTGGAGTGGAGCAGATGCGCGCTGCTCTATTCGCGGGAGAGCGGATCAACTTCACAGAGAACCGCGCTGTCCTCCACATCGCACTCCGCAACCGCTCCAATGCACCGATTCATGTCGACGGCCAGGATGTTGGAGAATATATTTTTTATTTTGTAAAAAACATATTTTTAGATCATAATTTTTAATTATGAGATATTAATAGTCCTATTTTAATTCATCATACCATTTAATGAATTAATTGAATGATAACTAATAGATGACAACGGTTGGAAAAGTAAAATGGTTTTTAACGTGAAATAGAATCGTCCATTTCTAAGGTGATGCCGGGAGTGAACGCCGTTCTCGAGCACATGAAGCAGTTCTCTCAGTCGGTCATCAGCGGAGAGTGGAAGGGGTTCACTGGCAAGAAGATCACGGACGTCGTCAACATTGGCATTGGAGGATCCGATCTCGTTAGGAGGGAAGGGGGATTTAGAGAGAGAGGGGATGGAGAGAGAGAGAGAATGAATGATGGACTGAGAGAGAGAGAGAGAGAGCAAATCAGGTGCAGGGAACTGCTGAACTGAAGTGCTCTGAAAAGTAAATGTGGAAATGTAGCTTTCTCTGATAAGATTAGTTCGTTGGGAAAATCCTAAGGCCTATCGATAGATATATTTGCCTAAAGCTTTTTTTTATTTGAGGGTCCTCTGATGGTGACGGAGGCTCTTCGCTTCTACCAAATCGGCCCCAATGTCCACTTCGTCTCCAACATTGACGGAAGTCACATTGCTGATGTTGGTTCATCATATAGATGTTTTGGAGTATTTTGGATATGGAAGATGGGTAGGGTGGGAGTTCAACCTGACTGGAGCAATTAATGAAGGCATAAAATAATAATTATAAAAGAAGTAAATGGGTTGAATTTGTTTAGCATTAAGATATCTTTTTTTTCTACATCACAGGTTACCCGCCGTCTCGACCCGGAGACAACTCTCTTCATCATCGCTTCCAAGACATTCACCACTCAGGAGACAATCACGAATGCAGAGACAGCCAAGGAGTGGTTCCTGGCCAGGGTTGGTAATGATATTGTTTGCTACTTTCACTTCTCTCGCTCTCTCTCTCTCTCATCTCCCTCCCTTTCTCTGTTCCTTTTCATTTCTCTTATCTCTCTTTCTTTCTCTATTCCCTCTCTCTCCCATCCCTCTCTCCCTCTCCCTTCCCTCTCTCCCTTCCCTCTCTCATCTCCCTTTCTTTCCAGGCCGGCGACCAGTCAGCAGTGGCGAAGCACTTCGTGGCCCTCTCGACAAATGTTCCCGAAGCTGTCAAGTTTGGCATTGACGCAGCGAACATGTTCGAATTCTGGGATGTCAGTTTCTTTTATTTATTAAAATTGTATTCCTACATCTCTGTAGTTGTGATTTATGTATGCTTCGAGATATTATCTTAGAAGTTAGTGGCATTTTCTTACAATTAATTAGCAAAAAACACTCACAATCAGTTCTAAGATTTAAAGAATCCAGTAAAAACTTGTGCAGTGGGTGGGCGGTCGCTACTCTCTCTGGTCGGCCATCGGATTGTCTATCTCAGTGCACATTGGATACGACAACTTTGTCAAGCTTCTCGAGGGAGCTCATCTCGCAGATAGACACTTTGCAGAGGCACCGATTGAGAAGAATGTACGTTGGGAAGGGAGAGGGGGGATGGAGAATTGTTCTTGTATTTTTTTCTGTGTTTTTCTGATTTTAGCTGTGTTCAAGCAAAAGGAAAGCAACGCAGAGCAAAGATAGAGAGAGAGAGAGAGAGAGAGAGAAATAAACGATGGAGAGAGAGAGAGAGGAAGAATAGAAAGCAATGATATACGTTCAGATCCCCGTGCTGTTGGCCCTGCTGGGTGTCCTCTACATCAACGTGTACGGAGCGGAGACTCACGCCCTCCTCCCCTACGACCAGTACCTTCATCGATTCGCTGCCTACTTCCAGCAAGGAGACATGGAGAGCAACGGCAAGTTCATCACCAGGTCTGCAAGGGGAATTTCATTGATTGGGTTATTACACCAGTCTGGATTCAGTCAAAAGCAACCAGCTCAAATCGTGAGGGATATTTTGGAGAATTCTCACTAATCTCAAAGAACGTTCTGATTATCCACAGTGATATACACAACAGAAATGAGGACAAAACGTCCGCTAATGTCGCTTTATATTCTTGCCGCTGCCCACTGTGAAACATTGTGAGAAATAGAGGCAACTCGTATTTTCGTGATACATTAAATCTGTAATTGTGTTTATGCACTAGACACTATAATATTTAAGTATGCACTAAAAAAAATTAAGATCCGGCGCCCGTGTCAAGTACGCAACTGGCCCGATTGTGTGGGGAGAGCCTGGCACGAACGGCCAGCATGCATTCTATCAGCTCATCCACCAGGGTAAGGTCCTTCTACAGTAACCCGCCAGAGATTCCTCTTACAGTACATATCTTGGTCATTTGAATTGCATTCCTTGGATGTTTTATGCCGTTTTCATTCAAGAATATTTATTTTCAGTTTCTTGGGAAACTACTTTATATCGGAGAGATATTTTTAGAAAGAAAAAAGCAAAGCAACATAAATTGCTTTAGGCACCCGCCTCATCCCGGCGGATTTCATTGCTCCCGTCAAGACTCTTAATCCAGTTAGGTTAGAACTGCAATTTCGATTTATGGGTATGATTAAAGAGGTTCTTTATTCTTCTCCTCAATTTGTCATTCATTCGTTCATTCTTTCTCTCTCTCTCTCTCTCTCTCTCTCTCTCTCTCTCCCCCCCCCCTCTCTCTCTCTCTCTCTTTGCAGGAATGGCCTCCACCACGACATTCTGCTGTCTAACTTCCTGGCTCAGACGGAAGCTCTGATGCGAGGCAAGACTCGTGAGCAAGTCATCGCAGAGGGAGTCGCAGAGAACATCGTTCCTCACAAGGTCAGGAAGCTCGAAAGAGATAGAGGGTGGAGTAAGAGAGAGGCAGAGATATCGAAAGGAAAAAAGAGAGCGAGAGAGAGAAGGGGGGGGAGAGAGAGCGAACGAGTAGGCTATCTCTTGTACTCTTTCCTCTCTGTTCTATTTTTACACCTTTCTTATTGTTAGCTTTCATTTATTTTCGTTATTCACTCGTAGTCAAATCTTGCAGGTCTTCGAAGGGAACCGTCCCACAACATCGATTCTCCTCCCAGTCGTTGACCCTCTGACCCTCGGCACTCTCATCGCTCTCTATGAACACAAGATCTTCGTGCAAGGAGTCATCTGGG